>BOPN01000030.1:320713-373213 GCA_017312705.2 Penaeus japonicus
GGGTGAAGGGTGAAGAGGAGGAGGAGATATTTTAAAAAAAGGATTGAGAGATAGATGAATGATGACAAAAGCGATGCACCGAATATGTTGAAGGGGTGCGAGATGGCATGAGAGAATGGCGATGTGTGTGTGTGACATACAATGTGTGTGTGTGTGTGAGAGAGAGAGAGAGAGAGAGAGAGAGAGAATAAGAGAGAGAGAGAGAGAGAGAGAGAGAGAAGAGAGAGAGAGAGAGAATAAGAGAGAAAGGGTGTAAGAGAGAGAGAGAGAGAGAGAGAGAGAGACTGTACAATACCGAGACACGCATTCACACAAGCAACATGCTACGACTCATCACGTATACGAAATTCAATGAAGAGTTGACGAGCATCGACAGAAGCCTTTGCAATGAGTCCTTTTAAAATGCAGATTATATATTTTTTTATTTTTTTATCATTTGATTCTATTTCTATTTTTGTTATTTGTTTTGTTATTTTTCTTTATTTCTTATTTTTTTGTTACCCTTTTGGCGTATTTTTTGCCTTCTTTGCTCAATCTCACTCACACTCACACTCACACTTACACTTACTCTCTCTCTCTCATTCTCTCTATCTCTCTCACTCTCACTCTTACTCCCATTTTCATTCTCTCTATCTCTATCTCTATCTCTCTCACTCTCTCTCTCTCTCCCACACACACTTCCACTCATTAAAAGCCTGCCTTTGAGGGTACTAAATATTCATATCAATTAAAATGTTCCATTATTTTTTTCTTTAATGTTTTACCGAATAACCATGAAGCATTTGCGACATGTGCGCGTGCGTGTGTGTACGTATGTGTGTCCGTGCGAGCGCATGTCTACCTACATATCATGCCACTGTCTATGCCTGTGTCTGCAATTGTCCTTTGTCTGTGAGTCCGCACTCGCATGGAGGATTAAGCCATTAAATGCGAAATCCTGTCTGTACTTCAGTTCAAATCCTTCCAATAGAATCAGTAAATTTCGCTCTTAAAATAAACAAACAAACAAACAAACGATACAGCAGCTCAAGGAGGCTTACCAATTATTTACCTGAATAAATAGACTAGAAAAGCGAACCATTTTAGTCTCGATCCCAATGAACCAACGAACCCAGACGATTCGAGACGATTCGACTACACCCGAAGCGAACCCACTCGTGAACCCAAACCTTAGAACCACGGCGTGAAAATACATCATGAACCATCAGTACCCCTCACGAACAGAACAATGAACCGTATATGAACCAAAGAGAGAATCCTTTCAGCCTCTAGACATAAGAAAGAACATCAGTTTCGAACCGAGAGAAAAAACAACAACAACAAAAACGAATCTTCTGGAATGACCGTAGATGTTCTAAATTTGCCAAGTCGATTATTAGGGGAAAAAAAGAAATAAGAAAAAAAACTAAAATAAAGAAATAGATAATAAAAAAAAAACTATTTTTATAGAATAATAGAATAAAAATAGAACAGCAATGAAATAACGTTCTAAGAATCAGGCTTCAAGCCATACCTACGAACATTCTGGAAAAGAGATTGCCATGACAACCCTTTTGTCTCGGAAGTAAACAAGAAAGAAAAGGAAAGGAACATTTCTTGGGCGTTCTTCGGAATGTTTTCACTCGTTTGCCGTTCCACGCATTTTTGTTGTTATTTTTTATCTTCTGTTCATTCGCCTCTTCTCTTTAAATTTCCTTCCCTCTTCTTTTTTCTTCTATTTCTTATTTATTTTCTTCTACTTGTTCTTCTCGTCCTTCTCCTTCACCTTCTCCTTCTCCTTCTTTTCCTTGTCCTTCTTCTTCCCCATTTCTTCTTCTCCGTCTTAAACTTCGTCTTCTTCACCTTCTTCTTCTTATTATTATTATTATTATTATTATTATTCTCCACCTCCTCCTCCTCCTCTACCTCAACCACCACCTCCACCTCCATCTCCACCTCCTCCTCCTCCTCCACCTCCACCACCTTCACCACCTCCTCCTCTTTCCTCTTCTTTCTCTTCTTCCTCTGAATTAAACCCCCGCTTTCTTCCTTCAGGATCGACCGCAAATCTTCAATTTCCTCTTGACACAAACAGTTCACACGGAGACAAGACAGCTTCCTTTTCCTAAGAATTTCTCCGGGAAAGACAAACAGACAAACATACATACACACAGAGTAAGTGGGTGGGAGGGAGAGTCTCTCTAAGTCCCTCTTTTTTTCTTTCCTTCATTCTCTCTCTATCTCTTTCTCTCTCACTTTCCTCTTCTCACCCTCTCACTTACTCTCTCTTCCCCTTTCCCCTCCCTACCTTCTCGTCTCCCTAAATCATCTTCACACTCCCCCTCTCCCTAATCATTTTTTTCCCTCTCGTCTTCCTCGCATCTCCTGATTCTGACAACCCCCCTCCCCCCCCATCCTCCCACCCACCGACCCACTCCAATCCCAAAGGGGACACCTGCCACCTGCCACTCAGAAATTTCCGACACAGTATTTCGGTTACTGTCACAAACCGTGTTCCGCCTACCGCCACCCTATTCTCCATCGCTTCCCCATCCCGTCCTCCCTTCCCCTCCTTTCCCCTCCCTTCCTATCCCTTCCTCTCAGGCCCTCCCTTTCTCTTCCATCCTCCTCCCTTACTATCATTCACTGTTTTCCGCTTAATTCCTGCTCCTTCCTCCACTCTCCCCTTTCCCTTTTTCCTTATCTTCTCGTTTTCAGCCCTTCTCGCCTTTCTCCCCATCCTCTCTTCTCTTCACTAATATTATCTTATTTTCTCTTCTCTTCTCCCCTCACCTCTCCTTCGCCTCCTCGCCCTCGTCATCATCATCATCATCATCATCCTCTTCCCCTTCCCCCATCCCCATCTTCCCCTTCTCCTTTTCTTCCCCCCCTTCTTCTTGTTCTTCATGTTCTTGTTCTTGTTCCTCTTCCTCTTCTTCTTCCTCCTCCTCCACCTCCACCTCCTCCTCCTCCTCCTCTCCACCTTCACCTTCACCACCACCACCTCCTCCTCCTCCTCCTCCCCCTCCTCCTAAACCTCCTCTTGTTCTTCTTCCTCCTCCTCCTCCTCCTCCTCCTAGTCTGTGGAGACTGCTGTTCACGAGGCTCTAATGCAGGCCGTGAGAAATGTGCTACAACTGTTCAAACCAGGTAGTGCTGAGGCAGAATACCGTATCACGGAAGTCTGCGCCTATTGTGTGTGTGTGTGTGTGTGTGTGTGTGTGTGTGTGCGTGTGCGTGTGCGTGTGCGTGTGTGTGTTTATGTATGATAATGGTAATATTAAAAGCAGCAATAATCGTGGCATCCGTAGTTGTAGTAGAAAATATGAAGAGAAACAAAAAAATAAAAGTAAGAATAAATAAATAAAAACAAGAAACAGAAGATTACACATAAACCGCATGCCCACTACCCCCCCCACCCCCTCTATTCACGATACCCCCCCCCCTACTCTTCCCACACAAACCCCAAGAGAAAAAGAAAGAAAAAACAAAACAGAACTGAAAACCTCAAACCAAAAACCACCACCACCAAAAAAGAAAAAGGAAAAAAAAAAAAAAAAAAAAAAAAAAAACGTATATATATAAATCGCCCATCTAAATATCAAAATCGAGGAGGGGGGATGTGTAGACATAATACCCCCAACCCGACCCCCACCCCCACCCCCAACATCCCGAAACCAGACAATGGAACGCATGAAACAGCCGCGACTCGACAAAATAGATTTCCCACGAGTGTCTGTTTCTAACTTGCTGTCGAACGGGAAGGAAGAAAGGGTGGTGCTCGACAGAGGGGGGGGGGATGGTGTTCGACAGAAGAGGGGGGTGGGGAGAATGTTGCTCGGCAGAAGAGGGGGAGGGGGAGGGGAGAATGTTGCTCGGCAAAAGAGGGGGAGGGGGGAATGGTGCTTGGCAGAAGAGGGGGGGTGGAGGGGGAGGGGGTATGGTGCTCGACAGAGGGGAATGAGGGGGAGGGGGTACGGTGCTCGACAGAGGAGAAGGAGGGGGAGGGGGTACGGTGCTCGGCAGAGGGGAAGGAGGGAATATAGTGTTCGACAGAAGGGGTGTGATGAGGGGAGAATGGTGTTCGACAGAGTGGGGGAAGGGGAAGAGGGAGTATGGAATTATACAACAGAACAGCAATCCCCCCTCAAACCCCCTCAAATCCCAAATCCCGCCCCGTCCCCGTCCCCAAATTCCCCTAAAATCCCTAAACTTCGTAGCGCAGTCTGAGTCTCAGCCTCCAACCGAGACTCGAAGTTTGCTACAAGTTCCCGTCATTAGCTTTTCTCTTAATAGTCCGAGGACCACTGTTGGAGGCTGAGGCTGATGCTCGCCCTCGGAATGAGGATAAAGTAGCACACGCATGAGGGAACGCACATGTGTATGTATGGATACGTACATGTGTATGTATGGATAAGAACAGGCATAGACATAGTACAAACAAATGGCGATAACAATAATAGAAATAAGTAAACTAAAAATAATGATGGCGATAATGGTAATAACAATAATAATAATAACAATAATAGTAATAATAATAATAATAATAATAACAATAATGATAATAATCCTCCCTCCTCCATCTCCTTCCTTCCCATCCCTCCCTTCCCCTACCCTTCCCTTCATCCCTCCCTCTGTCCCCTTTTCTTCCCCCATTCTACCCATCCCTCCCCCCTACCCTTGCCCCATCTCCCCCTCCCCCCTACCCTTGCCCCATCTCCCCCTCCCCCCTCCCCCTACCCTTGCCCCATACTCCCCATCCCTCCCCCACCCATCCCCCATCCTACCCTTCCCTCCCTCCAATCTGACCAAAAAAAAAAAAAAAAAAACAGAGCACCGACGAAGCCCGAAGCCCGAAGCCCAAACTCATCAAACTGACTCTCCGTTGCACTAATCAAATATTCATGGCTTAATCCGCTTCCGTAATATGAGGGAGGTTCTTTCACAGGGCCGTTTTCATTAGCGAGATATCTGTACAATGCATGAGCGTGTTCTTGGTGTTCTTTTTTCTCTTTTATTTATCTTTTTTTTTCTGGGGTCTTTGAGATGGGGGTGGATGGGGAGGGGGAGTGGAGGGGGATTTCCTTGTCTGTTTTTAATGTCTGTTTGGCTGTCCGATCTCTTTAGCTCATTCCCCATTTCATTAGGTTATTAGATGGTGGTCTGCCAGTTTCTCTGTTTCTCTCTTCCGTCCCCGTTTGCATCTTTGTCTGTTTATATCTACTTCTTTCTCTTCATACTTTTCTCCTTCTCCATCACCTTCATTTTTTCTCCTCCCTTGGTCTTCTTGCTTCCTCTATCTTTCCTCCTCTTCCAGTCAATCTACCCTCTCTTTCTTCCTCTTTCCCTTTTTCCCTCTTTCTCTTCCTCTTTCCTTAATCACTCTCTTTTCCTCTTTTTCTTCCCCTTCCCTTTTCTCTCTACCCTCCTCTCTTTCCTCCACCTTTTTCTCCCTCTCCCTTCTCTTCCTTTCCTTTCTCTCTCCCTATCCCTCTCCCCTTCCCTCTTCTTCTCCTCCCCTTAACTCTCCCTTCCCTCTCCCTCTCCCTTTCCCTGTCTCTCTTCCCTCTCCCTCTCCCTATCCCCTCTCCCTCTCCCTATCCCTGTCTCTCCTCCCTCTCCCCTTCCCTCTCTCTATCCCCTCTCCCTCTCCCTCGACCTGTCTTCGCTCTCCCTCTTCCTTCTCCCTCTCCCTTTCCCTGTCTCTCTCCCCTTCCCTTCTCTCTTCTTCTCCTCCCCTTAACTCTCCCTATCCCCTATCCTTCTCCCTCTTCCCTCTCCCTCTCCCTCTACCTGTCTCTCTTCCCTCTCCCTATCCCCTTCCCTCTCCCTCTCCCTCTCCTTCTCCCCTTCCCTCTCCCTCTCCCTCCCCCCCCCCCCCCTTCTGTAAAACCCCCCATTGGGGTCCCTCTCCCTCTTCCTTCTCCCTCTCCCTTTCCCTCTCCCTATCCCATGTCCCTCTCCCTCTCCCTGTCTCTCTCCCCTTCCCTCTCTCTATCCCCTTCCCTCTCCCTCTCCCTCTCCCTCTCCCTATCCCCTCTCCCCCTCCCCCCCCCTTTCTGAAAATCACCCATTTGGGACATCCGATCCTTTCCACAACTCGCACTCGCATTAACATATAAATCATGGCAAGGACACACAACTAACATCTCGGTGTGTGTGGGAATGCGAGGAGGAGGAGGAGGTGGTGGAGGTGGAGGAGGAGGAGGTGGTGGTGAATATGGTGGAGGAGGAGGAGGAGGGGGGGGGAGGAGGTGGTGGTGAATATGGTGGAGGAGGAGGAGGTGGAGGTGGAGGTGGAGGTGGAGGAGGGGGAGGAAGTGGTGAAGATGGTGGAGGTGGTGGAGGAGGAGGAAGTGGTGAAGATGGTGGTGGTGGTGGAGGAGGAGGAAGTGGGGGAGGTGGTGGTGGTGGTGAAGATGGTGGAGGAAGAGGAGGAGGAGGTGGTGAATATGGTGGAGGAGGGGGAGGAGGAGGTGGAAGTGAGGAGGTGGAAGTGGAGGAGGAGGTGGAAGTGGAGGAGGAGGAGGTGGTGGTGAAGATGGTGGAGGAGGAGGAGGTGGTGGTGGTGGAGCAGGAAGAGAAGTTGGAGAAGGAAGAAAAAGAAAGCGAGGGAGACGAGGGAACGAAGAAGAGAGAGAGAGTGAGAGAATTCACTAATTCACCCATTCATTTCTCAAACAACGAAACGAAAGGACTCTTCGCTGGAACAAAAGGGACTTCAGGTATTTTTTCCGTCTTCAATTTTTTATGATACAATGAAGAACGATAATCCCTAACTGGCAACTCCGGACACTCAAAATATTAAGAGAGTGTGAGAGACGGAGAGAAAGAGAGTGAGCGAGCTAGAGACAGACAGAGAGAGAGAGAGAGAGAGGGGTATAGGTGGCAGGGGATAAGGGAGGGAGGAAGGAAGAAGGAAGGGGAGGAAAGAAAAAGAAAGAGAACACAAGCGGTGGGAAAAAATACAACTAATTACAGTCACAAAAAATAATAACAACAATCACAAAAAATAACAATCACAAAAAATAATAACAATCACAGAAAAATAATAACAAGAACACAAATAAATAATAATAATAATAATGAAAATGGAGTATAAAATTGACCTAGTAAGAAGAAAGTCCCAGGAAACTGCAAGGTGTTCCTTTGCATGCAATCCGTCATCATTTCGAGCACGGGCAAGGCATGCGGGGGGGGTGGGGGGGGGGGGGGAGCGGAGACTGGTGGAGGGTGGGTGGGACTGAGGGGGATGGGGTGTGTGTGGGGAGGGGGGGGAGCGGAGAGTGGTGGAGGGTGGGTGGGACTGAGGAGGATGGGGTGTGTGTGTGGGGAGGGGGGGGGGAGGGAAGGGGCTTGGACTAAGATCCCTTTAACATGAAAAATGAGAACTTGATACATTTCGTCCTGGGTTCGAATTATACGTCCTCTCGTCCGAAATTGTTTTTTAAAATCTGTTTTATTATTTCTATTATACTTACCATATTTATCATTATCATTGTTGTAGCTGTTGATGTTATTGTTGTTATTACTATTATCATTATCATTTTTATCTATATCATCATCATCATCAGTTTTATAATTACCACTAACCTTTATAATCATCATTATAACTGATACTATTATTACCATCATCATCATTATCATCTAACTATCATTTCATTTACTTTATTATGCAAGAAAAGACCTTACCGTCATCAACCTGAGAGCATCGAACAATCATTTCCGTCATGCTTACCTGTGAAAGAAAAAGAAATTGCGTTAAGTCCCAAGAGTTGCATATCTCTTTAAAAGCAAAAGCTTTTCTTAATATAGATAAGAAAAGAGTGATAATGTTGATAATAAATTTCATAGGCTCCGCCCACCACTCTCTCATCTTCCCTTCCATGCACCTTTTGATAAACCGTTCCCTTCTCTTCTCTTATATTATTCTCCTTCACTCTCCCTCACTCCCCTCATTATTACCGCCTATTCTCCCCGTTCTTCCCCTCATAGTTGCCCTCTTGTTCGTCTCTTCTCCCCTTCTTCCTCTCCCACCATTTGCATCAATATCAACTGCGTCTTTTCTCCACTTTTAATGGTCTCTCCCTTTCCATGAATCTTCCCTTCATCTCCCCTTTCATCTATCTCTCTTTTGCATCTCCTCTTTTATCTATATCTGTCACCGATCCATTCTCCCCGTCAAAATCCCCTCCCCTCCCCTCCGCCTATCCTCTTTTCCTCCTCCCCCTCCTTCTCTTTTCCTCTTATCTCCTCCCCTCTCCACCCTTCTCTTCTCTTCTCTCCTCTCCTCCCCCTCCCCGTGGTAATGCAGCCAGTTAATCTCTCGACAAACAGGCTTTGTCCGCGGGAATTCGGGTTGGCTTGTCGTCCGTCCACTTGCGTCCATTACACTGATGGAGTCTCTTCCTCCACCGCCTTCGCCTCCATCCTCCACCGAAGCTTCCACCTCCATCTTTGCTTCCACTTTTATTTCTATCTCTGCCTTTGCTTCCACCTCCACATCTACATTCGTTTCCGCCCACCTCTTCCACTTCCACGCTTTCAACCCCCCCCTACCCCCTCTTCCCCCCTATCCCTCTTCCCCTCCGTGCACCACCGTCCCTCTTCCTATTATTCATTTTCGTCGACTAATCGTCCTTAAGGTTGCAAATTGCAGCGACGATATTACCTCCCTCTTTGCTCTTTTTTTCAAATTTCCGTTTTAAGAATATTGCCTTTCATTTGCCACTGCCCTCCCCCTTCCCCCTCCCCCCTTCCCCCTTCCACTCCCACCCTCCCCCACACAATCATCAAAAATAAAAGAGAGAGAGAGGGGGAAGGGGAGGGGAGGGAGGGAAGGAAGGAGAGAAGGAGGGAGGAGAATGAGGGGGTGGAATAAAGGGGAAACTCTGAGAGTAAGGAACGAAGGAAAACCACGAGAACGAAGCGAGGGAAAGAAGGGAATGGGGAGAGGGAAGCAGGGTGAAGAAAGATCGAGACAGCAAGAGCAAAAGGAGAGGAAGAAAGGGAAAAAGTGGACTAGAGTGCCTGAGAGGAAGAAGAAGAAGAGGAGGAGAGGGGAAGAGGGTGCATGCAAGCGCAACAAGTCCCTTTCCTCTCACTCTTCAACCCTTATCGTAGCCCCCCCCCCCCTCCCCCTCCCCCACACTCCTCGTCTAGTGCATTTAACTCGAGAGTATTTTTTTCACTTGAGATACGGGCGCGTGAACGGACTCTGAAAATAAGGGAGCGATTTTGAGAATGATTCGTGTTAATGTTCGTTTCGTTTTTAATCAATTTTTACTCATATATCTTAAACGTTTAAAAGTTTAAATGTTGTTGTTTTTTTGTCTTTTTTGTGTGTGTATAAAAAATCAATGGCTAAAGTGGAAGAACGTAATATTATTCACTTTCCTAAAGACAAAAAAGAGTACTCACAAAAAATATTCATACAAAATTGAAATCCTTATACATAAAAATATCTCCATAAAAGCAGAAATTATAAAAATCCCTTTCTGAAGCAAAGACCGTACCTCTAAAAGGAAAAGAAATAATGCTTTCTTCCAGCATTCCTTCCACCCACGCGCCTATCTCGCCCTCGCTCTCACTCCCACTCTCTCTTTCCCTCTCTTTCCCTTCCTCCCCCTCCCCCTTCCCACTCCCCCTCCCCCCAAAATTGCAGAAAAGAAAAAAGAAAGGGAAAAAAAAACACAACTCGTCCTCTAAGAATGGTTCAAGACAGTCTCAAATTAATGGAAAAGATGTAAGCCGACTCTCCCTCATTAAGGAAAAAAAAAATCCGAAAAGAAGAAGAGGAAAGGGGTAAAAAAATCCCTCTTTCTATAATGAAGTAACCTTAGTCCGCATGGTCGAGAGGAAAAGAAAAAATAAATGAGGATGAAAATGCTTTCGAAATATGAGGAAATGAGTTCTGGAGTGATGATGATAATGATGGTATTTGTAAGAATGATTAGGGTACTGGTGAATATGATGATGATGGGGGTGATGATGATAGTGATGATAATAGTGATGATGATGATGGTGGCGAGAGAAAGATGGAGATGGATATGGTGATGATGATGATGATGGTATTTGAAAGAATGATTAGGGTACTGGTGAATATGATGATGGGGGTGATGATAATGGTGATAATGATGATGATGGTGATGATAATGATGATGGAGATGATGATGATGGCGATGATGATGATGATGGTGGTGGTGGCGAGAGAAAGATGGAGATGGTGATGATGATGATGAAAAGGAGGGCGATAATAATGAATGATTATAGTAATGATAATAATGGTGATAATGATGATGATTTATAATAACGGTGACAACGATAATGACAAAGACGACAACAGTAACACAAATCCCCACGAAAAAATAAAAATAAAAAATAAAAAATAAAAAACAAACTCATTAAACCCTCGAGTCAAGGGACGTAATTAGCACCCGCCTCTTACTCCGAGACTTTATCTTCACCTTCGTCATTTTCTCATTAATTAACGACTTCTTCCTCGCCATCTTGCGCGCGATTCCGAAGACGATACACACGTGACAGGTTTCATTTCCGGCGGCGCGCGTCGTTCGCCGAATCGCGGGAGTTCCCCACACGCTTCTCTTTGCCGTTCTAAGAGGGTGGGGGAGGGAAGAGGGGGAGGGGGGGATCTGATTGTTTTGTCGTCGTCGCTCGGACAATGGTGTGTGTTAGCTCTCTTGTCTGTCTGAGTGTTTGTGTCGTTTTGTTACTGTTTGTCTCTATATATGTCTATTTTGTATTTATATGTCTCTGTACCCCCCCCACCCCTCACACACACACACACACACACACACACACACACACACCTGTCACCTCTCCTCTTTCTTTTGCGCCCTTGTATACTTAGGGTTATCCTTTTTACTATCGATTATTTCGCCCTTATCCCTCCTATTTCTCCTACCCCCTCATTTTCTTCCTCGTCTTCCCCTCTTCTTCCTCTTTTCCACCAAATGCAAAATCCCTCCTCCTCCCTCCCTCCTTCATCTTTCCCTACAACCTTCATTCTAATAATAATTTCCTCTTTCGACTCTCTCTTTCCCCTTTTGTTCCACTTATCCTACCACTTTCTTTTTCTTTTCTTCCTCGTCTTTTACAGTAAAGTTTAAGCCTCTCAATTCTTCCTCCATTCCTCCTTTCATCATCCTCTTTTTACCCCTCCCACCTTTTCATCTCTCTTCCCTCTCATATTCTTCTTCTCCTTCGCCTCATATTCCTTCTTTCGAACGAATTCGAAAAAATTCTCCCTCCCTCCCTCCCTCCCTTCCCTCCCTCCCACCGTCCCTTTCCTCCCTCCCTTCCCCTCTTTCCTCTTATCCTCCCCCCATAAAAAAGAACTCTTGTATTTACAAAGCCATTAGTCCTTCACAAAGTCATCGCCAACTCTAGATACAACGTCAAGATGAATTTGCAACATGTGAGGCTCGACAGCGGGAAGGAAGGAGCGGTGAAGGAGGGGACATGTGGAAGGAGGGAGAGAGAGGGAGAGGAAAGAAGGGGACATGTGGAAGGAGGGAGAGAGAGGGAGAGGAAAGAAGGGGACATGTGGAAGGAGAGAGAGAGAGAGAGAGGAAAGAAGGGGACATGTGGAAGGAGGGAGAGAGAGAGGGAGGAAAGAAGGGGGTAGGGAGGGAGAGAGGGAGGAATGAAGGGGGTAGGGAGGGAGGGAGCGGGAGGAAGCGTGGGTGGGAGGGGTGATGGGAAGGAAAGGAAGGAGGTAAGATGTGGAGGTGTGAGGGAGCGCTGGGTGTGAGGTTCTGGGAGTGAAGGAAAGGAGGGTAAGGCGAAGGGATGGAAGAAGAGAGGAAGGTGGCGATGGGAAGGGACGACAGGGAAGGAAAGAGAGGGAGAGAAGGAAGGAAGGAAGAGATGGAGAGGAATAGGGAAGGAGGATGGATAGAAGGATGGAAACTGAGAATAAGGGTGGAGAGGGAGCAAAGGAAACAAAGATAGAGAGAAAGAGAAGAATAGAAGGAAAAGAGAGAGAGAAAAGAACAGAAGAACAGAAGGTAAGAAGAGATAAGAACAGAAAGAGGAGAGAGAAAGAAAAAGGAGGAAAGGAGAAAGAGGAAGAATGGTGAGAGCCAGAAGGACAGAAAGAACGACCGAATAGAGGGAGAAGAAAGACGGAAGAACGGAAAGAGATAAGGACGAGATATGATAAACACGGTATAATCTCCTCCTATTGCGAACACCTCCTGTCGATATTCACCATCGATTTAGGACTCGCATTGTCACCCTTATGATTACTATTGGTACTGTCATTCACTCTGTCAATATGCATGCACTTCTCATTTGCATTCCCCATCACTCTTATCTATATCAAAGTCTGTCATATTGAAATCCCCAACAAAGGCTTCATTCCCTAAATTAAATAATAATGATAATAATCACAATATATTCACCGTAGTCAGCCTCCTCGCCAGCGCACGGTAGAGTGAATAGCTCGGTACACGGTCAGAAGTGATATTCACGACTGATACGTTGTCAAATCCGGCGCGCGGCCCCGTAGACTTTCCGCACTCTCATTGGCTCGCGAGATATGGAAGCGCGGATGGCGATTGGTGGATGCCGATAAGCAATCAGCATGCACAATGACCAACCCTGAAGTCATTTGCATAATTTACTGAAAGTGGGGAGGGTTGAGAAGATCGGTGATGGGGGTTGAGGGGGTTGGGGAGGGGAGAGGGGGGGAGGGGGAGGGAGGAAGGTGTAAGGGCGGGAGGGATGGGTAAGGAGGTCACGTGTTATGAAGAACTGGCCCGTTGGTGGTCGGGCCTGAGGGATGGGTTGGTAGAGGAGAAGGCGGAGGAGGAGGTGGTGGTAGAGGAGGAAGTGGAGGACGACGACGATGAGAAGGAAAAAGGGGAGAAAGAAGAAAAGAAGGAGGAAGAAATGAAGAATGAGGAGGAGGATGGAGAAAGATACGAAGAACGAGGAATAAGGCAGACAAGAGAAAAAAGATGTAGCAAAAGAAAGGGGGGATAAAGGAAAAATCCAACGAAGAACAGAAAAAAAGAGAAGATAGATACAAACGAAAAGAAGAAAAAAAGAGAAGATAAATACAAACGAAAAGAAGAAAAAAAAGAGAAGATAGATACAAACGAAAAGAAGAAAAAGAAGAGAGGATAAAAAAAAGACGGAAGAACTCTCGAGGACTGGGCGAAAGATTGGATACAGGGCACAGTCAGAAGTGATTCGACAGACGAATGCTGACTTTTCAAATCATATGTGAGGCTTCATTGGGTCTGCCAAAATACGACGGAGGGATGAAAGGAGAGGAAGGGAAAAGGGGAATGGGAAAGAGAGGGTGGGAAGAGGGAGAAAGATTTAGAGAAAAGGAAGGAGGGAGAGATTGATAAAAAGAAACGAGAATGGAAAAGGAATGTGGAGAGACAGACAGATGTGTGTATGTATTATGTATGTAGGTAGGTATGTATGTGCAAGTATGTATGTGTATATTATGTGTATATACTATATATATACATATATATATGTATGTATGTATCTACACGCGTGCGCACACACATGTATATAACATATATATATATATATATATATATATATATATATATATATATATATATATATATATATATTTATATATATATACATATATATACATACATACACATATATGCAGAGAGAGAGAGAGAGAAGGAGAGAGAGAGAAAGAGAGAAAGAGAGAGAGATAGAGAGTGAGAGAGAGAGAGAAAGAGAGAGAGTGACTAACAGGGGGAGAGAGAGTGGTCGACGGCATCACCTCCTGACCCAAACCCTCAAGCCAAAAATCCTATCCTCTCCCGCAAAACAACTTCCTATCGACAGGGGAAAATGACTCTTAAATCCCCTCACCGTAAAGATCACGAAGGCTCTCACCCCGACAATAGGTCATAGGATGAGAGCGAATGAGAGAAGAAAATATATAAACAGCGGGAAGAAATAAAGAAGGAAAGGAAGAAATCAAATAACAAATACTAGTGAAAGACAATACACAGAAAAATGAATTCAGAATAAAAGGGATATAAGGTTAGAAACGGAAGAAAGAGAAAGGGAGAGAAGCAGTCGAGAAATAAGAAGATAAATAAAATAAAGAAAAATAAGAAAGGTGAAATAGAGAAGAGACAAAAGGGGAAAAAGGGGGAAAGAATAATAATTATCGTCGAAACATTTTTACTGAATGGACGCTGACATTAATTAATTCTCTATGTCGTTTTTTCTTGTCTTCACGAGCAATATTTCCGTCAATTTTCACTTCGACTTCTTATTTCTAAATAAATTCCTGTGACTGCGTTTGTGTTTCAGAGAGAGAGAGAGGGAGAGAGAGTGTGTGTGTATATGTGTGTGTGCATGTGTGTGTATTTATGCATACGTGCATGTACGCGAATGTACCTCCCCATCGGTAAAACCCTTGCATATCAAAATGATTATTTTTTTTAATGGACGTGTAAAAGCTGTTCATGAATAAACAGAATGATGTTCCAACAATCATACTAGGAATATGCTGTTAAAAAAAAAAAAAAAAAAAAAAAAAAAAAAAAAAAAAAAAAAAAAAAAAAAAAAAAAACTTCACACCATTTAATTGTATGTGAATATTAAATTTATCGGATGGAAGAGCAGGGCGAAGGAAAAGAAGTAAAGGAGTGGGGGAAGTAAGGGAAGAAAAAGGGGAGTGAGAGAGGAAAGAGAAAGGGAGAGAGGAAATAAACAGAAACAGAGAAAGAAATCGAATATAAAACATTAAAATCCAAATAAAAAGAAACAAACAAACACAAAAACCACCAAAAACCCCATCCACAAACCTCCGCAAAACCCAAACACCTCAAACACAACCCTCCCTCCCATCCCACCCATCCCACCCCACCCCGCCCACCCCCACCACACCACACCCCACCAACCCCCACCCACACCCCGCATCGCGTTCGGCAAGTATTTCCCCGCATCCGAAAGCGCGCGCGTTCAACAAAAGAGCGCGGTCCGGAAGAAAACAGTGTTTACTCTCTCTTAAAGACAGTGATTCAGGCTGTGATTCCTCGGCAGAGCAGGAGAAAGAGGGAAGTTTTTCGCGTATTGTTCCTTACGATCAATGCAGACAATGGGATCGAGTTGGCGAGGAAAATCCGCGTCGTGAGGTATCTATCACTTTCCGCTCGTCGTGAACTATGTTGCTTTCTGTCTGTCTGTCTGTCTGCCTGTCTGTTTGTGTCTGTCTGTCTGTGTCTGTCTGTCTAGGTTGAGTTTTCTTTTCTAGTCTCTCGCTTTCTCTTGCTCTCCCTCTTTCTATTGGTCTGTCTGATGATGATGATAATAATTATGATAATAATATTAACAATAATGATGATGATAATGGTAATGGTAATGAAAACGGTAATAATACTAATGGTATTGGTAATGACAATGATAATGATTATAAAAGAATGGAAAAGAAAAGATAACAAAATGTATTCTCAAGAAACAAATGAATAAATAACCGAATAAATTAAAAAGTGAAGGAAAACGACAAAAAAAAAAGAATAATATTTATATATATATATCAAGGAGAGGGAATACAATGCCCCAATTATAAGGTCGAGCATCATGCAAGTGCTCCCGGATCCCCTTTCCCGACACAATATAAAAGAGTTGGATTCCCCCCTCGAGGCATGATCGGGTCATGGCGTTTATTGCCTGACGTGTACCAGTGAAAATGCTTTACGATTTTGTTTTGACTCTTGAGTTCTGTCTTCTTTTTTCTTCTTTTTTATTATTATCATCATTTCCTTGGATGAAAAGTCGAAGATTGGAATTATCATTATATTAAGAATTCTTCAATCTTCATTATTACTCCTGCCTCTTTCGTAGGCGGATGTGAAAAAAGGATGCCTTTTTTTTCTTTTTTAATATCTGCCTATGATACTTTCCTTTTGATGCTTGGGAAGTCTATTTGAAGGTTTCATTGTCTCCTAATCATTCTTTTGAGAAATACGAAAAAAATATATTTGAATGACAAACAAGCTACACAGTATCTCTTATTTTTTATCTAGTTTATATAAAAAAAAGGTACATTAATATCTCAAAGAGTATTAAAAAAAAAAGCGTGAATAGCCAATTCCATCAACGAGGACAAAACGGACGTCATTTCTTTTCATCTTTCCATTCATATCTACAAAAAAAGGAAGAAAAAAAAAAGAAAAGATTCGTGTCTCACAAGAATATAAAAGAAGAGGATGGGTTTTCCTTCCTTCTTTATCCTTTATCCTTTTCAATGGAAGAATATAAGAAGAAATAGAATAATGGACGACCTAGAGAATGACGTACATAGGAAGGAGAGAATGGAAAAGGGGGAGAGAAAGAGAGAAAAAGAAGGGGTGGGAGGAGAGAAAAAAGAAGAATGAAGAGAGAGAGAGAGATTTATTTTGTCCCGCTGTGAAATCGTGTAATAAGAAAGAGAGATAGGAGGGCGGAGTCCAACAACAAAACCGTCTTTCCCTAATTTGGATTAAAAACTCCTTGTTTATGTATTTCTCATCGTTATTTCTCTCGTTTTTATTCACATCTCACTAAACCTCTCTTACTATCTCTAGCTGTCTCTCCCATTATTGTCTTTCTGTCTCTCATTTTCTCTCAATATCTCTCTTTGTCTCTCTAATTATCTCACTCATAACTATTTTTCTAATCTATCTTACAGCACTTTCCTCCCTTTCTTTTAATCTTCCTTAAAAGAAAATACGAGAGTTTATCCTTCTTTTTTAATTCACTATAAATCAAAGTTCTTGGCTACATATTCTCCTTCGATACCCAAAGTTTCTTTTCCCGCCTTTTTCTATTGGGAAAGAGGGAATGAAGGAGAGAGAGGAGGAAGAGGAGGAGGAGGGGGAGGGAAAAGGAGGAGAAAGGAGAAGAAAAAGAAAAGAAAAAAAAAAAAACATTTCTTGTCACTCCCCATGAAACAAACTTTTCGCTTCTACATCCTCTCTACCATTTCCCAAGTTTCTCCACTACTGAATCCGCCTACTTCATTTTCTTGCTCGATTCCCCTGCCCTATCCACTCTACCCCCTCCCTATTTCCCCCCTCTCCCCTGGGCCCTATTTACCCCTCTCTCCCTTCCCCTTAACCAATCTCCATTTCCTCCCCCCCCCTCCCATCCTTACCCACCATCCCTCTCCCTCGGGCCTCATCCCCCTTCTCCCTTACCCTCTACCCCTCCACCACCCACACCCATCTCTCCTCTCGTTCCTTCCACCTCCCCCCTACCCCCTCCCCTCTCTAACCCCAACTCATCCTAAAGAAAAAAGGAAAAAAATAATCAATAGTTTCCATGTCAGAACTTTTTACGAGCAGTCTACAGAGCCTCCCTCGATACACCTGAGACCTTTTAGAAAACCCGTGTGAGGAGGAGGAGGTGGAGGAGGTGGTGGTGGTGGTCCCATTCACGTCGGACACCTCCTACGTAAAATATTAATGCCCAATGGCGCCCTTTCCTTCCTTCTTTTTTTTTATCTTTTTTTTTTTTTGGATTTTTTAAGCGGATTCTATGAGGAGGAACTGAAATTTTCTTCTCTCTCTCTTTTTCTCCTTCTCTCTCTCTCTCTCTCTCTCTTTCGGGAAACTAAATTCTTATTATCTTGTCGTCGCTGTTTAAGTTATTATTTCTTTATTATCAACTCTTTCCCCGCTAATGTTATAATTTTCCTTTTAAATTATATTTTTTCTTTTCATTCTATTTATCAAACCATTAAAAAGAAAGCCAAATAAGGCAAGAATAAGAGGAAAAAATGGAGAAAATTAAACAAAAACATGAAACAGAAAATATAATGATCTAACCTTATTTACAATTACAAATAGACAAATAAACCACGGAAGGGAGATAAATTCCAAAATAGTATTTGTGAACACAGTCTATTTGTACACCAACAAATAGTTATTAATTTTGGATCCGTAAACATGGACATCAATATTCACGCTGCATATTTTCAACATGCAAATGTATGTATGAACCCGGGCTGTTCCTGGCGACGCTATGTTGCGTCTTTTTATTCTATTTCTTTTTGTTCCACTTTCGTTTTCTTTTTCCTTTCGTTTTCTAGTTACTCTTTTCTCTATTTTTCTTTCTCTTTATTTGTATTTCCTTTTTTTGTCTTTGCTTCACTTGCACTTTATTTCTGCTACGCCTTTTACTTCTGTCTATTTTTCCGCTTTCTGTCTCCGTCTGTTTCTCTCTTTCAGATATTTTTTTTTTATCTATCTCCTCTGCTCTTCCTCTCTCCCTCAATTTTTCCCTCACTTCCACCTTCTCCTCCCTCCCTCCCCCCTCCCTACCCCCGCTTTTAACAGACAGTTACAAATAGGCTTACTTTAATCTCAGGGGAGGGGGAGAAATGTACGAGAGAGAGAGAGAGAGTGAGAGAGAGAAAGAGAGAGAGAGAGAGGGAGAGAGAAAGAGAGAGAGATACAGAGATATAGAAATGAGAAAGCGACAAGAGAGCGTAGAAGCGGAGGTGGGAGACAAAGCAGAAGAGGAGAGAGAAGAGAAACGAGAAGGCGGACGGGGGAAAGGCGATATGACATTAAAGGGGGGAAGTGGAGAGAGAGGAGAGAAGAGTGGGAGGAGGAAGAAGAGAGGTAAATGAGGGAAGAGAAGAGAGTGGGAAAAAAGGGACAAAGTGGTAAAGAAAAGAGAACGAAAAAAAGGAGGAAGAGATTAAAATGAAAAGAGAGCAAGAGAAGAGAAGTAAAGAAGGGGAAAGAGAGAAGGAAAAGAGAGGAAGAGAGAAGAGCGAAACACCTTTCGTGGGAAAACGTGATGCGTGTGTTACACCTGCTGATAACGGGGTGACGAAAGCCAACCCTCATCACGTTGGGAAAGCGCTTTTGAATGGCGTTATTCGTTCGTTCGTTTTCTTCGAGTCTTGTTTTACTGTTTTCTTTTATTCTTTTATTCCTACAGGATGGTGTGAATTGTTTCGCTTGTTTGTTTGTTTGTTTTTCTAGGGAGATTGTGGTGTGTCACTCATTTTTATCTAATTTAGTATCTACGTCTCTCTATGTCTCTCTCTTTCTCTCTCCTTCCTTCCTTCTTCATTTCTCTTTCCTTCTTTCCTTCTCTCCGTCGAGTTCTCTTTTCGCCTTCACTACCTCCTTCTTTTCCCCCTCGATCAACTATCTCAATCTCCTCTCCCTCGCCTTGTTCTCCTCTTATTTCTTCTTTCCTCTTCCATTTTTCTTTTCTCCTCTCTCTCTCCTTGTTTTCATCCTTTCCCTTCTATACGTTCCTCTCCCTATCATTCCTCCACCTCCTCATTCCTCTTCCCCCTCCCTCTTTCCCTCTTTTCTCCTCCCCATCCCTCTCCTTCCTTCTTTCCTCCCTTCTACTCTCATTCTCCTTCTTTCTTTCCTCCTCCTCTCTCTCTCCTTCTTTCTCCTCCTCTTCTCTCTCTCCTTCCTTCTTTCCTCCTCCCCCTCTTTCTCTCTCCTTCCTCCATTCCTCCTCCCCCTCCTCCTCTCTCTCCTTCCTTCTTTCCTCCTCCCCCTCCTCTCTCTCCTTCCTCCATTCCTCCTCCCCCTCTCTCTCTCCTTCCTTCTTTCCTCCTCTTCCTCTGTCTCTCTCCTTCCTCCCTAGACGCCATAATTAACCCAAGAGTTGCCAACAGTCACCATCTCCTTAATTACTCCGAAACTCCCTTTCACCGCAAGCGAGCGTAAGGGGCGAAGGCGCGCAGGTGGCAAACACAATAGCTGGCGACTGTAATGGGTAGCCAGCTGTCGGGGATGGATTGCAAACCACAATCAGCCATCTGCGCGGCCGGACGGATTTATCGAGATTTGTTGAAATTCTCCCCTCCCTGTATTAATTTATTCTCTGTGTTGCATGACAACTGTTCGCACGAGCTCTTTCATCATGCATAACTTGGTGGGTTAGAGGGAGAGGGAGAGGGAGAGGGAGAGGGAGGGGAGAGAGAGAATGGAGGGAGATGGAGAACGAGAGAAACAGAGAGGAGAGAAACAGAGATGACACATGTCCACCTAAGCTTCATAGATATGATAGTAGAAATAGAAATAGACATACCGTCCTAAACACAGAAACAGAAGCAGACACAGAAATAGACAAACACCTCTATAAAGCTGTTTATAACCATCTTCTGCCTCTAACTGAAAAAGGAAGAGGAAGAGAAGGATGGTGATAATGAGGAGAAGAATGTAGGAAATAAGAGCCAGAGGAAGTGAACAGGAAAGAAATCGAATAAAATTAAAACGAAAACTTAAAGATAAAGAGAGAAAAAGAGAGAGAGAAAGAGAGTGAGTGAGAGAGAGAGTGAGAGAGAGTGAGAGAGAAAGATAATATAATGGCAACAGATCCACGGCCATAAATAAACTTTGTTGACATATGAGCAACTTCGCTACCACGACCCAAGTTTGCGAATTAATTAAGTCGTCTAAAATCTCGCGTAGTTGCTCGCGACAGCTGGCCATCAAGGGGGGGGGGGGGGAGGGGGAGGGAAAATAGAAAAGAGAGGAAGAGATAAAAGGCTGGGAAGGGAATATAAAAAAGACGAAAAAGATGGAAGAGGATAGAGAAAGAACAAACGAGATATAAAGGTACGGAAAAAGAGGGTACAGAGAAAATAGAGATGAGAGGGAGAGACGATAAGAGAGGGGAGGAGAGAACAAAACAGTTGTGGGTGATAGGTAAAGAATCAGAATCACAGAGGAGATGAGTGTGAAAAATCAAGAAAGTGGGAGAAAGAGAGAGAAGAAGTAAGAAGAGGTGTGTAGGGGTTGTTGAGAAGTAGCAAAAGAAAGAGAAGGAAAAGTGAAAGTGCGACAACATATAGAAAGAGGGGAAGACCGGGACGGAGAGTGACAAGAGAAAATAATAATAAAAAAGATAGTAGAGAAGAGAGAGAAGAAAATAAACAAGCAAGAATGATAAAAGGATGCAATGGCGACCGCAACATCAGTCAAGAAAGGGAGAGGGTTTGTGGAAGGTTATTGGCTTGCTGGGAGATAACTTGCATATGACAGGAGGGGAAGGAGAGAAAAAATGGTCAGGGAGAAGATGGAAAGAGGGAAAGGGAGGAAGAGAGAGAGAGATTGAGAGAGAAAGAAAGAAAGGAGAAAGACATACAAAAAAAAAGAGGAAAAACATCACAGAACCAATGAACACCGAAACACTAAAATACAATCCCAACCCCTTACCCCAACCCCCCATCCCCTCACCCCCCAAAAAACATAATTCTTACCACTTTCCCCATCTCTTATCTCCATCCAACCTAACTCTCCCGCCGAATTTAAACAACGCAAAGACTCTGAGATCGAGACGCGCGAGGTGTTTAGACAGGCGGGACACTAATTCAATATTCCTCGCTGTTACTCCACGGTTCCTACAATGTTCATTTCCTTCCGCGTGTTTGCAATGCATTCACACACCTACACATCTGCAATCACCCTTATGCAATTCCGTGAGTAAATGACAAGAGTGTGTGGAGGGACGGGGAGAGGAAGCGAGGGGGAGGAGGGAGACGGAGAGAGGAGGGGAGAGAGAGAGAGAGAGGAGAGAGAGAGAGAGAGAGGGAGAGAAAGAGAGAGAGAGGGAGAGAAAGAGAGAGAGGGGGGGGGAGGGGGAGGGAGAGAGAGAGAGAGAAAGAGAGAGGGAGGAGAGAGAGAGAGAGGGAGGGAGGGAGAGAAAGAGAGAGAGGAGAGAAAGAGGGAGAGAGAATGAGAAAAAAAAAAAGAATCGAGAGCGCATTATAAAGCGAGAGAGAGAAAACTACAGTTTCAACACACAGTCCACACTAGTATATCTCTCTCTCTTTGAGCTGGGACGTAATCACATTACACGCTCTAATAGGGAAACATGGCAGCAGATACAAATGTTCCAGTGCTTTTTTTAAACTCAAACAGTCCAGCCGTAGGAGATCATGAAAGCATAACAATAACTGTGGACGAGAAAGAACGCCACTGTGGAACACAACAATGGCATTGATACATAACACACAAGAACAATATAACATATACAAGTACAACAATGAATGACAAAAATGAATAACATATCAAACGAAAATAAACAATAATCTCTCTCTCTCTTTCCTCCCCATCTTCCTCATAATAACACAAACAACATAATGATATGAATAACATGATAAAATATACCAATAACATAACGGACTACGAACAATACGAACAAGACCAGCGCGGAACGGAACAAAGCCACTGAAACGGAACAAAGCCACTGAAACAGAACAATGCCACTGAAACACAATATGTAATGAAACTCCATCGAAACCGCAAACTCCGATCAATTAAATCAGGCCTTTAACACCATCCCGCTACCGGAGCCAATAAGCATAAACAATGCAACAACCAAAGCGTCACCGCAACAATAGCTGTCAACTTTTTAAAATCAAAACAAACCCGACAGCTTTAATTAAACACGTCATAAAGTAATTTCCCCTTCCAGACAAGAGTGCAACTCTAATTAAAATAACAATAATTCTTAAGAGAGAGAGAGAATTTAAAAAAATAGCGCTTACTAAAACCCAAAATCCCATACCCCCTCCCCCCTTATTTTTGAGACAATAAAATAAATAGCATGTAAGCCTAATATCCCCCTCCCCCTGCCCCTCCCCCCTCCCCTCCCGATGGCTGTAAGTGATTTTTATTAGAAGGAAATGGATGCACATTCGTCCTGGGTACAGCGAGTTTAAAACCCAAACAATGGACGCGCCCCAGTATCTCTCTCAAGTCTGGTTAATGCACTCCTGAGGGCGTGAGAGGGCGGCGAGGGCGGGCGGGCGGGGAGGGGGGGGGGTTGATGATGAAGGGGTGGGAGGCTGGGTGATAGGTTCTTGGGGTGGGGGAGGGGAGAGGGGAGAGGGGGGAGGGGGGACGGAGGTCTTCCTGTTGAGACGTGACTAGTGTTGTTAACTGGGTCTTTACTTCATTGCTGAGTCTTGGAGGTACTGTTTCAATGTTCTGTTTTAAATTTCTTTATTAATTTCTTTATCTCTGTAATACTATTTTGCTTTCCTGATATTTGTGTATCTTCGCGCACACACACACAAAAAAAAATCCCACACCCTAACTAACCTCCCCTAAAAAACACACCCTCAGCCCTACACATCCTTAACGAGCACAAACACACAAAAAAAACACACACTCAGCCTTACACACCTTTAAACGAGCACAAACAAACACATACACAGACACACACTCAGCCCAACACACCTTTAAACGAGCACAAACAAACACATATACACAGACATCCTCCACTCACACTCACACACAGACACAGACTTCCTATCCTTTACACAGCATTACGATGATTGATTCATGAAGTCAAATGAGATACAAAGCCAAGATAGGCGTTTGAAGGCGCAGCATTTCAAGGGGAATTCAATATTCTATTCAAACACCCTAAAAGGAGGTTAGGGACTGAGTCCGCCGCGACAGAAGCTTAAAATTTCGGTTCATTTACAAATATCGCATCGAAGTCCACGATGGAACTTCCTCTTTCCATTAGCTCTTTCTTTCTTTCTTTCTTTCTCTCTCTTTCTTTCTCTCTATTTCTCTCTCGGTCTCTCTCTCTTTGTGTTTGTGTGTGTGTTGATATTAATAAGAAAGGGAGTTGTATGAATTTCATTAGGTAAACTCACTCGCTCTCTCTATCTCTTTCTCTCTCTCTCAAAAAACAAATAAAAAATTGAGAGGTAATCATAAATCAATTCGTAAAGGTTCTGACAGAGAAAACTCGGCCCCCGAAACCAGTAAAAAAGAAAACAAGACGAGAGATCAGATGCCTTACAACACATACCAAATACCGGTTGCGGTCTCTCTCCTCCGCTCATTTCACTCTCCACAACGACAACAAAAAAAATAAAACTACAGCAATTCCGATTCTAGTAAAGAAATAACTAAGTCATATGCCACGAGGTCGAAGTATCCAGTTTGCAAACACACGCAGGGATGTTTTAAATGTCATATATCTTGAGAAAAAGCTAATTTCATATTTCCTCTAGGTGGCAACTCCATCTCATCCCTCCTCCCCCCTCACCCTACCTTCCCAACACACCTTCACCCCCCCCCTCCCCTTCCCCCAACCTCCTAACCCCCGCGTGCCCACCTTCTGCCCACCTGAGTGAAAGTTGATGCCTGTCGAGCCATTTACGGTCATATGCACACAGACAATAAGGGTCGTTATCCGTTGGCGAGGTGCATCGGAGGCTTTATAAAGAGGAGGGCTCGGGAAAACCGACCTTAAACGCAAGTAGAACAAAGGTCACAATGCCTCGCCGCAGAAATGAGTTCCGTTATCCATCGCCTGACTCGGACAAGGATAAATCCCTGTTTGGTTCTTCCAGGAATAAGACAGGTAGAATAATTCTAGAACATCTATAATATTTCTGTGTTTATATGTATCTATGCACGTACAGGTGTGTGTATACGTATGCGTGTTATGTATGTTTGTACGTATGCATATCCACACACGTACATCACAGACAAAAAAAGAGAGAAAAAACGCCATTTAAAATACATCGGCAAATTGAAAAAATAAGCAAAATATTCACTTATCATTAAACAAATAACGAGTCAAATCCCATCCAAAGGGACTCTAAACCAAAGGCGCTTTATTTTGACTGAACTGATCACAATACATAACATATCTACTTCAACAATCGAATAATCTACTAATTGACTATTTCGTTCTCTGGCAAAAAGAAACAACAGGTGAATGCGAACGAGCGAGGGCTACAGAGAGAGAGAGAGAGAGAGAGAGAGAGAGAGAGAGAGAGAGAGAGAGAGAGAGAGAGAGAGAGAGAGGAGCAGAGCCAGATAGAGAGAGAGTACAAGCGGGCGAAAACCCACGTAAATGAGCACACCAAACAGGTAGCATCCACTTTCTATTATTAAGGACCATCCCCCCCCCTCCCCTACTTCCCTTCCATCCACTATTACCCCGCTCCCCTACACCCTACACTGCTCCATCTTAATCCCTACAAACAACATCACTAAAACCTCCCCTTTTCAACATGTTATTATTTACCAAGAGTCCCTTTTGAAAAAAAAATAAATAAATAAAAAACAATTAGTGTTTCTCTTTATTGTTTTAATCAACGCTGGAATAACACAGGAGGATTTAAGCCGATAGGAAGTACCCGGTTTTCCCTTTGATGACCTAGTTTGACCTACGTTGTGATCACCCTTGTTACCTCTTGGTTTGCTTGTGTGTTTGTTTCTACCTTTAATTTTCTATTAATCTTTATGCTCGTGTTACCTTATTCCATACTAGTATGAATCAATATACTGGTGTCTTTTTACCACTTCCCTTCCTCCTTAATATTTATAATAGCATTTTATACTCCCTCCTCCCCTACCCTCCCCCTTCTATTCTACCATGAATCGTATATGTATACAAGTTTGTCTTATTCGCCGTCCATCTTCGTTCTGCTTTTATCGCCCGTATTAAATCGTTCATTATCGCCATCTTCCTACTTCTCCTTCGGACCACCATCAAGTCGGTGATTATGTTCGCTCTTTCATTCCGTGAATTATCTCTTTGAGTACCTCCTCCCACTAACTTCGTCTCATTTCTCGCTTTTTTCTTCTTCTTCTCTTCTCTCATTCTCTGTATTTCTCTCTCTCCTTTTCTTCATTCCTTCCCCTCATGTCCTTCATTGCTCCCTCCTTTCCGTCCTCTCTCTTCTACCTTTCTTCGCTCTCCCTTCTCTTCACCCTATCTCTCCTCTCCCTTCCTTCCTTCTTTCCTCCCTCCCTCCCTTCCTTCCTTCTTTCCTCCCTTCCTTCCTTCCTTCTTTCCTCCCTCCCTCTACATCTTCCACTCTTGGACATGGGACTATACAGTCTTCTCTGGCCAAACCTGATTGGTCGTTCCTCACGCACGGGAGAACCAATCACCATCGCGGAATTGCGTCCACTGGCGAGAGGAGGAAGGAGGAGGAGAAGGAAGGAGAGGGGAGGATAGAGGATGAGCAGAAAAAAGGAATGAGGAAGAGACTGGGATGGGGATGATGGCAGGTGAGGGCAAGACAATGGGGAAGGGGTGGTGAAGGAGAGGGGAAAAAGATGGAGTTCGGGGAGGAGGAAGGAGCGAGGGAGGGAGAGGAGGAGGAGGAAGGGGCGAAGGAGGGAGAGGAGGAAGGGGCGAGGGAGAAGGAGGAAGGGGGGGAGGAAGAGGGAGGGAAGAGGAGAAGGATAAGCTACCATACAGTAACCAAGAGCAGTACTAAAATCATTTCCGAACGCAAAGTCCAAAAAAAAAAGTTGATTAATTAGCTTCTGATCACATCATTTTTATCTCGACAAACGTTGCCTATCGAAGCAAGATCAAATACGTAGTGAATAATTAACGTTAATCCTCACTATTTCCCTGATAGAATCGTGGGGAAAAAATACAAAGCGACCAATCATCAAACACAGGATTTTGTTCCAATCAACACCAGAATCAGAATATTAAATGAGTGCATAATTTACTATAAATTATGAAAATCGAACATTATCATACACACAATATATATATATTCCCACCCACGGAGTTCGCCGAGCCATCAAAGCAACTCAAAATTTGTTATCGGTGGTTTGGGGAAAAACACATTTTGCTTTTATAAAAAAAAAAATCATATCAGGTGCTGGGATTTTTTTAAACCTTTTTTTTTTCTTTTTTCCTTTTGAGACGGCTGCCTTGGTTTTAAAAGATTTGGGGTAAAATTTGGGCCCTTCAAAACGTTGAGAGGCTAACCCTGTGATCGCTTACGTTAACAGTATGCTGACATGTTTTCCTCCGGTTGGCGACTTAAAAGGATCCAATATTTTTTACTCCATTGTACGGAGAGATACAGACTGTTACCCACACATGTGTACACATATACGCACATATATTTGTGTCTATATATATGTATATATATATACATATACAAAAATATATGTATCTGTATTAACATATGTATACACACACACACACACACACACACATATATATATATATATATATATATATATATATATATATATATATATATATATATATATATATATTCGTGTATGTATGTGTGTAGAGAGAGTGATCTGTCGAAGTTCAATTAAGCCTAATATTGACGAAACATTTGATCAACAAAAGCAATCAAAGGGTCATTATTTTACACATGGCAACGGAAACGCAGTAACAATGATAAAATTAGAAGCAATATCCGGTGCAACAGCCTCCCCCCTATCCCCCATCCCATCTCCCGCACCCCACCACCTCCCGCACCCCACCAACCCACCCAGCCTTCCCCCCCACCAACCCACCCACCCAAAACCTCCATCAAACAGAAAAAAAACCGCACACATCATGAAAAGTCTACGTAACAGAGATTTAGTTTCAGTCAACCCATGCAGTCCAACGGAATATAACATCACACAGTACACACACAGCGTTCGAGTCTGGCTTATAACCGACGTCCGGTGCTTACACAAGAACAGCGGGTTGCGTCGTTGCCTCGAGCTTGCAGGTGGCTTGGCAACGGGAGGGGGGAAAAGGGACGATAATGTTTCTAAAAAGAAAGGTAGGGAGTGGATGATAATGGTGAATAATAAGAGTAATTAATAATGGTGAATGGATAATAAGAATAACTAATAAGGATTGGATAATGTAAATATCTCATAATTATTTAAGAAATGATAAATAATAATCAATAAGAAATAGTAATTAATAAGGAATAAAACCATAATAACAATTACTAACGAACTAATAGTAATAATAATCGAACAACTAACATTGCATATCCATTAAAGTTAGATGACCACTAAACCTACAAAGCAGTATTTCAATAATTTATTTTCTCTGTTTAACTATATTTCTTTAATACGTGTTTTATTGTTTATATCTGTATTTGACACGAGTTTCCGTGCCACTGCGAAGGAAAAATCACCCTCATCGATCACACTTCTACGAGCAATACTAGGAAAATCACGGACGTTAGTTAGTTGCGAGTTGGCTGTGGGTTCCAACTCGAGTGTCACTTCCCCTTTACACTGTAACATACAGAAGGAAAAAAAATACGACAATTCTCCAACAAAGCTAAAGTTGTCATACCGCTTTAATTCACTTTCGGAACATCACTTCGAACTTTGAACCAGTGTGGCCTGGACTCCAGCGTCACCTCTTTAATGTGACCCTGAGAAGACCTAGGTTCTCTTCCCCCCCCCTCCCCCCCTTCCCACGTGTCACGCGCGCTCTGCCCGTTCTGTGTCGTAATAACGTGTGCGAAAGCCACGCATCACGGTGTAGGATCATTAACTATGTCAACTGGGGATCCCTTTTCTCTCTCTCTCTCTCTCTCTTTCTCTCCTTCTCTCCTAGATCTGCCGCCTCTTTGCTGTACATTTTTATCTCTGTCTATTTACAGTTTTTTCTGTTGGATATGCCGCCGCTTCCTTGAACATTTTTTTTTTTTTTTTGGGGGGGGGCTTCATTTCGCTTGTTTACTTTTTTTTATTCTTCTAGTTCTACCGCTTCCCTGCCGTACATCTTTTTCTTCTTTTTTTTTTTACTTTTTAATCTCGTTTAGCTGTACAAATCTGATAATTTTATCGTTTATTTACAGCTACCGCCTCCCTTTTGCACGAAATACCAATACCTTTTCTTCCTTCTTGCTTATCTACAGACTTTCTCGTACAAAATCAAAACCCATCTCGCTAAAATATCTCATTCCTTATACTTATTTTATATGATCATTTTGTATAAGTTTTACTATATATATTTTTTCTTTTTTCTTTCTTTCTTTTCTTTTTGCAAATACACTATTTCACCGTAGATCCCCAGATAAAAAAACATGAACATAAACAATAAACAAATAACAATAATACAAAATATCATCAACCCCTTTCCAACCTACCAATTCTCCCCCACCCCATCCCATCCCCCCCCCCGTCACCCCCCCCCCCCACCGTGACCTCCACCCCTTCCCCCCAAAACCTCCCCCACAGCTTTAAGATTCGTCCCATCTCCCACACACCCACCAGCAGAACCCCCTCCCTATCCACGGACATCCTGCAAACGGTCATTCCTTTCCGGGTTCCCTGAGATCGGTTCACTGGTTCTGAATCCCACGCACTCGCTCAGGAAATTACTGGAAGCTTCTAACGGCCGTTGCAGAGACAAGCAGACATACAGACAGACAGACACAGAGACAACGACGGGGTGGAAAGATGGTTGCGATACGAACGCAGGAGTGTAGTGATAAGAGAGAGGGAGAGGAAGGGGGGGAGGAAGGGAGAGAGGGAAAGAGAGAGAGGTAGAGAGGGAGAGGAAGGGAGGGAGGGAGGTAGAGAGGGAAAGAGGGAAAAAGAGAGAGAGGTAGAGAAAGTAGAGAGAGCCAGAGAGAGAGAGAGAAAGAGAGAGAGAGAAGTAGAGAGAGCCAGAGAAAGAGCGAGAGAGAGAAGTAGAGAGAGCCAGAGAAAGAGCGAGAGAGAGAAGTAGAGAGAGCCAGAGAAAGAGCGAGAGAGAGAGAGAGATAATGTACACGTCCGTGCAGATAGCCTGGGGTCGAGTGTGCTGGTTGAAAGTGGCATGTTATGGAAGGGGAGGGTGGGTGGGTGGGGAAGGGGGGTGGAAGTAGGATGAGGAAGCGACAAATGGACGAAGATAGACTAGGCATTCAGGAGATATGTAGATAGCGCAGGGAGTAGTTTTCACGTAGTTTTGATGAGGAATATACGTGACGAAGGCAAAAGTTTTCATGTGGAGTGTAAATGACATAGAGAGTAGTTTTCATACATTTTCACGAGGCATGTAGATGACACAAGGAGCAGTTTTCATATAGTTTTCATGAGGCATGAGGCAGTAGTTTTCATATAGTTTTCATGAAGCACGTGGATGACACAAGGAGCAGTTTTCATATAGTTTTCATGAAGCATGAGGAGGTAGTTTTCATGTAGATTTCATACGGTGTGTATGTGGCAGAGGAAGTACTTTCCATGTGGATATAACGCAAACTAGACAATAGACACATAGATTGACATCATGAAAGGAATACTTATTTGGAAATGTTTCCAGTGCGAGAGGAAGAACTAAAGAAATTACATAACAGCAACTAGACATTAAAGTTGGGTGCATACTTCTAAAAAAAAAAAAAAAAAATGACACGTGTTTGCATGAGTGTGTGAGTGCGTGTGTTGTGTGTGTGTATGTTTGTGAGTGTATGTGTAAATGTGTGTGTTTATGTATATATATGTATATGTATATATATACATATATGTGAGCGTGTGTATTTATGTATATGTATATATGTGTGTATGTGTATATATACATATAAATTAATATGAAAAACACACTACAAAGGAAACCATTGCTAAAGCGCTTCGGCAGGTAGAAAGACTGTCCTTTGATCTTTAAAGAAAAAGGTCGACAAAGGCCAAATATCTACAAAAGAAACATAAAACCACCAACCACCAAAACACATCTATAGAAATATAAGTAAAAAAAATAATAAAAAGAATCTACTGCAAACAAACACTTTAACAGAAGAAGCGCACATAAAAAAGACGAAAAACGGGGAAGAAAAATACAAGAAAAGACGGAGAACAGAAGGCGCCAATCAAGGTAACAACGCGTCAAGTTCTAACCTAATGAGCCCGTGTCAGCGAGGGACAGGTCAGACAAGGTCAACAGAAGGGAAAAAAAAAATCTGAGAAAAAAAAATTAAGTTGACGACCTAGGAATATTCTTTCGTGGATGGATAAGTCGAGAATAAAAGGGGGGATGGAGGAGAGGGATAGAAGTAGAAAGAGTGGGGAAAGTAGGGAGAAGGGATGAGGAGGATAAGGGAGGGATTAAGGGAAAAGGGAATTAGAAAGAAGTTAAGGAAAGGGATGGGGAGGGTAAGGGTGGGGTAAGAAAGGGATTTGGTGAAAAGGTGAGGAATAGGGAAGTTGTTGGGGGTGAGGTTAGGCGAACAACATGATAGGTGAGGGGGTTAGGATGGGGATGGGGGGGGAGATGTGGGAGAGTGAAAATAGAGATGGGGAAGAGGATGTTGGTGAGGAAAGGGGTGATGAGAGAGAATGAGAGAGCGAGGCAGAGAGAGACTTTGACTTTGAGAGAGAAAGATAAGAAAGTGCAATGGTTAGAGGGGGGGGGGGGGTAAGAAAGTGACGAACAAAGGAGGGGAGACGTGAGTGTATCACTCAGATCTCCTTCAGGAACATTTGAACTTCGTGCCACAGTTTACCAAGAAAGTGAGAGAAAGAGATGGGGGTGATGGGGTAGAAGGTGGGGGGGGGGGAAGGGAAGAAGAGAGGAGAGGTCAAAGATGAGGACTCTAGACAAAGGGAAAAGGTCGAGGGAGTGAGGTGCTGAGGGCCAGCAAGAGAAACGGTGAGCAAGCATCTCCGAATAAGCGGGAAATGTGTGGGGGGTGGGCGGCAACGAAAAAGAAAGTAAAGAAACATATATATATATATATATATATATATATATATATATATATATATATATATATATATATATATATATATATCATACATCTATGTATATATGTATATATATATAAATAAACATATATATATACATTTATGTATATATATATGCATATATAACTAAACTAATTAAATAATTTATGTATATATACAGTACATTATATATATATATATGTATATATACAGTACATTATATATATATGTATATATACAGTACATTATATATATATGTATATATACAGTACATTATATATATATATATGTATATATACAGTACATTATGTATATATATATATGTATAATACAGTACATTATATATATACATATATATATACATATACACATATATATGTAATATATATAAATATACATATATATATATATACATATGTATTTGTGTATATTCATACATATATACATGTATTATATATAAACATATAAAAACATACATATATATATACATATACATATAATAATATATATACAAATATATATATATATGCACACACATAAATATGTGTAAGCTTATCAAGAGAGAAAAAGAAAAAAAAGAAAAGAAAACCAGACTGAACCAAGCGACCTGCCAACCGACCCACCCAAATACCCAAATCCAAATCCTCCAAACTTTCCCCAGCCTCAGCCTCAGCCTCAGTTCCAAAATCCCTCTTCGTAATACAATCCAATTCGCCACAATTAACCCGTCGTTGTTCCAGCCAGAACCGATATTATACAACCGTCCAAACTTCTCATAATAAAGCGAGTGAACGGGCGAGTGAGTGAGTGAGTGAATGCCTGAGCTCGGGGGTCGATTGTAAGTCTTAATAGACTCGACTCTCTTTTTTTTTCTTTTTTTTTGCCTGTTTACCGGAGAGCGGGCTGGGAGGCCGGGATGGTTTGCTTTCGTAACATAATTTCGTTTTTTTTCTCCGTTTCGCTATTCTTTTGTTATTTCTATCATTATCGTTGCGATAATCATTACTGTAACTGTTATTATTATCATTATTATCGTCATTACTACAGTACTACGTTTACTTTTCAAATTTTCATGAGTATGAGCAAAGAAGGGAAGAAGGAAGAGATAAAGAGAGAGAGAGAGCATAATGCAAAAAAAAAAAAGAAATAGACACAATACAAAGAAAAAAACAAGAAAAAAAAACCGCAAAATAACAACCAACCAAAATACAGGAGTCGAGTCCAATAAAGAAAAAAAAAAATCCCCTCCCTTCAAACGCACTCCCCCCCCCCTCTCCACACCCTGAACCCCCCATACCCCCATAAAGACCCCCCCCCCCCATCTTCCTTTTAAGATTCCTTAAGAGAAAAAGCTCCGAGCGAGTTTAATGCCAAAAAGAAATTAGTATGTGTTCAGAGTAGCTGCGAGATCTAATCAAGAACTTTGGGAGTTATTTCTTGTCTCGAGGGGGTTATGGGGAGGAGAGTGGTGGGGGAGGGGTGAGGGGGGTTCGGTTATGGGGGGAGAGAGTGTGGGGGGGTGGGGGGGCGGAGTTCCTTTCCTTCCATCATCTTGAGGTTAATGCTGTTTTTTGCTGAGTGAGGGTGAACTAATTAACACCATGGATTATTTTTTTATTTTTGTTTTTGTAAACTAACTTCTGTCTGTCTTTTCTCTTTATCCTTTTCTACCGCATTCTCCCCCTTTCTCCTTTCCCATCCTTCCTCTCTACTCCCTTTTCTTCTTCCAACTCGCATCTCTCTTTCCTTCCCCTCCCATCACACTGCTCTCTCCTCTTCCCCAATCTACACCTCCACTCACCCCTCTCCTCCACTTCCGTCCTTTTCATTCCTTCTCTCTTTCCCCGTCTACAATCCCACTTACCATCTCCTCCATTTCCGTCCTTCTCATTCCTCCTCTCCTTCCCCCTCTGCAATCTCACTTAACCATCTCCTCTTCTTCTGTCCTTCCCATTCCTTCTCTCCTTCCCTTCTACAACACCACTCACCCCTCCCTTCCCCTTCCATCCCTCACCCCTTCCATCTCTTCCCCTCTATAACACCACTCACTCCACCCTTCCCCTTCCCTCTCCACCCCTCTCACCTTCCCCCTCTACAACCCCACTCACCCCTCGCTTCCCCTTCCATCGCTTCCTTACTTCCCTCTCCCCCCCCTCTCTCCTTCCCTCTCAACAACCCCACTCGCCACACCCGTCCTACCGCCCCCCCCCCTCCCCTAACTACGATATCTATCAAAATAGGTCACATGGTCACACGAGTCTTAACTATGACCCATCGGAGGTCGTACGAGGAAGTGTGCATGCCTTTCGTAATGTATTTTACTTCTTCCTTGATGCCCTACACTGATCCGGAAGTACACCTGGTATGTGTAGGTGTATGTGTAGGTCCAGTATGTATGTGGATATGAATGTCCACTATGTATATAGATAGGTTTGTATTTATGTATATATGCATGTATGCATGTATGTATGTATGCATCTATGTATATATGTACTGTATGCTTGTACTGCACGGCGAGTGTACATATAAATGTAAATATGTACAAAAGATATAGTACATACATACGTGACACACACACATACACGCACACACACACACGACGTCCGTCCCGCCATCCAATCCCTGTAATTGTAAAGCATCCGAGACTAGAAGGTCAAATACGCAGCAGTTCCATTCCCTTTACTAATAACAGTACGAAATATTTTAGGATCAAATGTACAAATATGACCGGAGTTCATTAACAAAGTCACTTTGATTAATAATTGTGTGTGCTGCGTATGCGTCGTTGTTGTTTTCGCGTTTTGTGTGTGTGTGTTGAAAACAAAACAACGAAGGGAAAGATAGGGAAATACGCGAATATGCCGAAGGTCTTTCCGCTTTATCACTTCCTCAGAGCGCACTACTTTCAGCATTTCATTCGCATAAGCGTATGCGTAACCGTGCGCATATGCATAAACCTCTAAATACCTCCCGCTCTCTCGGCTGACTTTTCTAGGTCAAAGGTTACAAACGATGGGGGAGAGGGGGGGGCCATTGGGACAAGAAGGAAGGAGATGTGGGGGATGAGGGGGGGGGGGGGGGTAAGAAGGCCGAGCCAAAATCGGGGCAACAATAGAAGCCAGGACAAAGACGTTCGCCAAGAGAACGGCCGTTGGACTGAAAAAAAATGTAGGCCTATGACGATATATCTGGATATCTCAAAAAAAGGAAGAGATAAAGTGGGAGGAGGAGAGGAGGGGGGCCGGTAGATAATAGAATAGGAGAAAGAAGTAGTATTGGAAAAAAAGGAGGAGGGAAGGAGGGAGAGAGAGAGGGAGAAAGGTGGAGGAGGAGGGAAGGAGGGAGAGAGAGAGAAAGATGAAGGAGAGGGAAGACAGATGGAAAAAGAGGTATTAAACAGAGGAATGCAAGAGACTGATAAATAAATAAATATATATATACATATATATACACATTATAAATATATATAAATATATATATACACATTTTATATATATATACACAATATATATATAACAACAAAGATGGCATACGAACAAACAAAACATCCAATCCCCCCACCCCCTTAAACTAACCCAAACACAACAAAAATAGAAAAAAAGGTAAACAAACCCTACCCATCTTGCCATCCCTGAAGCATGACGTCAAATTCCTCACATTTTTTTTCCGTTAACGACAGTCACGATCACAAACTCTGGCTCGTCAAAGAGATTTATGGCTTAGAAAATTTGGTGTTTTAAATATCTTATAGATTATTGATGTTACTGGACTTTTGTGTTTATATCCATCTTTATTTTTTGTTTAAGGGAAGGATTGTTTATTGATTTTGCTGTTACTTTTCTGTCTGTCTATCTTCTATCTATGTCTGTTTTCCTTCTCTTTTAGTATCCATTTGTCTTTCTCTTCCTTCTTTCATCCGTCCTTCTGTTCTCTCTCTTTCTTTTACTTGTCCCTCTCCATCCCTCTTCCTCCATCCCTCTTCACCATCCTCCTGTCTCTCACTATCTCTCTTCCTCCCTCAAGTCTACGCTTGTATCTCTCTCTCTTTCTCCTTCGCACCTTCTCCATAATTCAGGCAACCAATCTTTCTCACGCCTCCCTCGCAATTTCCCTTGTTCCGTTGCCTTCCCCTCATCATTGCTGCTACAGTAATTCAAGTTCTGCCGGTGCGGTGTACACTGCTACCCTCCCCCCCCCCCTCATTAAATTCCTGGCTCTCCTCTCCCTCCTTTTTTCTCCTTCCTAATGTCATTTTCTTTCTTGCTCCTTCTCCCTCCCTTCCTCCCCCCATGCAGCTCCCTTCCTCCCTTGCCCTCTTTCTTCCTCCTCCCCCCTCCTTCCCCTATCCCTCCCTCTTCCTTTTCCTCCCTCCATCCCTTCCTTCTTCCTCCTTCATCCCGTCCTTCTCCCCTATCCAACCTCTCCTTCTCCCTCCTCCACCCCCTTCGAGGCTGTCCTGCGTTTGCCATTATTGTAATTGGGGAATTCGATCCTGCTATCTGATCCCCTCTTCCCTTTCATATTATCGTATTTCCTTCGTCTTTATAGCGAGTATCGTTTGCTTTTATACTTTTTATCTTCATCAGGCCTATACGTCAGTCATTATCTTTATTTCTTCCCCTTCCTCTCTCTCTCTCTCCCCCTTTCTTATTCGCCTTCCCCACGTTTGCTCGTAATATACCTTACGGCATATAAATTATCCATGCATCAAAACTCCAATCGATTGGCTAAACCATTTACCATATCAGAGAAATTTGGATAAGAATTATATTAACATGAACACGTGAACATCAAGACACACACGTAAACTGTACATCCACACACTTATACACACGCTCATACATACACCATACACCATGCTGATATATTCCCTGACAGAGAGGTATAGATATGAATAAATCTATACCAGACCCAATCCCCAGTCAAAAAATATATTTCAGACACGCTTTAACAATCACAGGACTATTTTATCCGCTATTTTAAAGCAGCTAGCTTTATTGCCATGCAAATATATGCAAAAATGCTACGCTCACGCCCGAGTGTAGCTTAGACAAAAAATTAAAAAAAATAAAACAAAATCTTCATTACGAAAAGGGATCATTTTGATGTTGAGGAATTCGGGTTTCATGTATGTAAATACAAATGTGTGTTTATGAGCGTGTGAGGTGTGTGCGTGTGTGTGTGTGAAAGATAGAGATAGATAGAGAGAGAGAGTAGGTATGTAAAGATTATAACGTAGATATACGTTCACGTATGTATATGTACATGAATATGCATTTGCAACCCATTTCATTTCGCACACTATATTCACATTCTCTCTTCCACCCCCTCATCAACCTCAACCAACCACATACAAGCCCGACTGATCTCAACCTCAGCTGCTCTTTCAACCTCATAATACCCGAGCAACTCTCTCTGTCAACTCTCTCTCTCTCTCTCTCACGCCATCATCCGTTCCAATCAGCCATTATGTAGACCGCAAATTTCTCATCTTATCAGTCGACGCACTTTCCTCTATCCCCTCACACGCTCACACGCAAACACGCAAGCACGCACATACAAAGACACATACACATACATATACTTTAACATTCTCGGCGTTCCTGCTTCGAACATTCACATTCATGTCACATTCGGACCATCCACTCCCTCCCTCCTCCCTCCCTCCTCTCTCTCTCTCCCTCTCCCTCTCTCTCTTTCCCTCTCCCTCTCCCTCTCCCCCCCTCTCTCTCTCCCTCTTCTTTTCCTCTCTCTTTCTCATCCCTCCCACTCTCCCTCTCCCCCTATGCAAAATCCACATCCTGTTTCTATATGGATATGGCCATTTAATTCTGCAAAGTGGGGAAGGGAGAGTAAAGAGGAGGAGAGAGGGGATAGGGGAGAGGAGGGGAGGGGAGGAGAGGGAAGGGGGAAGTATGAACAGGGAAGTGGGTTCGGAAGGGAGGCTGAGCCAAGAGAGGGGAGAGGATGCCAGGGGGATGAGGGAATAGGGGAGGAGAACGAGGAGGAGGAGGAGGAGAGGGAAGGCGAGAGCCGTCTAGAGGCAGAGAGGAAGGGAGTAGGGGGAGGGGGGAGAGGGGGAGTGAGAGATGTGTCCTGAAAGGCAGGAGCGAGGGATAAGGACCGGAGGGGGAGGGGGGGGGGGGGGGGGGACGAGGGGATGGTGCAGATTGGTGGTCAAGAGGCGGGTAACGTCAACAAGGGGAGATATGATTGGTGGATATGAGAGGGGAGAGAGGGGAGAAGGTGCGATGACAGAGGAGAGGAGAGCAGAGAGGAAAGGAGAGGAAGAAGGGGAAATGTGGGGTAAGATGAAAGACGGGGGAAAAAATAAAAAATAATAAAATTGGAAGAGAGGAGGGGAAGGGGAGATGGAAGTCGGGAGTAGAAAGGGGAGAAAGGGGAAGAAGAGAGAAGGAATAACGTGGGAGAGAGAGAGAGAGGACATAGAAAAAAATAAGCCAAAAAGTGCCCGGGAAACCTACCAATTACGCCGCTGATGACTTGTGTTCGAATCGAAAAAGAGGAAAAAAGAGAATGACACTTCCTCCGTCCCCTCACCCCCACAAAACTACAGTAACACTCAAAGGCACTTTCACTCTCCAACTCCCCCCACCCCCTCACCCCCCTACCCCCACCCACCCCAACACACACACACCAATGCGCCACAGTGCCACTGGCGGCTCCGTATCAATCATGACACATCCATCTGTCACTATCACCGCTGTGCCTCGTCACTGTCATTCCTTCTGTCGGTCATTTCACAGCTCGCGTGACGTCACACCCCGTCGCGTCGAATCTGGTGGGAAAGCGAAAGGAGAAGGGGAAGAAGTAGACAAAGGGGGGGAGGAGGGGGGGGGGACGGCAAAGAAAAGGAGAAAGGTAGAGAGGAGGGTGGGAGGAGATAGATAACAGTAGTAAGGAGGGGGGGAAGAGAAGCTGAGTGTCATCACATACTCAACAGCAACGTAATTAAACCGACCGCCATCATCACCACCTCCACCATCATCATCTAATTTCCCACCCCATCCGTTACTCTTTTTTACGAACAGTCTACTTTCACTCTTGTTTTAATTACCCCGTAACTCCGTGGCTCTTGTTAATAGCATCATCATAAGCGATTTCCAACGGCCACTGATAATATGCCACCACCAGCGCGCTCATTATCAGCTGCGAAGTTCTTCCCACGTGAAGGGAAGGGAGAGGAGAGGGGAAAGAGAGAGAGAGAGATGAGGAGAGAGGGAGGATCGAGACAGAAGGAGAGAGGGAGAGGGAGGGAGGGAGGGAGGGAGAGATAGAGAGAGAGGGGGGGGGGGAGAGAATCGAGACAGAAGGAGAGAGGGGGAGAGAGGGAGAGGGGGGGGGAGAGAAAGAGAGAATGGGATAAAGAGAGACAGAGAGAGAGAGAATGGGATAAAGAGAGACAGAGATCCCTAAGAAAACTGACCCGCATTAAATATGACTATGAACATGTCCAATTATTCCCTCTCGTTTCTCACATGACACTGTAGCATAGAGAGTCAACATGTCACCACGCTCGATGTCACGATCACCATAATCATGAATTCCACTGTCGCTTGTCACTGTCACAGGAACCGCCAGCAAAGCTCATTATCCTCACCGCAAAGTGGATACTCTCACATTCAACTACAATGACTTTTGAATTGAAAAGTGGAATGAAAATAATATAGAAAAAAACGTGAAAGAAACCAAGAAAGTAAAGAGAGAAAAAACAATGATAATCAAACTGAGAACGTATAGAGTAATTAAAATCAGAACAAAAACAAAGCCACAGTTATTCAATAACTGAAATGACACGCGAAAAAATAATAACAATAATATTAGCACCACAATCTCCCATACAACCCCCCCACCCCACCCCTCCCTCTCCCCCTCCTCCTACCACCCAAAATTCTCATTTGTAATTCCAATCGGACGTTTTTGTCCCTTTTTATGCATTAAAAAAGAAAAAAAAAATCATATATTCTCACTTTTTCTTCTCATCTTTTCGCTCGGTTTAACTCGCACCTCAACGTTTCTTAACGAGGTAATCCAGCCATGAACGAAAAATTCTGGTAAATCGGTAGTGAAACACTCAAAAGCTATTAGGAGAGTGAGGGGAGAGATGGGTAGGGGGCAAGGGAGAGGGAAGGAGGAAGGGGGAGGGGGAGGAGTAAGGGAGAGGGAAGGAGGATGAGGGAGGGGGAGGGGTAAGGGAGAGGGAAAGAGGATGAGGGAGGGGGAGGGGTAAAGGAGAGGGAAGGGGGGAGGGAAGGGAGAGCGAAAGGGAGAGGGAGTGTTAAGGGGAGACATGGGGAGAGGTAAAGGAGAGGGAAAGGGGGCAAGGGAGAGGGAAGGGAGATGGAAGGAGAGGGGGAGAAGTAGTTTTTTTCATAAATTTATGTCTTATCTAAACTTCATGATCACTACCATTACGATAATCATCATTTAATACCAAAATTATCCGTTATCACCATCATCCCTATTATCAATTCTCACATCTAATAATCTTTCCCAAATGTAATTCTAACATCAAGGATTATCATCATCATTAGAATCAGAATCATTCACTCCAAAGGCATGAAATTATCAACCGTGTTTTACGTAAGGATGAGCATGCAATAATTGACTTACTCTCCGTTGGAAATTGAAACGTAGTAAAATTATGACTGTGTAAATAAACCGTTTCGAAGCCGTTGTATGAGCAGGTAATATCCATTAATATTACAGCGATTGACGATGTAAATGTGTAAGCAATAATACACGCAGATATCATAGCAAACAACCACACAGAGGAATGCTTATGCATACACATACATACACACATACATACATACATGCGCACGCACAGTTGCACATGCACACGCACGGACACAAACACGCACACACACGCACACAAAGACACACATACACACACTAGCCCCAATATACAACACCCACGAAATACATAAATAAAAAAAATAAAATAAAATCACCTATTCATAACCACCTCCCCCCCCCCATCCCCTCTTCCACCCCCCTCCCCCTCCTCGTTCGTAAAAAGTTATATGAAATCCAAAAACTTGCACCAAGAATCTCCAGTTTTTAATCTCTGGATCTCGGGAAAAATGTTTCCAAGTTGTTTCCTCTTTAGATGGATATTGATTGGCGATCATCTATCTATCAATTTGTCTGTCTATTTATCCACCTGTATAAACATATCCTGTATAAATAGAATATTTGTGCATGTGCGTGTTCATGTGTACGCTTATCTTTTATCATTCAATCCCCCTCCCACACACTTATTTTACCTCACCCTTATTCTTGTTCGTCATGGACTATCTATTCCATTCCAATTGGCTCTCACGCCCCCCCCCCCACCTTTCTAAAAAAAATGATACTCAAAATAAATAAATAAATAAAACAAAATAAAAATAAATTGGATAAGTATCTCTCTTAATTACCGGATAACATCGGCCGTTCTGATTGGCAAAAGTTGAGAAGGGAGGAGGAGGAGGAGAGGGAGTTAAAGTGGAAGAAGTAGGAGAAACAGGAAAGAGAAATAATGTGAGGGAGAGAAGTGATGGGAGACGGGAAAGGGAGGAAGGTGGGAAAAGAGGGGAGAGGGATAAGGAGGAGAGTCAAAAGGGAGGAAGAGGGGAGGAGAGGGAGAGAGAGATAAGGAGGAGAGGCAAAAGGGAGGAAGAGGGGAGGAGAGGAAGGGAGAGCTAAGAGGGAGTGTGAAGAGGGGAGGAGAGGAAGGGAAAGCTAAGGGGGACTGGGAAAAGGAAGGAAGAGGGTAGGAGAGGGAAGGAGTTCTAAAGGGGAGAGGCAAAACCGAGGAAGAGAGGAAGAGAGAGAAGAAATAAATAGTGAAAAGAAAAAAGGGAAGAAGAAAAAGAAGAACGAAAATGAGCTACAGTGTAAGAGATAGATGGGAAGAGAGGGAGGGAGAGGGGGGGGGCGGATAAAACACGGAAGCACTTATTAGTCCGAGAATCAATCAGACTGACTGAAAAGGCCCGCCGATCGACAATGGACTGAAGGCTGAATGGCTCGTCCGCTGTGAACGCCGGAAATAAGCTCTGGGGAGGAAAAGCCTCTTTAATCAAGACGTCTTAATCACGATCAAACATCACAATCAAAGTGGATATTGAGTCCAATGTAATCATGGAATGGCATTTTTCCCTTTCGCTCGTCATGAATTAATCAGAAGAAAAAACACGATAAACAATAAAAACAAATCGAAATAATAACCATTAAACAATGAATACGTCGAAATAATATTGATATAAAAAAAAACATACATCTATTATCTCAAGAAAGAAGAGCTCTGATTGGCCGGGTGATTGGCGGATTCTTATTGGCTATTCCCCTCGAGCCCTCCTATTGGTCGGTTCTCTCGTCTCACTTTGCGTGCCTATGTCTCCGTCGTTCTATATATATGTTAATGTTGAGATCACCCAAAGTCAACCTCATCCAACATGAATTTAGAGTTTGAGTAAACAATCTTGCAGAAGCTCCAAAGTTTGCATATGATTCCTCAAAGCTATCAATAAAAAAGTTGGTCCAAAAGAGATCTAACGTTTTTTTTTTTTTTCTTTTTCTTTTTTTTTTAATGATATTACTTTTTTCTCTTTCCTATTTATTCCTTTTCTTGTACTTTTTTATCTTCTCTTCCTCTCATCCTCCCCCTACTCCTCTCTCTCTATCTCTTCTTCCTCATGCTTTTTTCCCATGAAAGGATGGAGCACATGTCTCCTGATGACTTCTTTAAGCGTCTGGAATCAGAGAAGCACAACCTTTGCCGCTGGGTAGGAGAGCTGTACCTCGAGTTACACAATGGCACTTACACCTCACAGGTTGGTGAGATATTAGTACCATACCGGGTTGTACTATAGTATTTGGTATCACTCTTCTATAAGACTATGTTTTACTTAGATCTACAAACTGAAACTAACCTTAGTATTCGGTATCACTCTTCTATATGACTATATTTTACTTAGATCTACAAACTGAAAATAACTTTAGTATTTGGTATCACTCTTCTATATGACTATTTTACTTAGATCTACAAACTAAAACTAACTTTAGTATTCAGTATCACCCTATGTGAATATATTTTACTTGGATCTACATACTGAAACTAACTTTAGTATTTAGTAACACTCTATGGGAATATATTTTACTTAGACCTACAAACTGAAACTAACTTTAATGTTCCGTATCACTGAATATATTTTACTTGTATCTACAAACCAAAACTTTTTTTGTATCCATGACACTGATGCATATTTTCCCAACAGGCGAATACAAAGCGTTTAAACCGTGAGTGTGAATTTGCGCTCAGGGATGCTGAATTGTTCCTTGCAGTCATTGCTATGAAAGGTGGATTGGATAGGCAGACAATCTACAGGTAATAATATAATAATATGGATGACACATGTGTTATGTATGTTAAATACTTGCTATAAGTAAATTTAAGAAAATTAAAACACATTTATTGCAAAAAAGAATAGTTTTTCTTTTCTAGGGAAATTACATATTATCTTATAAGTTGACAAATATTGTGTGTTTGTGTGTGTGTGTGTGTGTGTATGTTTTCGTATGTGTTCTTGAGTCCAGTAGTTTTATTTCATGACAAATCTCATCGCCAGACACCAGGATGCCCTTGTTGATGCCTGGAAGAAGGTGCTCCTCAACCAGTTTCATGATGTTATACCAGGATCCAGCATTGGCACTGTGTACAAAGACAGTGATCAGCTCTTCAGAGAAGCCTTGACAGCTGCTGCGAAGACCAGAGTTGCATGCTTGCCACACATAATGCATGGTAGGGGAAGTGACTGCAATCCTATTGTTATCATCTGATAATTCTATAAGATGATATCCTATTCTTTATAGTTTATAGTTTATAGTCAATTCTATCCCTTTATAGTCTCAAACATTTTGAAGTTTCTCTCCTATGTTAGAGATGTGAGGCAACATTTTTTCCTCTTCTTAATTAGAGTCCGCACACCAAGGATCCAGAGAGCAAGCAGTGGCGGTGAACACACTTCCATGGCAAGTGCGTCAAGTCATCAACCTCAAAGAGGACTGCGATGAACCGACCAGGAAGCGCATGCGGGTTGAGGGCGAACTGAACGAGGCTGCTGGTGGAGGCCACTATATTGCTGTAGAAATGCAGGGCATTGGGTGGTCAAAACTTACCCCCATTAACCCCCCTGCTGTGAAAGTCTGTAAGTTGCCTTAGGACTCATAGGTTAAGTCTTTCCATGGATTGGGATTTTGTGCTGAACTGTAAATCTGTAAGAAATAGCCCCTGATGTACATTCTGCAAAAAATGGCATACTTTTGATTTGATAATACTGTAAAGATTCACAGTATAAGAAAATAGATAGTTGGAGATGGATAGTTGCTGGTATGCTCTATAACATTTCCATCTGAGCCACTTAAACCACCCAATTGGTTAGGACTGTGGCCTTTCTGAGTGATTGGGCAACATATGCAAGACCATACTCCTTGTGAATCATTCAAGGCTTCACTCTGCATGCCATTTATTATATCATTTGGCTTTATATAATTCAAGGCAGTCATAATGTGGATATATAGTTGAAAGTATATGCGATTCCATACACCATGCTATTAGTAATTTCTAAATTACAATCTGCGACATGGCATTATCTTGCCCAAAATTATTGGAGTTATGGCAGGATCTGACATGCCTTATGACTGGTTTGCATTTTATACAGCAAGCCTTGAATGGTTTGGAGGGAATGTACTCCTGCATATGTTACCCCATAATAGTATGGACTGCTTCCAGAAAGGCCCAGGACCTAAATTCCAAGACTAGTGTAGGTGCCCCAGTCAGAATTCTTGTAGAGTGTGCCACATAGAAAGGATAATCGTTGGTATTGATTGTCATCAGATAAATGAGAGATTGACAGTTTTATCATTTTAATATTTATTATCATTATTACTGATACTGTTATTATTATCATATTTATTAGTATATAAAAAACAAGATGACTTAATTTTTCTTCCATGTTTTAGGGATGGAAAAAGACACCTTCGTTTTAGAAAACAGCTTCATACGAGCAGAGATAAACAAAAATGGCCAAGTTACAAGTATGGTTCTTGCCGACCAGCAGGACCAGGATGTATTTAGAACACCAGACGGATCACAGTGTGCGGGGAATCAGCTGATGATTTATGATGATATTCCTCTGTACTGGGATGCTTGGGATACTATGGATTATCACTTGGAAACCGCAAAGATCCTGAATGAAAAGCAGGTTTGTAGTACGGGTACCATAGTAAGAGCTTTTAAATATGATTATTATAAAGTGTGCTAAAGCTCTCTTAAAAGAAAGGTCTCCTGTAGAGAAATTTAGATATGGATTGGGAAAGCCTTTTATTTTGTTCATTCATGTAAGTAACTTTATTTTTCAAATTTTGATGATTAACCAAAAAAAAGAAAAAGAAAATTAAAATACACAGATTTTTGGTACTCGTCATATTCAATTTGTCACATTTATCAATTATTTTCAGAGTGGCTGCATACTGTCAGAAATACAAGTAATTGAGAACACTCCTCTAATGGTTAGACTCGAATGGAAGATGAAGATTAGTGAGGTTTCCGTCCTCAACCAAGAAATATCCCTCTCTGCCGTCAATCCCTACCTGACCTTCCACACCCATGTAAACTGGCATGAGAATCGCAAGTTCCTCAAAGTGGGTTTCAACACAGGCATCATTGCTAGGGAGGCCGCATTCGACTCGCAGTTTGGCCACTTGTATCGGCCTACTCACATGAACACCTCGTGGGATTCAGCCAAGTTTGAAGTGTGCGGCCACAAGTATGTGAAAGTAGAGGTTCTGTGTAGTTTTGTTCTTTTGGCATTTATTTATTTTATTACTATGATTATTGTTATTTGAGTTCTTTTTATCCTTGCTTTATTGCAGACTATCATTGCCTTTCTTCTAAGCCAAGTATTCAGAATGGTTATATGAAGAAAACACAAGCATGGAAATAAAAAATATGACCTTACAACATCAACAATTCAAACATTGCAGATGGGCTGACCTCTCAGAACATAACTTTGGTGTAGCAGTCTTCAACGACAGCAAGTATGGTTGGACTGCACGTGGAAGCATGCTAAGCCTATCCCTACTGCGATCACCCAAAGCTCCTGATGAACGATGCGACATGGGCAAACACTCCTTCAAATATGCCCTTATGCCCCACAGAGGTTAATTAATCTCAGGATTTAAATGTTTGGATTGTAGTTTTGTATTTATATGATAGGTGTTTTTTTGTTTTTTTTGTTTTTTCATGTTTAATTCTCTTGATGTTGACTTTGCATTCCTTTATTTGACAAGCAATCACATATTTTCCAGGGACACTTCAGAGTGCTGGTGTGCCTCAGAGAGCATATGAATTCAACACAAATCTGATAGTTTTCACTTCAAAATTAGCGTAAGTAAAGGATATAGTTATACTGAAGATTATGCAGTAGACATGTTCTTTTCCTTCTTTTTTTACATTTACTTATTCCTTCTGTTGATTTTTAGCTACTTCGTTTCTATCTCACTTTTCCAAAGTCTGTCCTCTTTTATGTCATGTTTTTTGCATTTATGTAATCAAATCAATATTCCTTATACTTCATCCAGAGTGTGATGTTAGTTTTAATCTTTCTTTCTTTGACTTCTAGAAGAGACAGCGATACGAAAGTGGACTGGTTTAGTGTGATTGGGGAGGGAGTAATGATTGAGGCTGTGAAGCTGGCCGAAGACAAGACCGGAGACGTTGTGGTTCGCCTCTATGAAATGCAAGGGGGAAGCCACAGAGTATGGTGAGTGTTGTTGTCCTCACTGCCATTTGTCAGTGATAATGGTTATGTCCAGATATGTAATATGTATGTATGTATAGAAATGTATGCATCCATCTCTTAGATGAATGTCCTATCATCCCTTGTTGTCCTTCCAATCATTGCAGGTTGAAAGCAACAGCGATCCCTCCTCCGAAAGGTGTCCACCTCTGCAATGGACTTGAAGAATCCTATCAGCCACTGCCATTTGATGCCAAACCAGCAAATGTGGGGCAGGACAACAAATACTTCTATGTACCTCTTACCTTCTCTCCCTTCAAGATTTTGAACGTTCGCTTCAGATATGCCTAAGCGCTGTGCCATCCAGCGAATGATTGAGGGATTTTATCACCTTCTCAAGAAGTACGCTCAATTTTTTTATGTCATACTGAAGTGTTGTTGTTTGTATTAGAAGGAGAATAAAAAAAAAAAAAAAGGATAAAGAACTATTTTGGTGTGTGAAGGTTGCAGGATTAGGAAATGGTGATGGGTAACTCTGAATTAAATAGGTAAGTTTTCAGTTGTAGTTATAACGTATCAGGGGGAATACAAAGGTTGTTGGTATGGTTTGCAAATGCACAAAAAAAAATCCCTTATATATTATAGGTTAGTTTTATTCTGTGTGTACGTTTATCAAAAGCACAAATTTGTTGTTGATTTTATTGTTGTTTATTTAATAACTGTTAGTGATGAGATATTTGTTATTAATATATAATTTAAAAGTTATTTTGACGGGTGATTTTTTTGTTTTCTTTTATTTTACTGGTTCAAAATATATCTAGAAAACCTTATTTTATACATACAAATTATATTTAAATGAAGCGGAGAAGGAAGAATGTGTACAAAAAATGTCTTTCATTGCAGACTTATGAAGTTTGCATAATTTATTGCAGAAATTTACATTTTCGCTGTTATATGATACTGATAATACTTCTCCTTACATTTTTCCATTCACTATAACCTTTCTGCTCATGTGTGATCAGATGAAAGATCTCACCTATCTTTGATATAGATATAAGAGCCATATTGTATTTTACAATTTTATACTAACACAGCAAATAAAAGCAAAATTCTCCTTCACTGATGTTATTACAATAATGTAATCTTTGAATTCCTTTTTCTTTTACGGAATAGTTTGGCACAAAACAAAATAATAAATGTTAAACCTGTGTTTGAATAACCATTCTTTATAACTCACTATCTATAAGGCTATATGGTATTACACAAACATATGTCAAGAGTGCAGCCTAACCAATGGCAAACCTTGCATTATCAGGATAGAATGCAGTACATGCAATGATAGCTTAACAAAAACCCAAAACCGACTGGTTGGATAGTCACTGCCTGTACACACTGAATGTGTTTTATTGTAATTATAGATTGCAATACCACATCCATGCACACTAACAGATAACAAGCAATGATGCATTCTTGACTGACTCCTTCTCTCCATTTAATCTTTCACTTATTGGCTATGATAGATAAGTTTACATAGGTTATTTTCTGTAATAAGTTTTAATAAGGGTATTAAAGGGAGACTTAAGTCAGTGGTTTAGAAGTTATTTTTTCCAAAATGAAATTATTTGTTGAGATGAATATACCTAATGCATAGGTAACTGACACAACAAACTTACAAAACCAATCAGAACTACATACCTTTCTTCTCCCTCTCTCTCTCTCTCTCTCTCTCTCTCTCTCTCTCTCTCTCTCTCTCTCTCTCTCTCTCTCTCTCTCTCTCTCTCTCNATCCCCCCCCCCCCCCACCAAGAGAGATCCCCTCCTCCCCGGCAGATCGAATACTAACCGCCTTGATTTCTTAAAGCCATTTTCCATATTTTTGGGTGGGGATGGAGGGAGCAGGGGGGGAGGGGAGGGGAGGGAGAAAGAGATGAGGGGGTAGGGAGGGGAAATGGAAAGAGAGGGAGGGGGAGGGAGGGAGGACGAGGGATTATCTTGATGACGTTCCGATGGCTCTTTGGTGCTTAAGAGAAGGAGACAAGGAGGGAGGGAAGGAAGGCAAGAGCGAGAGGGAGGAAAGCAGGGAGTAGGGGAAAAAATAGAAGGAGGGAAGCAAAGAAGCAGGAAGGAAGAGGAGGCAGGGGAGGGACAAGAGGAGGGGAGGAAGGAAGGGAGGGAAGATGAGAAGGGAGTAGAGGGGGAGGGAAGATGAGAAGGGAGGAGAGGGGGAGGGAAGATGAGAAGGGAGGAGAGGGGGAGGGAAGGAGGGAGGGAGAGGTAGATATGGAAGGGGAGGCAGAGACCGCATTGGAAAAAATTGTTTTCCTTTTTTTCATATCCTTGTTTTCCCCCCGCCTTCTTTTCTTCTCTTATTGGAAAAATGTGCAGACTTTTGCGTAAAATGGGCGGGGCTTGGTACGAGGGGAGGAATTGGGTAGAGGAGTGGGCGGGGATTGGTTAGAGGTGGGCGGAGTTTCGAGGTCTTTGGCTCCACGGAAATTACTCTCTCCTTTTGTTTTCTTTTTATTTCGTGTTCTTGCTTATTTCGTCTCTTGTTCATCTCCATCTTGTTCATCATCAGCATCTTCCTCCTCCTCCTCCTCCTTTTTTCCCTCCTTCTTCTTTCTTCTTCTTCTCCTTTTCCTTCTTCTCCTTCTCCTTCTTCTTCTTCTCCTTCTCCTTCTCCTTCTCCTTCTCCTCCTCCTCCTCCTCCTCCTCCTCCTCCTCCTCCTCCTCCCCCTCTTCCTCCCTCTCCTCCTCCTCCCCCCCTCCTCCTCCCCTCTTGCTCCCCCTCTTGCTCCCCCTCCCCTCCCCTCTTAATGAGGATTTTTTCTCATGAATGGGAGCGGGTTGTTAAGGGAGCGGTCATGAGCTAGTCAATTCTGTGATCGCGTAATCTTGTGAACACTCTGCTGAAGTCTGTGCTGAGAGCGAGGGTGATGATGATGGTGATGAAGGTGATGGTGAATTGTGAAGGTGAGGGTCGAAGGTGAAGATGATGGTCGTGATGATGATGAAGGTGATGGTGCTGGTGGATAATGAAAGTGAAGGTCGAAGATGAAAATGATGGTGATGAAGGTGAAGAAAATGATGGTTGTGTTTGTGATGGTGAATAATGAAAGAGAAGGTCGAAGGTGAAGATGACGGTAATATGGGTGCTGGTGATGGTGAATAATAATAAAATGTAGAGTCGGAGGAGAAGAGAAGAGAAGAGAAGAGAAGAGAAGAGGAGAGAAGAGAAGAGAAGAGAAGAGAAGAGAAGAGAAGAGAAGAGAAGAGGAGAGGAGAGGAGAGGAGAGGAGAGGAGAGGGGAAGGAGAGGCTGAGGAGATGAGTAAGGGTCGAGTGAGGCAAGAAAGAGATGGACGCGAGGAGGAAGTAGCACAGATCGCCGCAAAATGTGTCAGATGGAAGAGTTCGGATCGTGTTGGCGAGGGGCCGGACGCGGATGAATGTAGATGGATGGCGGTTCCAGCGTGTGGATGATTTGGGAAGGTTTGGATGGTTGGCTCGGCCGTTCGTGCGTGCGAGGGATTGTTTGTTTGCTTTTGGGATCATTAGGGTACTTATGCTTACAGCATTTTGCGTCTTACTGATTTACTTACTCATTTACTCTACTTTTTTACTCATACTTATTCACTTATTTACTTGCTCATTTATTGACTTTTTTACTCACTTATTTACTTACTCATTTACTCTTTTACTTTTTTACTCATACTTATTTACTTATTTACTTGCTCATTTATTGACTTTTTTACTCACTTATTTACTTACTCATTTACTCTTTTACTTTTTTACTCATACTTATTCACTTATTTACTTGCTCATTTACTTACTTTTTTACTCATATTTACTCACTTATTTACTTACTCATTTACTCTTTTACTTTTTTACTATTTACTCATATACGTTCTTACTCATATCCTAATTTGAAAATAAGGTAATAAGATGGAAAGATAGAGATAGAGAGAGAGAGAGAGAGAAAATAAAGAAGATTAAGAACAAGACCGAAAAGGAAAATTGAGATAAAGAGCAAGACCGAAAAAAAATAATGAACATAATTGGGTGGATAAGACATAATTGATAATGGAAATAATGATAATTAAAAGAAAGACAAAAGAGGAAGGACAAGCGCAAGGGGGAGAAATAGAGAGCCAGAGTGAATTGGAGAAAGGAGGAACTGAAAGGGGAGATGAACGAATGAAGGGAATAGTGTGAGAGGGAGAAGGGAAAATCGATGTAGAGGGAACGCAGGGAATGGGCGTGTGTGAAGGAGTTTAGTTCAGAAAGTTGTTGGGAAGAGAGAAAGAGGGAATATAGAAGGGAGGGAAAAAAGAGAAGGAGAGAGGGAGATGGGAGAGGGAGAGGGAGAGGGAGAGGGAGAGAAGAGGGAACAGAGAAAAGAGAAGGAGGAGAATTGCGGGAGAGGGAGAAAAGAAGGAAGAGAGGAATGAAATAAGGAAAGTGGATAAGGGAGAGAGGAGAGGCGAGAGAGAGAGCGAGAGAGAGCGAGAGAGAGCGAGAGAGAGCGAGAGAGAGCGAGAGAGAGAGAGAGAGAGAGAGAGAGAGAGAGAGAGAGAGAGAGAGAGAGAGATACCGAGAAATAAGAAGTAATAAGACTAAAATTAAGAACAGTTTTAACTCTCACAACCAATACAAAGTAAGTGCAAAAAAGAAAGAAAAAAAAAACATGCTGGTTCTCGTGACATTTGTTTACAAATAATTGATGAAAATTCACCAACCTTGGACGCGGCCCCGTTCTTCGTTCTTCCTTCTCTGTTCTTCCTTGTTCGTTCTATGTTCTTCCTTGTTCGTTCTCTATCCTTAGTTGTTCGTTCTCTGTTCTTCCTTGTTCGTTCTCTGTTTTTCCTTGTTCGTTCTCTATTCTTCGTTGTTCGTTCTCTGTTCATCTTCGTTCGTTCTCTGTTCTTTCGTTTTTATTTTCTTATCTTCCTTGTTCGTTCTCTGTTCTTACGTGTTTGTTCTCTTTTCTTCCTTGTTCGTTCTCTGTTCTTTCGTGTTCGTTCCCTCTTCTTCTTCGCTCGTTCTCTGTTCGATTTTTCGGTTCTTTTTCTCTTTTCTCTTTCTCTCTTTCTCTCTTTTCGCTTCTCTCTTTCTCTTCTCTCTTCCCTCTTCCCTCTTCCCTTTCCCTCTTCCCTCTCCCTCTCCCCAACCTTCTCCCCCTTCTCTCCCCTTCCCTCTTCCCCCTCTCTCCTCCTTCTCCCTTTCCCTCATCCCTTTCGTCTCCCCAATCATCACAAGAGAAAACAATAACAAAGATACAAAATACTCCGACAAAAAATAATTGAATTCTCTTTTGGCCTTTGAGGTCCGTTCGTATCACATGATGCTTAATAATAACTTAATCACTTAATAATTCATCCTGCGATCCATACGTGCTAATCTGCTTTGCATCACACCACCTCTCCTCACCTCTCCCCCCCCACCACCCCCCACCCCTGAAAAAAATTGACGCTAAAAGGTTAATAAATTCCCTCAAATACGCAGCTTAACTTACTGTTTAATCATTTAATCTTTTATTTTTTTCCGTTGTAATTGTGTAGCAGGGATCAATTCTCATATTCATTTTTCTCTTTTGTTTCTTTTTGCTTGTAATTCAATCATTCGTAATTAATTTATTACGATTATTTTATCAATGAAATTGGCTACATATGATGACGATAATAATGGTAATATAATAATAATGTGAGTTATCCTTATCGTAATACTAATAATAACAATATGAAAATAGGGAAACAGAGAGAGAGAGAGAGAGAGAGAGGGAGAGAGGGAGAGAGAGAGAGAGAGAGAGAGAGAGCGATATTTACAGCTTGCATCCTTCATATTCCAACCGCCGTAGTGCCATTACGACAAAACAAAATCCTGGAACAAAAAAACAAAAGAGAAAAAAAAAGAAGAACAGCAAAAGATGACGTAGGAGGAGGATTAAAAAGAAGAGAAACAAGAAGAACAAACCGAAGAAATAAAAAAATAAAAATAAAACAAATCTCGCAGCAAATGAAGCAGAAGACGAAGCAGAGAGGCAAGGAAGGAAGCAGGAGGAGGAGGAGGAGGAGGAGGAGGAGGAGGAGGAGGAAGGAGGCCCCCGAAGCAGATCCGGCGAGGAGCGATGCAGCGCCCCCTAATATCGTTAGTTTCAAGCGATTACGCCGAAAAGGAGACTCTGTAAATGCACCTGACATGCTTCTTTCTTCTCCTTCCTTTGCGCAATCTCTCTCTCTCTCTCTCGCTTATTTTTTATTTTTTTTTTTTT
>BOPN01000030.1:378213-383213 GCA_017312705.2 Penaeus japonicus
ATGACATAATATGAACGATAATCCATCGCTATTCCTTTCTTTCTCACTCTTTATGTCTCACTTTTCTCTTCTCTCTCTTACTCACCCACTTTCTCCGACCTCCCCCCCCTTTTCCCTCTTTCCCTGCCTCTCCCTCGCCCGATCCCTCCCCCTCCCCTCTCTCTCTCTCTTTCTCCCTCTCCTACTCTCCTATCCCTCTCCTCCCCCTCTTTCCCTCCCACTCCCACTTCCTCTCCCACTCCCACTTCCTCTCCTCCTTCTCCCTGATCCTCTCCCCTCCCCTCCCTCTCCTTCTCCCCTCCCCCTCTCCCTCTCCCCTCCCCCTCTCCCTCTCCCCTCCCCTCTCCTCTCCCTCCCCTCCCCTTTCCACTCCTAATCTACCCTCCCCATCCTTCCCCCCCTCCCGCGCTCCCTCACCATTCCCTCTCCCTCTTTCCCTCTCCCTCCCACTCTCACCCCCACACATACACACTTTCTTTCCGACTTTCCTTCTGTCCAAGGGTATACAACCCTAGAAACAGTCGCTCTACACTTTCTCAAGGCTACCGAACAAGACATACAGCGTAGCATGACGGCTTTCATGTTTAGCTCTTTCGTCTTTTATTCGTTCTCCTTCGTTCCCTCATTCCGTATCTTTATTTCCAAGTCTCTATTCTTTGCTTGATTTTCTTTCATGTTTTTTCATTTCTCCTTTCGTATCTTTCACTCCTCCTTCATTTCTCCTTTCGTATCATTCCCACCTCCTTCCATTCTTCGTTTCTTTCTCTCCTTTTCCTTTCGATTCTTTCTTCCTTCTTTCTTTCAGATCCTCACTCTTTTCTTGCTCTACTTCTCCTCCGTCAGTCCTTATTTCCTCTACTACTTCTTCACTCCATCCCTCCCTCCTCTTTCGCCCCTTCTTTCATTTCTCCTTTCCTTCTTTCCTTCACTCCTTCCCTCCTTCTTCGTTGCCGCGTCCCTTCTTTCATTTCTTATTTCCTTCATTCCTCTCTTACACCACTCTTTCCCTTCTACTTCATCCCTTCCTCGTTTTCATTACTCTTCCCCTCCTTCTTCACTCTTTCCATTCCTCATTGCCTTTGCTATTTCCCTCCTCCTTCGCTCCTTCCTCATTTCTATTACCCTTTTTTCATCCCTCCTTTACTCCTTCTTCATATCCCTTGCTCTTTCCCTCCTACCTCATTTCCATTATCCTTTTATATCTCTCCTTCACCCCTTCTTCATTTCCCTTGCTCTTTCCCTCCTTCCTAATTCCCTTTGCTCTTCCCCTCCTCCTTCGCCCCTTCTATCCCCCATTTCCTTCCCCTCCTCCTTCGCCCCTTCCATTCCCCATTTCCTTCCTCTCCTACTTCCCTCCTCCTTCGACCCTTCCCTTCCCCATTTCCTTCCTCTCCTCCCCCTCCTCCTTCGCCCCTTCCCTTCCCCCTTTCCTTCCCTCCTCCTTCGCCCCTTCCCTTCCCCCTTTCCTTCCCTCCTCCTTCGCCCCTTCCCTTCCCCCTTTCCTTCCCTCCTCCTTCGCCCCTTCCATTCCCCATTTCCTTCCTCTCCTACTTCCCCTCCTCCTCTTCGACCCTTCCTCTTTCCCCATTTCCTTCCTCCTTTCGCCCTTCCTCTTCCCCCCCTTCCTTCCCTCCTTCTTCTTCGCCCCCTTCCCCTTCCCCCTTTCCTTCCCTCCCCTTCTTCTCCCTTCCATTCCCCCCTTTCCTTCCTCCTCCTTCGCCCCTTCCATCCCTCCTCCTTCCCCATTCCCTTCCCTCCCCTCCTCCGCCCCTTCCCCCTTCCCTCTCTCCTCCTTCGCCCCTTCCCCCCTTCCTCCTCCTTCGCCCCTTCCCTTCCCCCTTCCCTTCCCCCTTTCCTTCCCTCCTCTTTCCCCATTTCCTTCCCTCCTCCTTCGCAAATCCTTCGCGGTGTCCGCCAAAGGTCCAAAGACAATACAAGCGAGAGTCCTTGAGGTGGACGCGGTGGATCTTAAGGCCGTGCGAGCTGTGACTTGATTCTTTTTGAATTGGAGTGTTGCTTTTGTTGTTGTTGTTGTCTTTTTTTGTTGTTGTTGTAAAGCATCTCTCTCTATTTCTTCTCTCTCTTTCATTCCTTTCCGTTGTCCTCTCTCCTTCCATCTTTTTTTTTTCTCCGTTTTCTCTCTCACCACACCTTCTGTATCTCTCCCTTCCCCTCCCTCCCTCCCCTCTCCCCTTCCCCCTTCCCCTTCCCCCTTCCCCCCCCCTCCCCCCCCCCCTCCCCTCCCCCCCCCTTCCCTCCCTCCCCCCCCCCCTCCCTCCCTCCCTCCCTCCTTCCCCCTCCCTCCCATCCCCTTCCCACCCCTCCTTCCCTCCCCCTCTCATCCCAACCCTCCCCTCCTTCTAACCCTTCCCTCCCTCCCATCCCCTTCCCACTTCTCCTCCTTCTTCCCTCCCTCCTTCCATCCCCTCCTCCTCACCCTCCTTCCTCCCACCTTTCCTCCCCTCCTTCCCCTCCTCATTCTCCTCCTCTCTCTCTTCCTCCTTACTCTTCCCTCCTTACTTCTCGTTCCTTCCATCGTTCTCCACTTAATTCCCACTGCTCGCCGCACCAGTAGCTTCATCATCCTCCTGCTACTGATTGCACCGCCTGTTCTCAGCCAAGGTTGCCGAGGAGCTCAAACAAGGTCAGAGGGAACGGTTGTTAGGGCGATGAAGCGGAGGGTGGGCGGGCGGGTGGAGAGGGAGGGTGGGTGGGCGGGTGGAGAGGGAGGGAGGGAGGGTGGGTGGGTGGAGAGGGAGGGAGGGTGGGTGGGTGGGTGGGAGGGAGAGAGATAGAGAGGGAGGGAAGGAGGGAGAGAGGAAGAGATATAGAAAGAGGGAGGGAGGGAGAGAGAGAGAAAGAGAAAGAGAAAGAGAGAGAGAGAGAGAGAGAAGAAAAAAAAAGTGACAAATAATAATATAAAATAACAGAGGGAAAAGAAAAAACAAGAAAAAACATATAAGAAGAAGACAAACAAAAGCACTCTAAATAAAAAAGAGAGAGAGAGAAAAAAAAAAAAAAAATCCGTCTCGATCACGGAACAGTTCCCTGAAGACATGTCCTCGAGAAGAAAATAAAGACGATCCAAAGGAGAAAAAAAGAAAAAAAGGAAATAGTTTTTTTTTTTTTTTTTTTTTTTTTTCTTAACCATCAAATCCGCTTCTGTTTCACTGGTCGGGTTATATAGGCCTATTGGGATAAAACAAGGGAGCGTGTCGTTGATGTATTTTATGTTGGATGAGAGTGAATGGTGGTGAAGGGAAAAAAATGACGAAGACGATGGAGGTCAGGAAAAGTTACAAGAAGAAGAAGAAGAAGAAAAAGAAGAAGAAAAAGAAGGGGTGGATGAGGAAAAAGAAGAAGAAGAAAATGAAGAAAAAGAAGAAGAAGAAGAAGAAGGAAAAGGAGGAGGAGATGGAGTAACGAAAAGAAATAAAACGAAGACGAAGTAAGAAAAAAAGACTAAGAAGAAGAAAAAGAAAAAAAAAATCACAAACCAACACAAAGAACAAGAAACGAAGAAGAAAAAGAAGAAGATGAAGGAGTGGACGAGGAAGAAGGGGTGGATGAGGAAGAAGAAAAAAAGAAAATGAGGAAGAAGAAAAATAAGAAAAATCAAAAGAAAAAGAAGAAAAAGCAAAAGAAAAAGTAAAAAGGAAAAAAAAAGAAAAAAAAAGAAGAAAAAGAAGACAGAAAAAAGGAAAAAAAAAAAAAAAAAGACTCAGCCGCACATATCCCCAGATGACTGCACAGACACCGGGACATCACCTCCGCCTCTTACACGAAGCGGACATCAAGATAACGGATTCCTTGCGTCACTCAGGCAGGTCGACCTCCGAGGAGTCATGGAAGCGGGAAGCACAGAGGTGATAAATAGTTTCCTTTACAATAAATGATAATATAAATATAAAGAATGATGAAGAATTTGAAAATGAGGTGAAAGAAATTTAAATTCGTAATGGAAGGTTATTGTGGAGTGGGAGCGTGAAGGTGATAAATATGAGAATAAGAGGAGTGATAGTGATGGAAAGATTATATAATGAAAATAAGAAAATAAACAAGTTGACGATGAACAATGACAACGACAACAACAACAACAACAACAACAACTACTACTACTACTACTACAACCTCGATAAACAACCAATAACTCTTTTAAAAAAATATATTTTTTATTTTAAAATCCACACACACATACGCAGAGGTATGCCAACCGCTTTGTCAGAACTAGGAAAAACGGGGAAAAAAATCATACAGCCTGAAGAGGGGGAATGGGAGAGGTGGAAGAGAAGGGGGGAGGGGGGAAGAGAAGGGGGGGAGGGGGGAAGAGAAGGGGAGGGGGGAAGAGAAGGGGAGGGGGAGGAGGGAAGAGAAGGGGAGGGGGGGGGAAGAGAAGGGGAGGGGGAGTGGAAGATCAGGTGTAGGGAGGAGGGGTTGGCAAGGGATTGGGGAAAGGGGGGAGGATGGAAGGATAAGGAAGGAAGGAAGGAAAGGAGGGGAGAGAAGGGAGAAAGAAGGCAGGGAGAGGGGAAGAGGGAAGGGAGGAAGAGAGGAAAAGTGAAAAGGGAGTAAAGAGAGAGAGGGGAGGAGAGGCGATTAATAGTAAGAGAGGAAGAGGAGAATAAAGGAAGAAGACGAAAGGGAAATAAGAAAGAGAAGATGAGAATAAAGAAGGGAAAAGCAAAGGGAAAGATAAAAAAGAGGAAGTAGTGAATGGAGGAGGGTGAAGAGGAAGGGAAGGGAAGGGGAGGGGGGGAGGGGGATGGGCGTACATATTCCAAATATTCATTCCCCGCTGAGAATAAAGGAGGGAAAAGGAAAGGAAAAGATAAAAAAAAGAGGAAGTAGCGAATGGAGGAAGGTGAAGAGGAAGGGAAGGGAAGGGAAGGGAAGGGGGGGGGGGGGATGGGCGTGCATATTCCAAGTATTCATTCCCCGCTGTCAAAGAACGTGGCTTTGCTCAAATTGCTTTTGGTTTCATAACTCCCGCGCATTTCTCA
>BOPN01000030.1:390713-395713 GCA_017312705.2 Penaeus japonicus
CCGTTCCTTTATCGCCCCTGCCCCTTTCCTCTCTCCCTCCCTCTCTCCTTCCTTCCTTCCTTCCTTCCCTCCCTCCCTCCCTCCCATCCACCCTCCCTCCCTTCCTTAATTCCTCCCACCCATCCACAACCCCTCTCCACACCCACACACCCATAAACATCCCTCCCTCCCCCCCTCCCATACACACCTACTCCCCCTCCCATACACACCTACTCCCCCTCCCTCCTCCCCACCACTCCCCACCCCTTCACACCCACACGCGCACCATAATACAATAGCTTTTACTTACAGTTATTAGCGCGCGCACACAGACACCAGCATCAGCTTGATTAATCACCGCCAGCACCCTTACCTGCAAGAATGAGCAATTTGTATAAATAATAAAATCCGGAGGAGAATGCAAATTAGTGACGCATTTAATTAATTAATGCTGAAACTGGGAGAAAGGAACCCGGTGAGGGAGGACGGGATGAGAGGAAGGAATGAGAGGGGAAGAGGAAGAGAAGGAGGGAGGGAGGGAAGGAGGGAGGGAGAGAGAGAGAAACAGACAGATAGATAGAGAGACAGAATGAGCAAATGAGAAAGACAAATAAATAAATGAATAAGATCACAGAGAAGAAAGAAGAAGAGAAAGAAGAGGAAAAGGAGAGGAAGGGAAAGGAAGAGGAAATAATGTAAGTGCAGAGGAAGAGGACGGAACTTCAACTCTTGTTTAAGACCATCTCAGGAACACTAATGGATTTCAAGAGACTAGAAAGGGGGATAACCAGAGCTCCAGATTGCATTAGTGGATTGTTTATAATTTCACTCGGGGAAAAAGAATACGAAGATAATCGCATGGTCTTGGGTCGACTATCTTATCTTGTTTTTGTTTTTTTAATGGAAATTAGCATAGGTGGTGCCAGATAATTCGAGAATATTACTGTTTTTAAAAATGAAATTATTTAACATTCTATTTGATGTAGGTTATGATTTTAATTTTTGTTTTTGTCTCTCTCTCTCTCTCTCTCTCTCTCTCATTCACTCACTTACACTTATACTTACACTTACACTTACACTCACACTCTCACACACTCTCCCTCCCTCCCTCCCTCTCCCTCCCCTCTCCCTCCCTCCTTTCTCTGCTCGCTTGTTTGCATGTTCCCTCCCTCCCTCCCAAAATGTTCACTCAATAACCCTCTTTCTTGCCCTTACACTAAACCTACCCTCACCCTCCCTCCCATACTTCCTCATCCTCTGTCTTACTCTCATCCTCACCCTCCCACTCTTACTCCCTCATTTTACCTTTTCTCTCGCCCTCTACCCTTCCCCCTTACTCCAACTCCTCCTTCTCTCCTCCTTTCCCCCCCCTCCCCTCCTTTTCCCCCACACTCCCTCCTTCTCCACCTTCCCCTCACTCCATCCTTCTCCTCATTCTTGCCCCTCCCGTCACTCCCTCCTTCTCCCCTATCCCCCCTCCTTTTTCTCTCCCTTCCCCTCACTCCATCCTTCTCCTCATCCTTCCCCCTCCCGTCACTCCCTCCTTCTCCCCTATCCCCCCTCCTTTTTCTATCCCTTCCCTTCACTCCATCCTTCTCCTCATTCTTCCCCCTCCCGTCACTCCCTCCTTCTCCCCTACCCCCCCTCCTTTTTCTCTCCCTTCCCCTCACTCCATCCCCCTCCCGTCACCCCCTCCTCTTCCCCCACACTCCCTCCTTCTCCCCCTTCCCCTCACTCCATCCTTCTCCTCATCCTTCCTCCTATCCTCACCCCCTATTCCCCACCCCCCCTCCCTTTTCTCTCCCTTCCCCTCACTCCATCCTTCTCCTCATCCTTCCCCCTCCCCCTCACCCCCTCCTTTTTCTCTCCCCCTCAAGCCTTCCATTCTGCATCGAGGATCATCCCGGCTTATCCTTGGCTGTCACTTGCTCCCTCTCCTTCGGCTGAAAAGCTGAAACAATTCCTGGCGAGACCTTGTGCCCGGGCCTTTTTTCCTTGTGTATTTTATTGCTTTTGTTTTTGTTATTGGTGCTTTTGGGGGAGGGAGGGAGGGGGAGGGAGGGAGGGAGGCTCTTTCTTTTTTTGTGTGTGTATGATCTCTTTTTCTTTATTTCTTTGTCTCTGTATGTCTGTTCTTTTGTCTCTGTTTCTATTTTCCATTTTCTTATCCCACTCCTATTCACAACTCTTCTTCCTCTTTCGCTTCCAATCCCACTCCCTCGCCTATCTCTTGCCCTACTCCCTCATCCACTTCCACTTCCTTTCCCTCACCCTCACCCTCACCCCCATTCCCTCTCCCTTTCCCTCTTTCCCTTCCACTCCCTCTCTACATACCTTACCTTTAAGATATATATGCAAAAAATAATAATAATAAAAAGAAAAGAAAAGAAAAAAAACAAAAGTGCGTTCCAGATGCTACCATATCCCCCCTCCCTCCCTCCCCTCCCCTCCCTCTCCCCCCTTCCAAAGGTCGACCTCTCCGTTATAACACTTTCTTTACAAACTCTTCTGTTTTTTTGTTTTTCTTGTTTGTTTACTTCCCTTTCCGTGACACTTACGTCATGCTTTGTTGCGTCATTCCCAAGTATAATTGAGATGACAGTTTTCCATTGGGTGTTTTTGTCTTTGTTTGTTTGTCTTGTATCTCGCTTCCTCTCTCACTTGTCTTCGTTTATTTTTTTCTCTCTTTCACTTTCTTTCGAATGTTTTTGTTTTTTTCTTACACTTACTCTCATTCTCCCTCTCTCCTTCGGCCTCCTTTGGTCTTCCTCTTTCCCTCCCCCTCCCTCTTCCTCACACTCATTTCCCCTCTCTTCCTCCCTCTTCCTCTCCCCCCATTCCTCCCACTTCCCCTCCCCATCCTCCCCCCACTTCAACGCTCTTCCTCTCCCACTCCCCTTCCCTTCATCCCTCTCCCATTCCCACTCCCCCTCCTTCCCCTTCCCCCCCACTCAAACTCTCTCTTTCCCCCTTCATATGATCATTCTCTCCCTTCCTCTTCCCCTTCCTCGTCCCTCGCTTCAACATGGCCTTCGTCCTTGTGCCACCCCTATTTTTCCCCCTGGCACTCCCCCTCCTTCGCTACATTTCCTTTCTCTCATAACTTCATTTGTAAACGTTTTATGTTTTATTTTAATTCATTTACGTTTGCCTTCCTCTCTTTCTTAATTGTTTTCTCGTTTTGTTTTGTTTTTCTCCTTTTCTCACCTCCTTTCGTTATCATTATCTAGTCATTATTAGCCATGTTCAACTTCTTATCTATCTTTAAAAAGATGTTTATTTTTTTTCTTATTTAATTTATTCATTTATTAATTTATTCACCAATTTTTCGCCTCTCTTTTCTTTCCTTCATATTCCTCTGGATATATAATCTGACTCAATATATAATCTAATGCAATGTATATTTTGAATCAATATATAATTTGATTCAATATATCATTTGATTTAATAAAAAAAATCGAGAGAGAGAGAGAGAGAGAGAGAGAGAGAGAGAGAGAGAGAGAGAGAGAGAGAGAGAGAGAGAGAGAGAGAGAGAGAGAGAGAGAGAGAAAGCGAAAGAAAGAGAGAGAAAAAAAGCGAAAGAGAGAGAAAAAAGAAAGAAACAGAAAGAGAAAAGGAGAAAAAGAGAGAAAGATAGAGAAAGAGAAAAAGAGAGAGAGAGAGAGAAAGCGAAAGAAAGAGAAAGAGAGAAAAAGAGAAAGAAAGAGAGAGAAAAAAAAGAAAGAGACAGAAAGAGAAAAGGAGAAAAAGACAGAAAGGTAGAGAAAGAGAAAGAGAGAGAGAAAAATTCAACCTCTCACCACTCATTTCCTTCCCACTCAATCCTACGAAATCCTAGTGATGAAACGTCCTCCCGGAAGCATCCCCAAGTGCCCCTCCCCTCTCCCCCCTCCCTCCCTCCCTCCCTCCTATCCTCCCTTCCTCCCGACCTCGTCTCCCCTTTAATCATCTAATCATATTTCCTTATCGGGGCGAAGGAAAAAAGAGAATTGGGAATTCTTAATAAGCGTTCACGGAAAATCTTCGCCGAGTTTCTCTTTCGCTCTTGGTTTTCGTTTTTTTTTACTTTCTTTTTCTTTTTTTTTTCTTCTCTCTCTCTCTCTCTCTCTCTCTCTCTCTCTCTCGGTAATTTCCTCTCTGTTTCTCGGTTATTTCTATCTCGTCTTTACCTTCCTCTTCCTCTCCCTCCCTCTCTCCCGCATCAAAACCTCCATCTCCCCCCCCCCCCCCCACAACCAACCTAATTATCACAATCATGTAAAGTCAATATCATTATCTTAATCAGGATTAGCATTACAACCTCTCCAGGAAGATGGTTTTATCTCGGTGACGTCATTCGTCCTCATAATCGTCTTCTTCCTTAATACTCATTTTCCTTTCTTTCTTTGTTTCTCTTATTCTGTCTGTCTGTCTCTCTCTCTTATCTACCTTCTCTGTCTCTTCTCTCTTTTCTCTTTCTCTTCTCTCTCTCCTATTCTATTCACTCTCTCCTATCCTCTTCTATCTCTCACCCTCTCCCCTCCGTCTCCCCTTCCTCTCCCTCTCCCTCACCTCTCCTATTCTCTTCTATCTCTCTCCCTCTCCACCTCCCCCTCCCTCTTCCCTCACTCTCCCTCTCTCTGCCTCTTCCTCTCCCTCTCCCTCCCTCTTCCTCTCCTCTCTCTCTCCATCATACATAATAACCTACTTTTACCCTCCCCCCCCCCCACTCCTTCCGTCACGTCACTGTTGCCAATGCCTCACGGTTGTTACGTAACGTGCACTTGCTCTGGAAAACGACATGATTGCGGTAGTTAAAGATGCGGTATTTGGCAACACTGGTTGGTGTCACGACCCCTTGTTACTTCCACCCAATCCCCCCTCCCCCCTCCCCACAATCACCCTCACCCCCTCCTCCTACCTCGACACCCCTCACCCTCCCTCTACCTCGACCCCCCTCCCCCTCCCCCTATTTTCCTTTTTCTTTCTCCCACAATTTCTTTTGCTTCCGTTTCTCCTTTTCTTCCTTCTTTCTTTATTCT
>BOPN01000030.1:400713-415713 GCA_017312705.2 Penaeus japonicus
TTCTGTCTCTTTCGAGAGAGAGAGAAAGAGAGAAAGAGAGAAAGAAGGAGAGATAGATAGATAGAGAGAGAGAGAGAGAGAGAGAGAGAGAGAGAGAGAGAGAGAGAGAGAGAGAGAGAGAGAGAGAGAGAGAGAGAGAGAGAGAGAGAGAGAGAGAGAGAGAGAGAGAGAGAGGTAGATAGATGGATAGATAGAGAGATGAAGTAAGAGAGAAAGAAATGAAGTAAGAAAGAGAGAAACAAATGAAGAAAGAAAGAGAAAGATAAAAAATAGATAAAAAGGATTATCATGTAAAGTAATTAAGACAAAGGAAAGTTAGGGTAATCTATAGGAGGAGAGACAAGAGGGGCGAGAAAGAGGGATAGAGGAAACAGCCAATAATTGAGAAGAGGAATGTGGAGATGACAAAGGGGGTCGAGAGAGATCGGAAAGACAAGGTAATAAAAGTGAAACAGAGAGGATTAAACAACTTTTGTTCTTTTTTTCTTTCTTCCTATTTTTTGTCTCTCACACTTTCTCTCTGTCCTTCTTTCTTTTTCTTTTCTTTCTTTTTACATTTCTTTTTGTCTTTCATTCTTTCTCTCTGTCCTTCTTTCTCTTTTCCTTTTCTCTTTCTTTTTTGTCTCTCATTCTTTCTCTGTCCTTCCTTCCTTTCTTTCTTGTTTTCCTTCTTATTTACTTTCTTTCTTTCTTTCTTTCTCATCCCTCTCCTTTGACCGGCTTAATCAAGGAGATGAAAGATAAAAGATGAAAGAAGTGCCGGGGGGAAAGGGGAGGGGGGGTAATGTGCCCGTCTCTGTAGCTCATGTAATAGGAACATAGTGCGTTTTGTAGAACCGATGATAAAGGTAAAGGGAAAGGTAATAACGATGGTACTCTTGGTGTTGGGCTGAGAGTAATATTATATAACGTAAACAATAAAGATAGAAAAAAAAATCATATAGAAAATATTTCTCCCTTCCCCTCCCCCTAAAAAAGAATATATATACATAGATAGATAGATAGATTGATTGATAGATAGATATAGATAGATATACAGACACAAACACAAACAAACACACACACACACACACACACACTCACACACATTCACCCGCGCACTCACACTCACTGTCACACTCAATCTCACTCACACTCATACACATACACGGCGCAGAATCAACACATATCGACATCGCACACACCTGCCCGCGACACCAGAAATACATTTCTGTTTCGCCGCCAATCTCGCAATGAGTCTCTTCTGAGCCATCTCTCTCTCTCTCTCTCTCTCTCGCTCTCTCTCTCTCTCTCTCTCTCTCTCTCTCTCTCTCTCTCTCTCTCTCTCTCTCTCTCTCTCTCTCTCTCTCTCTCTCTCTCTCTCTCTCTCTCTCTCTCTCTCTCTCAATGTGTGTGTATCTGATTATTGCCCCCCCCCCTCTCTCTCTCTCTCTCTCTCTCTCTCTCTCTCTCTCTCTCTCTCTCTCTCTCTCTCTCTCTCTCTCTCTCTCTCTCTCTCTCTCTCTCTCTCTCTCTCTCTCTCTCTCTCTCTCTCAATGTGTCGTACTCTCTCTCTGACTTTTTTATTTTCTATTTTTATGTGTATGTATGTATGTATGAATGTATGAATATGAATGTATGAATGTATGTATATATGTATGTACGTACGTAAGTAGTTAGATAGGTAGATAGGTAGGTAGGTAGGTAGATAGACAGGTAGCTAAGTAGGAAGGAAAGAAGGAAGATAGGTAGGTAGATAAGAAAGTAAGACCGTAAAGAAGTAGGTCAGTAAGTAATTACGTAAGTGCGAACAGGAGAGAGGGAGGGAGGGAGAGAAGGCGGGAGAGAGATGGACAGAGGGAGAGAGTGAGCAGGAGCCGGGGAGGTGAGACAAAAATATGAGACAGGGTGAGCTTCGGTGCAAAGAACATAGTTGGGATGTCTTGATTCCTTGGGATGTGTGTATTTATATATATATTTGTATATCTATCTGTCTGTCTGTCTATATATATATATATATATATATATATATATATATATATATATATATATATATATATATATATATATATATATATATACATATATGTATATATATGTATATATATGTATATATGTATATATATATGTATATATGTATATATATGTATATATATGTATATATATATATGTATATTTATGTATATATATGTATATATATATTTATATATATATTTATATATATATATATATATATATATATATACCTAGATCACCTAGATCTGCATATATTAATCTATCCACCTAACTATTTCTCCATATCACTTTCGTCCTCGCCTCACATCCGTTCCTCAACCAGTACGTGGCAGCGAGCGAGCGAGCGAGCGAGCAAGCTTCCCATTGCGCCGTACCTGTCGCTATTCATTACGTCCATTTTGAGAGCTCCATCACAGCCTCTGGCCAAGCTCATTCATAAAAATCCCTCAATGCAGAACCCTCATTAAACGCAAAATCCGAACGAACACGCTTCTTCATTATCTACGCCATTAACCTGAATCATTAGCAGGGAGTCCGTCGTATATTATTCCACTCGTGTCAGACGAACAAACACTCTGAATTACGCTAGTACTCCCAAACACTTCAGTGCTCATTTCCGAAAGGTGAGAACAAATAGTTGGAATTTTGAGAATTGATGCAGAACGAACTATAAAGCAATTAAGTTTACTGGATTTAATTGCTTTTCTGCTTTTTTTTTCTTCTTTTGCTATTGTAATAATGTGTTGTTTTTGTTTTTTGAGACAGAGAGAAATAACGAAAATGAAAAACAGGTTACGAGAGGAAAGAGAAAATAACCAGATGATAAAAAGAGACCACAAAGAAGAACAATGAGTCGAGAAAGGAGAGAGAAAATCAACAAAAACAAAAATAGACAAAGGAAAATCAAGCAGGTAAGAAAATAAAAGAAATAAAGACAAAGGAAAAAAAATCACAATAAGAAGCAGACCAAAAGAGAGAGAGAAAAAAGAAAGAGTGAGAAGAGAGAGAGAGAGAGAGAAAGTTCAGAAAAAAAGTAAAATAGAATAAAAAGACAAAAGAATAAGAGTATAAATAAGCAGAACAGAAAAGCAGAAAGAGTCAAGCAAAACACGACCCTTAAATTTACAAAAGACTGAATGCTAAAACACCAGCTTCCCATTCCTCCCCCTCCCCCTCCCCCTCTCCCCCTACCACCAGCAGTGCCCATCCTACCCCTACTATCGGAATCCCAGTTCTTCTACCCCCCCCCCCTTCATAGGTGATCAGCCCCCCACCCCCACCCCCACCCTTTCCCCCCCATCCATGTTTTTTTTTTTTTTTTTTTTTTTTTTTTTTTTTTTTTTTTTGCTATTGTAATAATGTGTTGTTGTTGTTTTTTGAGACAGAGAGAAATAACGAAAAAGAAAATCAGGTTAAGAGAGGAAAGAGAAAATAATCAAATGATAAAAAGAGACCACAAAGAAGAACAATGAGTCGAGAAAGGAGAGAGAGAAATCAACAAAAACAAAAATAGACAAAGGAAAATCAAGCAGGTAAGAAAATATAAGAAATAAAAAAAAAAAAAAAAAAACTCACAATAAGAAGCAGANCCTACCTCGACACCCCTCACCCTCCATCTACCTCGACCCCCCTCCCCCTCCCCCTATTTTCCTTTTTCTTTCTCCCACAATTTCTTATGCTTCCGTTTCTCCTTTTCTTCCTTCTTTCTTTATTCTTCTTTATCTTTTTTTCATCTATTTTTCCCTTTTTCTTTTGGTGTTTTTCACTCTCGCTCTTTCCTGTTTTAATTATTCTTCTTTCTTCTGCCTTTTTGCGCGTATCTATTTCTTTGCTTGTATTTTTGTATCGTTTTTTTTTTTCTTTAAATTATCTGGAACCTTGTTATATCCCTGTTTTTTCTTTGTTTTGTTCCGCTGTTGTTTAATTACTTGCGTTAATGTATATCGCAGGTTTGGCATTATTATATTCAGTTTACGTTTCTATCTTCTTCTTTTTATTTTTATTCTTCTCTTTCTCTCCTCTTTCACTTCTCCTTACTCCTTTCTTCTTTAGCTTCTTAACAACCTCCTTCTCCTCCCTTTCCCTTTCCTGCCCCCCCCCCCCTCCTCCCACAGACAGACAGTCAGATTTCTTACCCCCACCCCCTTTTCCTTTAAAAAAAAAAATCTAATCTATAACCAATCATAACGACGATTGGAGTGATTTTCATCCTTTCATATGTTTTTTTTTTTTTTTTAACGAAATAGATTTAATCGGGAACTTTTAAAAATAACATATTCTATCAGTGAGTTTTAAATAGAAAGAGGAATAGCAGAAATACTAGTAGTTGTAGTAAAAGTATAGTAGCTGTAGTAGTAAGAGTATAGTAGTTGTAGTGGTAGCAGTAGAAGTAGTAAAAGTAAAAATAAAAGTAGTATTAGTAGCAGTAGCAGTAGTAGTTGTTGTTTTTGTTGTAGCAATAGGAATTGTAGTTGTAATTGTAGTAGTAGCAGAAGTAGTCAATCAAATAACAATGATAATACTAACAATAACAAAACATAGTACTCCAGCATAATTAAACAAATCAACTCCCTTTCTATCCATCTATCCATCAATTGGACAGGTCAAGTCATTACACGTCGACCAAACTTTAAATGACTGTAATTAAAAGTATACATATACGGACTGCCTCCAGACCCTTTTGATGAATGGACAGCAATTACTCTCAACAATAAGCCTAATTAGAGATAAAAGTCCCCTTCCCTAATATTGCAAGGGAGTCTCCTTCCCCAAAAGCTTTTACGAAAATGAAATGATAAAAAAAACATTAAAAAAGAAAAGAAAAGCCTTTTCAAAAACCATCAGTTTCTCAGAAAGACATCCATCACTCGAGACATGATAATATGAAGGACAATATTAGGAGCGAACAAAAAGGAAAAAAAAAATGATAATAAAAAAAGGACAAAATGAGATGGGGGGGGGGGGTAGAGGAGAGGAAGGAGAGGAAAAAAAGACATCGAAAGAGTCATTTTCCTCCCCCCACGAAGCCATTTCGTCTCACTACCCCCATTAGACGGAGCTTATGTAATCGGCCCGGCTGTGTAAATTGGTGTGCGAGTAGGGTGTTTGTAAGCAGGGCTATGCCTGAAGTTACCGACCATAATATGTATCGGAAATTTATGTGTGGGTTGTCTATGGCCCAGGGACTTTGTTCATTCGATTTGGGTAGTGATCTTCGAGGTAAATGAGTTGATTTTGGGGTCGGTAAGTAGTTGGATGGTGGGGGTTAAAAAATAAAAAAACAGCGTTCTTCTTCTCTTTCCTTTCCTTCTCATTCTCCTTCGAGAGCGAAAGAGAAAGGGCAAGGGAGTAGAGAGAGGGAGAGGGAGAGGGGGAGAGAGGGAGAGGGGGAGGGGGGAGAGAGAGAGAGAGAGAGGGAGAGAGAGAGAGAGAGAGAGAGAGAGAGAGAGAGAGAGAGAGAGAGAGAGAGAGAGAGATAGATAGAGAGAGAGAGAGAGAGTTAGAGAGGGAGGGAGGGAGGGAGGGAGAGGGAGAGTCCAGGATTCATATGATTTCCGTAGTGTGCTTTTAATGGCGTCACATCGATATGCTGAGATGCCCTATTGAGGCACGTATGTGGAGGGGGAGGGAGGGGAGGAAGAGGGAGGGAAGGAGAAAGGGAGAAGGGAGGGAGGGAGGGAAGGTGAAAGGGAGAGGGGAGGTAGGGAAGGAGAATGGGAGAAGGGAGGGAGGGAGGGAAGGTGAAAGGGAGAAGGGAGGGAAGGAAGGAGAAAGGGAGAAGGGAGGGAGGGAAGGTGAAAGGGAGAAAGTGTAATAGGGACGGAGGGAGAAAGGGACACATTAAGGGAGAAAAAGAGGACGAATAATAGAGGGAAGAGAGAGAGGAGAGAGAGGGAGGGGTAGGGGGGGATGAACACGGTAGGTAGGAGGAGGGACAGATATGGGGATTCACTTTGCATTTCAATTGATGTAAATGAAGCAATTTTTTTCGTTCTTGTCGATTTTATTTCGCTTTTCATTTACGTGATAATTGTGACCTCATTTCTTTTCTCTATATTTATGATGGAGAATATTTACAGAGAGAGTGGGAGAGAGAGAGAGAGAGAGAGAGAGAGAGAGAGAGAGAGAGAGAGAGAGAGAGAGAGAGAGAGAATCATAATTCACTTATATATGTTTTGTTTCACTAATCTCTCTCTCTCTCTCCTCTCTCTCTCTCTCTCTCTCTCTCTCTCTCTCTCTCTCTCTCTCTCTCTCTCTCTCTCTCTCTCTCTCTCTCTGTCTCTCGCTACTCCCTTCTCTCTCCTCTATCTCTCTCCCCTCTTGCACTATCTCCACTTTTATTCTTCTTTCCCCTCCTTCTCTCAGCTTCTGGGCTATCAGCATATCCCCCTCTCCCTTCCTTCCTTCAATCCTTCATGTCTCCGCAAACTGTTATTCATTTAGTTTTTCTTCAATCTTTGCGGTTGAAGCCAGCGTTGCGCGAATGAACTGAAGCCGTTTCTATTTTCGATTTTTTCTTTATTCCGTTTTTCTTATTCTCTCTCTCTCTCTCTCTCTCTCTCTCTCTCTCTCTCTCTCTCTCTCTCTCTCTCTCTCTCTCTCTCTCTCTCTCTCTCTCTCTTCTGGGAATGTTGCCGTTTCCATTTTCTCTCATTCTTTATTCTGTTTCTCTTTTGTGTATGTTTGTTCTTCTTTGGTTATTTCCCTTGGTGGGTGGTTGTTTTCTGGTTGTTGTGGGCGTTTGTTTTGCTGTATGTTTCATTTTGTAGTTGATTATCCTTATTTTCTAATTCATGGATTATTATATTCCATGCCTTTCATTTCGTGGTTGATTATTTTCTGAATATTTTCCTTTTCTTTCCCTTCCACTTTTTTTTTTCCTCCTACCCCCACTCCCCTATTCCTCTTTTCTTTCCCTCCCCTCCCCTCCCCTCCCATCCACTTCCCTTACTTACCTACCTACCTACCTACCTATCTATCTATCTATCTATCTATCTATCTACCTATCTATCTACTTACCTCCATCCCACATTAGGAGAAAAAAAAATAACAAGAAAAGAAAAAAAAATCAAGGAAAAAGAAAAAGAAAGGAAAAAAGAGAAAACAAAGAAAAAGAAAGAAACAAAAACACGAAACAGGGTTGACGGTTGACACTTCCTAAAACTGCAATAAAGTGATCGCTTTGTCCGGCGGCGCTTTCGCTGATCTTGTTGCAACGACGCCATTTTGTATAGGGATCTTTGTTTTTGTTTGTTCGTTTGTTCTTTGTTTGTGCTGTGCGTTTTGTTTGCGTTGGGTGTCTGTTCCTTTCTTTTTTTTATTTTTTATTTTATTTATTTATTATTATTATTATATATATATATTTTTTTTCTTGCATTTACATCCCCGCAATATAAAAATATCTGAGTATAAAATATATAAAATAAAATATATACAATATAAAAATATCTAAGTATAAAATATATAAAAATATTTAAAAAATTATAAAGCAATTTTCAAAATCCTCCAAAAACAGACCCCCCCCCTCCAAAAAAAAAAAAAAAAAAAAAAAAAAAAAAACATGGAAGCACTCACAACTCCTCCCTTTTCAAATTCCCTTTCTTCCTCTGACTGGCCTCTTGTCTTCCACGGCTTTGTGATCTTATTGTCCTCTAAATCCCATATCAACAGCCTCTCAGCCGGTGTAATATGTCGGATACTATTTCTTAAGGAGTTTGTTCAAGAGCTCTGTTGATTCGAGGGAATTTCTCCTTCTTTTAATCATATATATATATATATATATATATATATATATATATATATATATATATATATATATATATATATATAATTTTTGGTCTCTTCTATTTTCCTTTTTTTTAATATAATTTCATATATATATATATATATATATATATATATATATATATATATATATATATATATATATATATATATGTGTGTGTGTGTGTGTGTGTGTGTGTGTGTGTATGTTTATATATATATATATATATATATATATATATATATATATATATATATATTATATATATCCTCTGAACCAAACGAAGAAAAAATAAATACAAAAAACAAAAACAAAAAACAAAAGCCGACCAAAAGCAAAACAGAAAAAAAGAAAAGAAAAAAGGGCGAAACAAATAAGGAAAAAAGTACGAAGTAAGAAAAGGGGGGGCGATACAAGGAAGGAAAAACAAGCAAATCGCTTAAGAGGCAACACTCTAAGGATTTGGCGACTTGTGGAGGCTAGTCGCTTAGCTAGCAAGGGGAAGGGGGCGAGGGGGGGTGGGGGCTATTTTCTTTTGATTCAATTTGTTTCTCGTCTTTTTATTTCTCATTTGGTTTCGTTCTCTTCTTTTCTCTTCGTCTTTCTCTTTTTTTTCTCTTTGTTTCGTTTGTTTTTCTTTTCGTCTTTCTCTCTCGTTATTATTGGTTTTCCCTTTTATTTTATTTTATTTTTTCCTTGGGTTTCTTTCCTTCGTTCCTTCTTTCCCTCTTTACTCAATCTCTCTCTCTCTCACTCTTTCTAGGAGAGAGGATTGAGTGGGAAGGAAATGAGTGGCGAGAGGCTGATTTCTCTCTCTCTCTCTCTCTCTCTCTCTCTCTCTCTCTCTCTCTCTCTCTCTCTCTCTCTCTCTCTCTCTCTCTCTCTTTCTCTCTTTCTGTCTCTTACTCCTTTTCTCATTTTGTCTCTTTCTTTTTTTCTCATTCTGTCTCTTTATTTATTTTTTCTCTTTCTGTCTCTTTCGAGAGAGAGAGAAAGAGAAAGAGAAAAAGAGAGAGATAGATAGATAGAGAGAGAGAGAAGAAAGAAAGAGAGAAAGAAAGAAAGAAAGAAAGCAAAGAGAGAGAGAGAGAGAGAGAGAGAGAGAGAGAGAGAGAGAGAGAGAGAGAGAGAGAGAGAGAGAGAGAGAGAGAGAGGTAGATAGATGGATAGATAGAGAGATGAAGTAAGAGAGAGAAAGAAATAAGAGTAAGAAAGAGAAACAAATGAAGAAAGAAAGAGAAAGATAAAAAATAGATAAAAAGGATTATCATGTAAAGTAATTAAGACAAAGGAAAGTTAGGGTAATCTATAGGAGGAGAGACAAGAGGGGCGAGAAAAGGGGATAGAGGAAACAGCCAATAGTGAGAAGAGGAATGTGGAGATGACAAAGGGGGTCGAGAGAGATCGGAAAGACAAGGTAATAAAAGTGAAACAGAGAGGATTAAACAACTTTTGTTCTTTTTTCCTTTTCTTCCTATTTTTTGTCTCTCACACTTTTCTCTCTGTCCTTCTTTCTTTTTTCTTTTTCTTTCTTTTTACATTTCTTTTTGTCTTTCATTCTTTCTCTCTGTCCTTCTTTCTCTTTTTCCTTTTTCTCTTTCTTTTTTGTCTCTCATTCTTTCTCTGTCCTTCCTTCCTTTCTTTCTTGTTTTCCTTCTTATTTACTTTCTTTCTTTCTTTCTTTCTCATCCCTCTCCTTTGACCGGCTTAATCAAAAGGAGATGAAGATAAAAAAGATGAAAGAGGGTGCCGGGGAAAGGGGAGGGGGTATTGTGCCCGTCTCTGTAGCTCATGTAATAGGAACATAGTGCGTTTTGTAGAACCGATGATAAAGGTAAAGGGAAAGGTAATAACGATGGTACTCTTGGTGTTGGGCTGAGAGTAATATTATATAACGTAAACAATAAAGATAGAAAAAAAAATCATATAGAAAATATTTCTCCCTTCCCCTCCCCCTAAAAAAGAATATATATACATAGATAGATAGATAGATTGATTGATAGATAGATATAGATAGATATACAGACACAAACACAAACAAACACACACACACACACACACACACTCACACACATTCACCCGCGCACTCACACTCACTGTCACACTCAATCTCACTCACACTCATACACATACACGGCGCAGAATCAACACATATCGACATCGCACACACCTGCCCGCGACACCAGAAATACATTTCTGTTTCGCCGCCAATCTCGCAATGAGTCTCTTCTGAGTCATCTCTCTCTCTTGCTCTCACTCTCGCTCTCTCTCTCGCTCTCTCTCGCTCTCTCTCTCTCTCTCTCTCTCTCTCTCTCTCTCTCTCTCTCTCTCTCTCTCTCTCTCTCTCTCTCTCTCTCTCTCTCTCTCTCTCAATGTGTGTGTATCTGATTATTGCCCCCCCCCCTCTCTTTCTCTCTCTCTCTCTCTCTCTCTCTCTCTCTCTCTCTCTCTCTCTCTCTCTCTCTCTCTCTCTCTCTCTCTCTCTCTCTCTCTCTCTCTCTCTCTCTCTCTCTCGATCACAATGTGTGTGTATCTGATTATTGCCCCCCCCCCTCTCTCTCTCTTTTTTTTTTTTTTTTTTATGTGTATGTACCATAGTCTGTGGAATATGAATATATATATCTTCATATAATGCGATCTTATGATGGTGGTGACGGTAGTGCTATTGGAAGGAAGAAGGAGGAAGATGGTGGGTAGATAAGAAAGTAAGACCGTAAAAAGAGTAGGTCAGTAAGTAATTGCAGCAAGTGCGAATTGGGAGAGAGGGAGGGAGAGAAAGGCGGGAGAGATGGACAGAAGGAGAGGGTAAGTAAACAGGAGAGGTGAGACAAAAATATGAGACAGGGTGAGCTTCGGTGCAAAGAACATAGTTGGGATGTCTTGATTCCTTGGGATGTGTGTATTTATATATATATTTGTGTATATCTATCTGTCTGTCTGTCTATATATATATATATATGTATATATATATATATATATATATATATATATATATATATATATATATATATATATATACATATATATATATATATGTATATATATATATATATATATATATATATATATATATATATATATAAATATATATACATATATATACATCTATCTATCTGTCTATTTGTATATATATATATATATATATATATATATATATATATATATATATATATATATATATGTATGTATAACTAGATCTGTATATATCAATCTATCTACCTAACTATTTCTCCATATCACTTTCGTCCCTGCCTCCCATCCGTTCCTCAACCAGTACGTGGCAGCGAGCGAGCGAGCGAGCGAGCAAGCTTCCCATTGCGCCGTACCTGTCGCTATTCATTACGTCCATTTTGAGAGCTCCATCACAGCCTCTGGCCAAGCTCATTCATAAAAATCCCTCAATGCAGAACCCTCATTAAACGCAAAATCCGAACGAACACGCTTCTTCATTATCTACGCCATTAACCTGAATCATTAGCAGGGAGTCCGTCGTATATTATTCCACTCGTGTCAGACGAACAAACACTCTGAATTACGCTAGTACTCCCAAACACTTCAGTGCTCGTTTCCGAAAGGTGAGAACAAATAGTTGGAATTTTGAGAATTGATGCAGAACGAACTATAAAGCAAATAAGTTTATTGGATTTAATTGCTTTTCTGATTTTTTTTTTTTTTTTTTTTTTTTTTTTTTTGCTATTGTAATAATGTGTTGTTGTTGTTTTTTGAGACAGAGAGAAATAACGAAAAAGAAAATCAGGTTAAGAGAGGAAAGAGAAAATAATCAAATGATAAAAAGAGACCACAAAGAAGAACAATGAGTCGAGAAAGGAGAGAGAGAAATCAACAAAAACAAAAATAGACAAAGGAAAATCAAGCAGGTAAGAAAATATAAGAAATAAAGACAAAGGAAAAAAAACTCACAATAAGAAGCAGACCAAAAGAGAGAGAGAGAGAAAAAAAGAGAAAAAAAAAACAAAAAAAACAATATATATATATATATATATATATATATATATATATATATAGAGAGAGAGAGAGAGAGAGAGAGAGAGAGAGAGAGAGAGAGAGAGAGAGAGAGAGAGAGAGAGAGAGAGAGAGAGAGAGAGAGAGAGAGAGAGAGAGAAAGAGAAAGAGAAAGAGAGAGAGAGAGAGAGAGAAAGAGAGAGAGACAGAAAGAAGAAAATGCAACAAGAAAAAACAAATGGAAAAGGAACAATAACAGGCCAAGGCGTCGAGAAGAATCAAGTGGGAAAAGAGAAAACGAAAAAAGGAACAATAACAGGTCAAGGCGTTACGTAAAGACGGCACAGCGGACGGAACTAAGCCGCACATTTACCTACGAGCGAAACTATTACCCAACAACCTGTCTCAACCACACACACGCACGGCTGGCTGGGCTGACCACCACACAACCATTACAACCATTGCTCACGATCTCTTTTTATGGAGCGCTGTTGCCAAATCGAGTGATCAACCGGTAAGCCCCTCGGAATATGGTCGCTTTAAATACGCTCTAATTATAGGGTGAATGGGGGGGGGTGAAGGTAGGGAGCTGGGAGGGGGGTTCAGGTGAGATAAGGGGCTGGGGGGAGGGGGGGAGGGTGAATGTAGGGGCCGGGGGCTGGGGGGGGGCTCAGGTGAAGGTAGGGGGCTGGGGGCTCAGGTGAAGGTAGGGGGCAGAGGGGGGGGGGGTCAGTTTGCGTCGTGTTTGTGCATGTATTTCAATAGGGCGATTGACTGATTAATTGGTAGATACACAGATGTAAATATATTTATCTGGCGGCTGTATATGTATTTTTTTCTTCAAGAATTGAATTTCTTTCACGCAATGAAACAAAGATGCCATGTCAAAACCAACCTATTAGGACACACGCACTCACAGAATACACACACCTTTATGCACACACACACATACACACACACACACACACACACACACACACACACACACACACACACACACACACACACATACACATATATATGCACATACACAAAAAAAAAAAAAAAAAAAACAGCCGATCCCCTTAAGACTTATTTCTTCGGAGAATGTTTTACAAAACTATGGGGCAACATTCCTACCCCCTTCCCTCCCTCCCCATCATTCCTATGTAATGACCCAACATATCTTGCCCCCCCTTCCCCACCAAACCCCTACAACCCCTACAACCTCTTCCACTTTCCGTTATCCCCTTCTCGTTTCACTCAACCCCTTTCCCTCCCCTCTAACCCCCTCTTTTACACCTTCCCTCACCATCCCACTCACATTCACCCTCCCCCCTCCCCCCTCCCCCACCCTCCGTCTCAACTCGACCGGCATCGAAGGCAAGGTCAAGCGAGAGAGTGAAAGAGCAGGAGAGAAGCGAGAGCTTTGCTTTCTGCATGTTCATCTGGCGGGAACGGATGAACACGCAGGTAGCAGCATCCTTGGGTGATGTCTATTTAGACTCTATCTCTATCTTTCTCTATCTCTATCTCTATCTCCATCTCACTTTCTTTTCCTTCTTCTTTCCTTATTTTTCTTTTTTCATACACACACATACATGTGCATACACGCGCGCGCGCGCATGTGGGTGTGTGTGTGTGTGTTCTAAACTATATGTCTGTGATATCTCTGATTTCTAAACTATTTCTCTCTCTGTTTCTCTTTCATTCTCTCTCTCTCTCTCTCTCTCTCTCTCTCTCTCTCTCTCTCTCTCTCTCTCTCTCTCTCTCTCTCTCTCTCTCTCTCTCTCTCTCTCTCTGTCTTTCTCACACACACACACTCTCACACACAGTCCCACACTCTCTCCCACTCTCTCTTCCTTTCCCCCTCTCTTCCCCTCTCCCTCTCCATCTCGAGATATAATCCCAGGATTACAACCTTGCTTCAATAATGGCTACAAGGAAAGAGTTGTCAAGGCAATTAAAGACTGCAACCGACGGGTCAAAGAACTCGGAACTCGGAGAGTATTATTCTGCAATGACGCATTCTGTCATCAAAGCACAACAGGCGCATTGTATCTCGATCCCTTGCACTCTTGCACGGGATAATAAGAATCAGAGCAGCTTTGAAACACCCATTTCGAAATGGTCTGTCATTAGAGGTACTTTCAAGAGCCATCATTTCATTTCAAGTTTTATTTTTATACCTGTTTTATTTCTTTCTTTTCTTTTTTTTCATGATTGTCATTTATTTCTACGCAGTGGCAAAAAAAAAAAAAAAAATCAATATCGCATTTTCACGGTCACGAAGACATCTGCCGTCGTCAAGAGGAGCCAGCGGCGGTGATCTGTGACGTCACTGTGAATGTCGACGTTGCGATTCTTGATCGACGATTCGCTATCTATGGCGGCTGTCGAAACTTCGATTTCGAGGTGACGCGTCTGCGCTGACTGACTGACTGTCTGAGTGACTGTCAGCAACAACGGAGGCAGAGTCGGGGCCGTCAGTCACTCTGCCTGACAACCGACACTCATTGACCCTCTCACCCTCACCCCTTCTGTCACCCCGTCCTCCCTCCCTCCTAAACTCACCTCCTCTCCCCTTCCCCTCCCCTCCCCTCTCCTCCTCTCCCTTCCCCATCCCCTCTCTCCTCCCCTCCTCTCCCTTCCCCATCCCCCTCCCCTCCCCTCTCCTCCTCTCCCTTCCCCATCCCCCCTCCCCTCCCCTCCCCTTCCCTCCCTTCCCTTCTCCTCTCCTCTCCTCTCCTCTCCTCCCCTCCTCTCCCTTCCCCTCCTCTCCTCCCCATTGAGGTGAAGCTGTTAAATTTTGGGATCATCGACTATTGTCCATGTCGTAACTCTGGAGCGTGAGTGGGAAGAGGAAGGGTGAGAGACCAGGGCGGAGAAGGGGGGGGGGATGAAGAGGAAGGGAGAGGAAGGAAGGAGGGGAAGGAGGGGAAGGAGGGGAGGGGGGGAGAGGGAGGGAGAGAGAGAGAGAGAGAGAGAGAGAGAGAGAGAGAGAGAGAGAGAGAGAGAGAGAGAGAGAGAGAGAGAGAGAGAGAGAGAGAGAAGAGAGAAAGAAGAAAGAGAGAGAGAGAGAGAGAGAGAGAGAGAGAGAGAGAGAGAGAGAGAGAGAGAGAGAGAGAGAGAGAAAATAGAGAGAGAGAGAAAGAAAAAAAAAGAGAAAGAAGAAAGAGAGAGAGAGAGAGAGAGAGAGAGAGAGAGAGAGAGAGAGAGAGAGAGAGAGAGAGAGAGAGAGAGAGAGAGAGAGAGAGAGAGAGAGAGAGAGAGAGAGAGAGAGAGAGAGAGAGAGAGAG
>BOPN01000030.1:435713-440713 GCA_017312705.2 Penaeus japonicus
AGAGAGAGAGAGAGAGAGAGAGAGAGAGAAAGGGAGAGAGGGGGGGGGGGATAAGGAGGAAGAACTAAGATGGGAAAGGAAGCGAGTTGAGGATAGATAGACAGATTGGTAAGCAATAAAATAAAACAATGAATAGATAGATAGACGAGCGGATTGATAAATAGATAGATATTAATATATATATATGAATAAACAAACAGATAGATAAATAGATACACAGACATATATATAAGCAAAAATAAACCAACTAGTAGACAAATAGATAGACAAAAAGATAAACAGATAGACAAACAAACAGATAGATAAATATCAACCTATCCATATCATATCCATCTCCTGAATAAAAAAAAAAATAATAATAATAATAATAATAACAATACAAAAAAAAAATAATAATAAATACATACAACCACCAATCAACACCAAAATACAACAACAACAACAAAACAACAACCACAACCACCACCACCACCAACAGGCAGTGCCACATCGCCGACTACACCAAAAGCCAATAACTTCATCGTCATACTAGCAACCTCAGCAACCGGACAGCGACGAGGGAGAGGCATTGAGTGAGAGGGGCGAGGGGGGCGAGGGGGGCGAGGGGACTACGAGAGGGGAAAGAGCCCCAGCTTTTGCTCCTTTATTCTGCTTTATTCTAGTCTTGTTTCTCTCCTCCTCTTGCTGATCCAGATTCTTTCTGATTCTGGTTCTTACGGATTCGTCTTCCTCTTTCTGATTCTTCTTCTGGCGGTTTCTTCTTCCTCTTTCTGATTTTTCCTCCTCTTACTGATGGGAGGATGTGCGTGTGTGAGTGTGATCTGATGTAGGGACGGAGTGAGAGAAGGAAAGTAGGAGAGACGAAATGGGAAAAAAAAGCGAGGGGGGAGGGGGGGGAGGGAGGGAGGGGGAGAGAGAGAGAGAGAGAGAGAGAGAGAGAGAGAGAGAGAGAGAGAGAGAGAGAGAGAGAGAGAGAGAGAGAGAGAGAGAGAAAGAAAGAACGAGAGCGAGAAAGAGAGAAAGAAAGAGCGAGAGCGAGAAAGAGAGCGAGAGAGAGCGAGAGAGCCAGAGAAAGAAAGAGTGAGAGTGAGAGAGCGAGCGATGCAAAACAGCTTAAAAAGTCGTAAATAAACCTGCACTCATAGATTTAGAGGAATCAAATGCCGACTCTAGCCGCGACCAGACCAGAGCAAATAAAAATCGGTTTATAACGTCAAATACACACATGTGTTTGCTGAAACCAACACATCCATTTACAAGCTGTGGCGATTCATATATGTGCAGTGAACTGATTTCGCTTTTTGAATATGGAAGGACTGATTCAAACACCCACACACGCTCCCTTTTTTTTAAATAAATATAAACATCTGATATTCCAGAATCAGTACACGCGATACAGAATACCATGACTGTCCCCTGGGCTGTGGCAACGATACACGCACACCCACGCACACAAAACACACAAACACAAACACACTCACACACATACACATACACATACACACACACATACACACAAACACAACACACACACACACACACACACACACACAAACAAACACACAAACACACACACACACACACAACACACACACACACACACACACACACACACACACACACACACACACACACACACACGCACACACACACCCTCACAAAGACCCCGACAATCACCCAGAGTCGCTCCAACGTCCACGCCGCTCAGCGAAGCATCTCCGGGCTAACGAGGTTCAGTCAACCAACCAACCAGCCGCTGAACCCATCGACCTAACCCTTTCCACCAACGAGACCGCTCTCCAGCCAACCGAACGAGACCGGCAGCGATACAGACAGCTCAGACGATTCTCGCACCTGGAAACCTCGCCAAATATTTGCACCAATGATTCGCGCAACCCGGAAACCTCGCCGACGATTCTCGCACCTGGAAACCTCGCCAAATATTTGCACCGACATTCGCGCAAACCCGGAAACCTCGCCGCCAATTCGCGCAACCCATAAACCTCACCAACAATCTACAGAAAACCTCTCCGGAAACCTCTTTAATTAACCCGAGCAGCGCGAATCGGGTGGTTTCCGCGACCGAACCCGAAAGGCGACTGGCCGATATTCAACGAGACTTTTGTTTACTTCGGCGTTCGTAGCGGATGTTTTTTTTTCGCTTTTTCCTTTGGTGTTCATACGCTAATAGGAATCCGAGGGGAAAGGAGTGGGGGAGAGAAGAGAGGGAAGGAGGGAGAAGAAGAGGAGGAGAAAGTGGAAGAGAGAGAGATGGGGGGAGGGGGGAGGGGGGGGGAGGGAGAGAGAGAGAGAGAGAGAGAGAGAGAGAGAGAGAGAGAGAGAGAGAGAAATAGAAAGAAAGAAAGAGAGAGAGAGAGAGAGAAAGAAAAAGAGAAAGAGAGAGAGAGACAAAAAGAGAGAAAGAAAGAGAAAGACAAAAAGAAAGAGAGAAAGAGAAAGAGAGACAAAGCGAAAGCAAGCAACACTATCACCCAATCACCCTCAACTCACACTCAACCCCAAGAACAATATGAACCGGCATTTGCATAAACATAATTACGCCGACCTCGACCTCTTGTTTCCTTGCCAGAATGTGTTTGTTTTTTTCCGGTCCTTCTCCTCCTCTTCACTCTCTTTAACTACCTCTCCTTCCTCCCTCCCCCTCCCCCCCCTTCTAACGTACCCATTCACTAGAACAAGAATTGGAAGAATTGGGGAAAGCATTGGCAGTTGTTTTGGAATTGTCCGTGTCCCCGTTTGTTTGTTTCTTTGTTTAAGTTTTTGTGTTTTCTGTGATTTTTTTATGTTTTGTTTGTTTCTTTGTTTGTCTTTTATTGTTTCTTTGTTTTGTCGTATATTTTTTCCTTTTTTTATTTTTTGTCCTGATTATTTGTTTGTTTACTCGTATTTAATGTTATCTATTCGTTTGTTTGTCTCTCTCGCATCCCCCCTTTCCCCGGCTTATGTATATTTTTTTCCCGTTTCTCTGCAATTCCCTCACCTTCTCACACTTTATTATCCTCTTCTCCCTCTCTCGTCCCCTCTCCTCCGACCTCCCTCTCTTCCCTCACCCTTTTCTCCTCTTCTCCTACTACTTCTCCCGTCTTGTCCCCCTCCTTCTTCCCCTCTTCTCCTACTTTTTCTTCCTCTATCATGCCCTCTTCTCCCCCGCCATTCCACTCTCCATCTTTCCCCTCTTCTCCTATTCCTTCTTCTTCTCTCGTCCCCTCTTCCCCCCTTCTCACCCACTCTTCACTCCCTCAACACATAAACCTTCTTTAATTCCTTCTTTCATCTCCTTTTTGCTATCTTTTTTTTCTTCATTCCTTCTCCCACCCATTCTTTTCGTCTTCTTCTTACTTTTAATCTTATCGTTTCCTTGGCTGTCGCATCTATTTTTTTTTTCAATTATTTTCGAGTGTGAATTCAAGTTCGTTCCTCTTTCTCCTTCGCCTTTTAAAAAAAGGAGGGGGAGGAGGGGGAGGGGGGAGGAGGAGGAGAAGGAGGAGGAGGAGGAGGAGGAGGAGGAGGAGGAGGAGGAGGAGGAGGAGGGGAGGAGGAGGAGGAAAAGGGGGAGGGGGAGGGGGATGAAAAGGGAGGGGAGGGGGGGAGGAGTATGAGGAGAAAGGAAGTAAAAAAAGGGATGGAGAAGGGGCGAGTGGGCGAAAAGAGGTAGAAAGAAGAGAGAGGGAGGGGGAGGGGGATAGTAAGAGAAAGAGAGAAAGAGAGAAAGAGAGAGAGAGAGAGAGAGAGAGAGAGAGAGAGAGACCGGAGAGGTGGGGGAAAGGGGCGGGTTATATATCTTGGACAATCTCCAGCATCGTCTTTGAGGTGATCCGGTCTTGGAGATGACTATCGGACTGGAAGAGGAGGGAGAAGAGGAGAGAGAAGAGGACGGGGGAGAAGAGGATGGGGGAGAAGAGGAGGGAGAAGAGGAGGGGGGAGAAGAGGAGGGAGAAGAGGAGAGAGAAGAGGATGGGGGAGAATGGGGGAGAAGAGGAGAGAGAAGAGGATGGGGGAGAAGAGGAGAGAGAAGAGAATGGGGGAGAAGAGGAGAGAGAAGAGAATGGGGGAGAAGAGGAGAGAGAAGAGGAGAGAGAAGAGGAGAGAGAAGAGGAGTGAGAAGAGGATGGGGGAGAAGAGGGGGGAGGAAAGGGGAGAACCAAAAGAATAATATCAGAAGGGGAAACTATAGAAGGAGGAAGGAGACAGAATAAGAGAAGGAAGAAGAAGAGGAGGAAAAGGGAGGACTAAACGAAGGATAACGAGAAGGGGGAATAATAAAGAATAGGAATAATGATAATGGAAAGCAGAAGAGAGAATAGGAGAAAGGAAAAGAGGGAACAGTGGATGGAAAAAGAGGAGAGAAAAATGAAAAGAAGTGAAGGAATCAAGAGAAGCGAGAGAGGAAAAGAAGAGAGAAGAAACGGCGACGGAAGGGGTGGGGGGGGGGGGTTAAGAGTAGCAACGAAGAAGGAGAAAAAGGAAACCAAACGGAAGGAGGAGAAGAGAGGAGAGGAGAGGAGAGAGGAGAAAGAGGAAGAACGAGGAACAGCGAGGGAGGAGAAGTAAAAAGAGGAATTAATGAAGAGGAAAAACAAGCGATTAAATGTTTCTGCCATTCCCTCTCATCGCCCCCCCCCCCTCCTATCTCCCCCTCCCTCTTTCCGATAAAAAAAACAAAGGCTTACTAAAATCGGATCTCTTTTCCTGTCGGATTAATGATGATAATAGCAACACTACCCCTTCCCTTCCCTTTACTCCACCCCTCCCTCTTCCCTCTCCCCCTCCCAGTCCCATTTTCCCTCCCCCCTCGTCCTATACCTAACTCCCTCCCTCCTTCCTCCCCCCTTCTCCCTGCCACCGATCTCATCTGCCATCCCATCCCCCTCCTAACAACCCCCATACCCCCTCCCCCTCCTAACAACCCCCCATCCTCCCTCCTCCATCCCCTTCCCCATACCCCCTCCCCCTCCTAATAACCCCCAAACCCCCTCCCC
>BOPN01000030.1:453213-455231 GCA_017312705.2 Penaeus japonicus
TTATCATTATTATTATAATTATCATTATTATTATTATTATTATTATTATTATTATTATCATTATTATTGTTGTTGTTGTTGTTATTATTATTATTATTATTATTATCATTATTATCATTACTGTTATTATCATTATTATCATTATTATCAATATCATTATTATTATCATTATCATTTTTCTTCCTCATCTTCCCTCTTGTTTATCATGGTTTCTTATCTTCATACACTCAATCCTTTTTATCTTAATTTACCTTATCTTTCTTCCTCATTTATCTTTATCTTTCTATCCTTATCACCTTCATCATTTTATCCACATTCACATCTTTCCATTCTAATCTACCGTTTTTCTTATCAATCTTACCTCTTTATCCTCAATCATTCCATCTTTTTAATCCTCATTTATTGCTTATCCCTGTCCATCTTTATACCTTACCCTTTCATTCATTTTTTCACGTTCTTCTTCTTCCTCTTTTCTCAAGGACTAACAATAAACGAGGGAAATGGAGAGAATGAAGTGCTCTTGTTCCCATCGCGTGTCGCGCGGTAATGGCGTGCTGTTTGTCCTCTTTCTCGTTCACTCATGATTCATGGGGGTTGACTCACTCTCACTCACGAGATTATTCTCTGTCTCTCTCTCTCTGTCTCTTTCTTTCTTTCTTTCTTTCTTTCTGTTTCTGTCTCTGTCTGTCTCTGTCTCTCTGTCTCTCTGTCTCTCTGTCTCTCGCTCTCTCTCTGTCTCTCTCTCTCTCTCTCTCTCTCTCTCTCTCTCTCTCTCTCTCTCTCTCTCTCTCTCTCTCTCTCTCTCTCTCTCTCTCTCTCTCTCTCTCTCTCTCTCTCTCTCTCTCTCTCTCTCTCTCTCTCTCTCTCTCTCTCTCTCTCTCTCTCTCTCTCTCTCTCTCTCTCTCTCTCTCTCTCTCTCTCTCTCTCTCTCTCTCTCTCTCTCTCTCTCTCTCTCCCTCTCTCTCTCCCTCCCTCCTTCTCCCTCTCTCTTTTTTTAATCTGTCTCTCTCATCTTATCACTTTCCATTCATTTGGTTGGCCTATTTATCAACTCGTATTTTTTTTTTTTCTTTTTTTTTTCCTTTCTATTCCTTTTGTTTTTTCTTTCTTTCTCTCTCTAATATAATAATAATCATACCAATAATAATAATAATAATAATGATGATAATGATGATGATGATGATGATGATGATGATGATAATGATAATGATGATGATGATGATGATGATGATGATGATAATAATAATAACAATAATAACAACAATAATAATAATAATAATAATAATAATAATAATAACAATAATAACAACAATAATAATCTTAATAAAAATAAATACAAAACAATAACAATACTACAAATCGTAACAAAAACAAAAACAACAACAACAACACCACGAAAGCCTCGACCATGACCAATCCCCAATCCCGATCGCGAAACCCTCGTACGATCGCGGTCCCAGCCAGCCATCCATCCGCGGAAATACGTCGTGTCCCTGATTATGCAGATGATGGAGAGGCAGAGGGGGGGCGGGTGGAGGAGGAAAGAAGGGTACGGGGGTATAGGGGGTATGGGGGGTATGGGGGGAAGGAGGTGGATAGGGGGGAGGGGGACGAGGAGGTAGAGTGAGAGTAGGATGAAGAGGAGGAGGAGGGAGGAAAAAAAGGAGGAGGAGGTAATGTGGGAGGTAGATGAAAAGGAAGAGGAGGAGGAAGAATAAGAAAAGGAGGAGGAGGAGGAGGCGGTAATGTGGGAGGGGGATGAAGAGGTAAGAAGAAGAGAAAGGGGAAGAGGAGGAGGAGGAAAAGGAAGAGAAAGAGAAGTATAAGAAGAAGAGAAAGAAAAAAAGAAGAAAAAGAGAGTCTTTCCAAAAAGATGACGACAGTAAGAAGAAAAAATAGAGAGAAAAAAAAACGAGAAAACCAGCCAAATAGGCAAACGGGAAGGAGAGGGAAGCAGCAAGGCGAAGGAGAGAAGGAGAGAAGGAGAGAAGGAGAGAAGGGGTTAAGGTCTCAAGCCA
>BOPN01000030.1:456128-463628 GCA_017312705.2 Penaeus japonicus
GACATTATTGTCTCATTAGTACGTTTTTTTTAATGGTGCCAATGCATAAGGAAAACAATAGTGTGCAATATTGCATTAATACACCGTAAGAATTATGTCTACGTCTTGATATAAAACTACACAACGTATGGTGTATGTTTACATCTGTATCTAAAACTATATCCTTTAACGCAACCATCTTGATAAACACAATCATAATTTTGAAAACAAGAAAAAACAAAAACAAACACTATAAATCAAATATCAAAAACATAACTCTACAATCTCCTTCAAAATCACACTACACTCTCTCTTCAATCTATATTCACAGTTATCTCAGAGAGGAAGAAGAAGAAGAAAAAAAAACGAAAGAAAGAAAAGAGAGAGAGAGAGAGAGAGAGAGAGAGAGAGAGAGAGAGAGAGAGAGAGAGAGAGAGAGGGGAGAGAATGAAAGAAAGAAAGAGAGAGAGAGAGAGAGAAAGAAAGAAAGAAAGAAAGAAAGAAAGAAAGAAAGAAAGAGAGAGAGAGAGAAAGATCCTAAGCTTGGATTACGTCTTACACCTTTTCCCTTCAAGGTCCGCCAAGGTACAATGGCTCGCCGTAACAACCCTCCTATCTACTGCCCGGGAAGAACGATATTAACCTTATAATCAGGGAGAAGGGGAGGTAGGGAGGGTGGGTGGAGGAGGAGGAGGAGGAGGAGGAGGAGGAAGAAGAGGAGGAGGAAGGGGAGGAGGGAGGAGGTGGTGGAGGCAGAGGAAGGAGGGAGGAGGTGGTGGAGGTAGAGGAAGGAGGGAGGAGGAAGGGGGGGGAGGAGGAGGAGGAGGAGGGGGAGGAGGAGGAGGAGGAGGAGGAGGAGGAGGAGGAGGAGGAGGAGGGAGGAGGAAGAGGGAGGACGGGGGAGGAGGAAGGAAGACGGGGAGGGGAGAGGGAAGGACGGGGGAGGGAGGGGAGGGTAGGGGAGGAGGAGAAGAGGAGGACGGGGGAGGAGGAGGAGGAGGAGGAGGTGGGAGAGGAGGTGGGAGGAGGGGGATGAGGAGGGGAGGGAGAGGGGAGGGGGAAGGGGGACGGGGGAGGGGGGGAAGAGGAGAAGGAGGAGAGAGGGAGGAGGAACAGGGGGAGGAAGAGGAGGAAGGTAGAGCAGCAAGCCGAAGAAAAAGATAAAGAATACTGAGGGAAGGGCACGGAGGAAGAGGAGGAGGTGGAGAAAAAGGAGGAAAAGGAGGAGGAGGAGGAGTAGGGGGGGACTAAGGCGAAGACGAACATGAATAAGGAAGTGTGGGGGGGGGGGACAGGGACGAGGAGAAGGAAGAAAGAGTGAAGCAAAAGAGTTCCGGAAAGGAGGGGTGGGGAGTGGGGAGATGAAGGGTGAGAAGAGAAGAGGAGGAGGAGGAGGAGGAGGAGAGGGGAGAGGGGGGAGGAGGGAGGGAGGAGGAGGAGGAGGAGGAGGAGGAGGAGGAGGAGGAGGAGGAGGAGGAGGAGGAGGAGGGAGGGGGAGGAGGAGGAGGAGGAGGAGGAGGAGGGAGGAGGAGGAGGAGGAGGAGGAGGAGGAGGAGGAGGAGGGAGGAGGAGGAGGAGGAGGAGGAGGGAGGAGGAGGAGGAGGAGGAAGAAGAAGAATAGAAGATGGATAGAGAAGGAGTGGGGATATGAAGTTTTATGAAAGGAGGGAGGAAGGGTGAAAGAAGGATGGAGAGGTTAGATGAAGAGGTAAAAGGACGAAATCCCATCGAAGGGAACGAAGAAATAAGACAATAATTTCCTGAAACGAAAAACTTTGGTGTTGTGAAGCCTTTCCGACTGATGAAAAGATGAAAGAAATTACAGAGGTCATGTTTCACATCGAAAGAAATGCTCTTCTTGCATTACATATCATGATGTTTGCGCAAGTATAGGTGAATCAAAATGCACACACAAGTACACACAAGTACACACAAGTACACTAGTACACACACACACGCAAGTACACACACACACACACACGCAAGTACACACACACACACACACACACACACACACACACACGCACACACAATCACACCCACACACACATACACACACACAATCACATAAAATATGCGTGTATGTATATGTGCACAAACATAGACTTAGCGCATTCAGCTCAAATCCCTCCGATTCGACCCTCATTCCCAAGTCCGTCTTGAGAATACGTCTTGCGAAGTATACAAAGGCGACGAAATTGTCTTCGGCGTTATCTTCGGACAGGAAGGAGATCAAAAAAACGTTCCCGACCCTTCGTGAATTCTCAATCATGCGTATCGCAAGCCATAACGGGATGGCGCTCGACGTTGATCCTTGTTGGTTGCAGCCAACCCTTGCAATGGCGAGACTCGGGCACCCGCGGACGGGGCTCTGACGCCGTCGCCACGCTAGTCTCGTGTCACTTCCAAAAGCAGCGCCCCTCCGCGACCCCAGAGGTTAAATAAGTTTCGAGAACAAGTCTGGCAACCGCGGTTCGGGGCGCCCGCCGCTGCACACTCACATAAACTATCACGTGTGAAGAAAAAGAGAACCCCATTTAAAACAACAATGGATCTCTCTCGGCGAGGCCATCTTGGAATAATCCAGAAATGAGTCATAGTCACGACTCGCATAAAACAAAACTGGTATATATGCATACGCTGTGATAATCCGAGCCTTTTGTTATTCCCAGACCAAGAAACCCGCTCGTTTATAATTCTATTCCGGAAAGCTCACCAAATCCGGCTTTAGCGGCAGGACGAGTTTATCGGACGGTGACTAACTACGCACGAGGGAAACTCGCGACGACGTGAGGCCTCGTCGGGACGATGTTCGCGCCGCGGCCGGGATTCTTGCACGTCCACCCCCAATCACGCTAGGGTGGCTTAATGACCCTAAACGTCTCCTCTACATGGGATTACCTCCCGTTAATGATTCGTAATAAAATCCCCTGTGCTTAGCATCATTTCCCGAACGCTGCGCCTCTCGAAACCCCCGGCCGTTGGCGAAGGGCGCTGGGAGGGTTAGCCGGCCGTCGCGTCATGGTACTTTTCCTTTCCGAATCCGATCTCGCCTTTGGATTTCGTCTCTTTTGTTCTCGGCGCCGCATTCCAGTGTTGTCTAGCACTATCATCACCTTATTTCCTGTCTGCATGCGAAATCTCATGTCTCGTCTCGGCTACCAAATGCTCTCGTTAACTTGCAAGGAAGCTCGATGCTCCTAACTCTCGTGTTTCCCCTTGCAACTGATTTGCAACACATGCGATTCAACATGCGCCTCTCCACACTCGCATATCAGCTGACTTCATGAGAGTCGCCTCTAGAGTACATTCCCTCGAGAGCTTGCAAGTTACTTCTGCCAACTCTTGTTCATCGCAGAATCTAGGCTCGTTGACTACCTCTCTCGCACTCACCTCCTCTACTTCTGCAAGACAACAAGCCACATCAAATATTCAAGAACTCACCACGCCGAGCATTCCACACCTTTAAGAACTCCTCGAAACACAAAGAACGCGAGAGAGGGGAATGCATTTTAAAGATCGTACGATATTCAGACGGGCTGATAAAAGCTTTCAATTTTCTTTTTCTTTTTTTTTTCTTTTCTTTTCTTTGCACAAAAGTGGTGTCGATGTGACAAATATCTTTTGATGTTTGTGTTTTTTTTCGGTGTTTCATTGTTAGGGAAGATGGAGATATATATATACTTTTTTATATTTTTACAAAATGGGAATTTCGTAGAAACTCTCGCATTCCCGTGTCTCTTCTACAAAGTCAAAAAGAGAACCCCCCCAAAAAAAAAAAAAAAAAAAAGGGAGAGAGAGTGTTTTGGCTGTACTTTTTTGTGCCACTTTGATTTTTGTTTATTTTCTATATATTCCTTCGAGCTGAATCTTACATTTTCAGACCCTTAATCCTCGGACAAAAATGGTCATAAAAATTGTCTGCCCTAACTCAGACGCGCATAAACTGACATTAATATTTTCTTTAAAAATGCGTTTGAACCTTCAACCAAAATGACTCGAACAGGGAATCCCAGAACCTTCTTAGTCAAAGAAAACGCAACACACAATCATTGACAAGGGCAATCACTGCAACTAAGTACTTAATGTTTGATCATTCGCCCAAATCTAGACACTCGATATACAAAAGTTTTGCTCTCAGTACTCTGGGTGGAATTAAGTCTTTTCCTTGAGAGAGAGAGAGAGAGAGAGAGAGAGAGAGACAGAGAGAGAGAGAGAGAGATTTGATTTTGATTTTGATATGTTTATTCATACTATATACATTGTATACACATAAATAGGCATAGGAACTATGCCTAAATGATTTGTACAGTTCATATTAGTTTCTGAGACATACATTGTTGGTAAAACAGATATTACTGTGACCCTGTCAATCAATAAGCTAGGGCAAAGCTATACATAAGACATAGTAGTGCATGTATATCACTCTAGAGAGGCCTTGCAATTTTATCTATTACAGGCAAAGTCTTTGTGTTTACGTAATATATCTGATAAAATGCCGTCCTCTATAAAGGATGTTGCAATACTGTACAATGTTTTACGTTCAATCCTTTCACGAAATTCTTCAATTAGAGGACATATCATTACATAGTGGTCAAGGGTGTGTGAATAGGGCTGACTGCACAACTTGCATTCAGTCCCCCCAGCATTGTTTGAAACACTATACTCCCAGTAATATTTGTAGCCAAGCCGTAACCTTGCGGTCACTACATCAAGCTGTCTCGTAACTCTGTTTGTACTGCCGTAGATATGCTTTGTCTTGACACATTATGGTGAATGATTGATCTGCTTGTGTCTTGCTCAGCATTTCTCTCAGTTTCAGCCTGAGTGGAGAGCTTTTTCTTTATGATCTTACGTACATGCTCAGTTGTTACACCAATGTCATACTCAATAGTATCCATATGACTGTATGATCTAGATAGAGCATCAGCCATATCGTGTAACTCTAGATTTATGTGTGATGGTACCCACAATATTTTAGTGGTTACATCCTTCAGAAACAATCTGTTCAACCATGCCTCAGCTGTTGACACGAGTCCTGTGTTATCATTTCTGTATGAGTTTAGAGCATGAAGTGAGGAGAGGGAGTCTGTAATGATGAGAGTACTATCCCCCGTGCGATCGGCTATCTTAAGAGCAACAAGTAAAGCAAACAGTTCTGCCTGCAGGATGGACGCCCAGTTGTTGAGTCTGAAACCAACATCGCTAATCCTTCCAGTGGCATCGCATACGATTGCAGCGCATGCGGCTGAACCTGTGTCTGGAATTACCGACCCATCAGTGAAGATAAGCTGTTTTATCTCATACTCTTGCTTAATCTCGTGAATTTGCTTCAGAATGTCCTTTCTTAATTTAGCTTTCAGGTGAGCGTTGTTTTCAATTTGTTTTTTTGGAGGGACACTTGCTTTGATGATGTCGAAGTGCTTTATCTCCCATGGCGGAACAGAATGTTTTTGAGGGATGCCTTTGCAGAACTCTATCATATCATGGTTTCGAAGCTCTGAGCATGTTTTCTTGACCCAAGCAGATCTGTGGCGCCCCGTGGAAAGGCAATTTAACAAAGATTCCTTGGCTATACTATCATCTGACGATCTTAATAATTTTATTGCTGTCATTGTGTTGATTTCTGTGATCCTATCAGTAATGCTTGGCAATCCGAGTTCTTTCCTCATGTTCAAGACCTTAGTAGTATTTGGACATCCCAGGATTATCCTCATTACAATATTTGCATTACTTCTAGCCTTCTAATTGTTCGGGATGGCTGTGTTATTAGAGCAGGTGCAGCATAATCAATGAGGGGTCTTATGTAAGCTGTATACATCATTCTTACAATTCGTATGTTTGCCCCCGAAGTTACATTATTGCCAGCAACTGCTCGTAGGGCAGCTAGTCTACTCTTACATTTTTGATTGATCACCTCAACATCTTCGGCCGTAGGGAATATTTACTCCGAGATATCGAAATGATTCAACCTGAGCTATACTATCACTATCTATAGTGAACTGTTTATCTCGATCTTTTACATTGTGACTATATACCTTGGTCTTATCTATTGAAATAATCAACTTGAAGTTCATTGCAGACCGTCGATATTGTCTGCAGTGCACATAAACAGTCTTGATAATTTCTAGCATGAATCAGTATATCATCAGCATAGCTTATGATCGTGGCATTGGCTTGTTGTTTAAAACGTCTGATAAGGGAGTTTACCAATACGTTAAATAACAGAGGGCTTAGGACTCCCCCTTGGGGGGTGCCGAGCGACATGGCCTTCTGTTCGCTCTTATAGCCTTGAAACACTACGGCTGATTGCCTATTCTGGAAGTATCCATTGATCCACTGTAATATACGACCCCCGATTCCCATCAGGGCTAGTTCGTGTAGGATTATTTGCCTATTTGCTGTATCAAATGCAGACTTCAAATCCAGGAAAATAGTGAACCCATTGCCTCCAAGAATTGACAGGAGAGAGAGAGAGAGAGAGAGAGAGAGAGAGAGAGAGAGAGAGAGAGAGAGAGAGAGAGAGAGAGAGAGAGAGAGAGAGAGAGAGAGAGAGAGAGAGAGAGAAATAGAGAAAGAGAAAGAGATAGAAAAAGAGAAAGAGAAAGCGAAATAGAAAGAGAAAGAGAGAAAAAGAAAGAGAGAGAGAGAGAAATAGAGAAAGAGAAAGAGAGAGAAAAAGAGAAAGAGAAAGCGAAATAGAAAGAGAAAGAGAGAAAAAGAAAGAGAAAGAGAAGGCGAAAGAGAAAGAGAAAGCGAAAGAGATAAAGATAAAGATAATAATAAAGAGAAAGAGAAAGAAAAAGAGAAAGAGAAAGAGAGAGAAAGAGCGACGAGAGGAACCCCCTCCCGAGCTTCTTCCACAATCACTCCACTGCACAAATAGCTTGATAATTTCCGCCCACTATTTCAGGACAGCGTCAATTAGGTGCGCTGAGCTGGGCGGAGCTCTCATCCGGGATCTGTTAGTGGGAAATGATCCAATAAAATCACATAAAATAAGATTGGCCACGTCCAGTCTTAATCTGTAATTCGCACGTAGAATGATTAATAATTGATGATGACATTTAAAATTCCAAGACCGGATCGTAACAGCGACTTGTGAGATGAGACGTGATTTGCATATCACGAGATACCACACACGTATCTATGCGGCTTCACACTAACACAGTTATCTCTATATGGTTGGATATGTGTGTGAATGCACATGCACGTGAGTACACAAGCACACAAACACGCACAAACACGAATATTAACACACACACACACACACACATACACACACACATACACACAAACACACACTCACACACACACACACACACACACACACACACACACACACACACACACACACACACACACACACACACACACACACACACACACACACACACACACACACACACACACACACACACACACACACACACACACACACACACACATGCTCACACACACACACACATATACATAGATAGATGAATAGATAGATATAGACATAGATATATAGACTGATAA
>BOPN01000030.1:473628-478628 GCA_017312705.2 Penaeus japonicus
CTTCCTCTCCTCTCCCTTCCTCCCTTGTGTTGTGTGTGTGTGTGTGTGTGTGTGTGTGTGATATAATATTGAGTTATATATGCACGTGTAATATGATATTTTGTCATATCAAATATATTTCTATGTATATAGTAATATAATATCATATCACATTTTCTTTTTTCTCATTGCATATTCATAGTATCACCTATATATGTATCTCGATAACTGAAATTAGCCGATATCAAATATATGTATGTGTATTTATTAGGTAATAACATTGTATGAAGCCTTCAAGAGAACTTTTGTTCTCAAAAGGCTTAGCCAACACTTGTACAAATTGTATCTTAATATGTATCATTTAATGGCTAAATAAAATGTTTCAATTTCAATTTCAATTTCCCTCCCTTGTGTCCCCACTCCTCTCCCTCTCCTCCCTCCCAAATTCACCCTCGTCTCCCCTCTCCCCTCTCCCCTCTCCTCCTTCCTTTACCATCTCCCGAGGCGTGCAAAGTGGGGTGTAGCTACTCTCATGAGGGAGTGAGTGAGGAGTGAGGAGTGAGGTTACCTCCTTGGGTCACCAGGTGTTAGGTTCCTGTCTACCTTGGTTAGGGCGGAGGGTGGGCGGTTAGGAAGGAGAGGTGGGCGGTTGGGAAGGAGAGGTGGGCGGTTAGGGTGGAGAGGTGGGCGGTTGGGAAGGAGAGGTGGGTGGTTTGGGAAGGAGAGGTGGGCGGTTGGGAAGGAGAGGTGGGTGGTTTGGGAAGGAGAGGTGGGCGGTTGGGAAGTAGAGGTGGGCGGTTGGGAAGGAGAGGTGGGCGGTTGGGAAGGGGAGGTGGGCGGTTAGGGAGGAGAGGTAGGTGGTTGAGTGGAGGGTGGGCGGTTGGGAAGGAGAGGTGGGCGGTTGGGGCCGAAGGGTGGGCGGTTGAGCGGACGGTGGGTGGTTGAGTGGAGGGTGGGCGGTTGAACGGAGGGTGGGCGGTTAGGGCGGAGAGATGGGTGGTTGAGAGGGTACAGAGAGGGTATAGGAGGCAGGGAGGGGGGTAGGGGGTAAATAGAGAAATAGGGTCGAGGATTAGGTAATAGGAAAAAAAACAGTGAAATGGGAATTCATACTGAGTTAAGTTTACAATGTAGATCCATCTATTCATTTAAAAAAATAAAATCTCATATCGATATATAATTACTGAAGCATCGTTGAATTCCTTCCAACCTAAATAATTGCATAACATAATTCAGGTTCATATTGATAACTTAATTAATTCCAACGTAACATATTGATGAGACGAGTATAAGAAAACATTAACATCCTTTGAAAAGAAAACGTATTTGGAAATGATAATTATGATGTAACAAGAACAATGAAAATAACAACAAAACAATGATAACAATTATAGTATGATTAGTAATCTTGAAAATACTTTAAGTCTCAAAATGATAACATCCAACAATGGCATCCCATGATGATATCAGCATAATAATGATAATGATAATATTGATAATAATAATAACAAAATTTATCATAATAACGATAACAATAACGGTGATAATACTATTAATAAAGAAAACGAAGAAGAAAGAATTGAATTAAAGAAATTGGTGTAAATCTAAGGAAAGAAGAAGGGAGAAAGTAGGTTAGAAGAAATGAAGAGATGAAAGAAGAAATAACGGAATGAATGAACGAATGAATGACGATAAGAGGGATGGATGGAATGAAGAGAGGGAGAAGAGAATTATGGAAATATGGGTGAGAGATAGATAGATAAATAGATAGATAGGTAGATAGATAGATAGATAGATAGATAGATAGAGAGAGAGAGCAAGAGAAAGAGAGAGAGAGAGAGAGAGAGAGAGAGAGAGAGAGAGAGAGAGAGAGAGAGAGAGAGAGAGAGAGAGAGAGAGAGAGAGAGAGAGAGAGAAAGAGAGAGAGACAGAGAGAGAGAGAGAGAGAGAGAGAGAGAGAGAGAGAGAGAGAGAGAGAGAGAGAGAGAGAGAGAGAGAGAGAGAGAGAGAGAGAGAGAGAGAGAGAGAGAGAGAGAGAGAGAGAAAGAAAGAGAGAGAGACAGAGAGATAGAGCAAGAAAGAGAGAGTGAGAGAGAGAGAGAGAGAGAGAGAGAGAGAGAGAGAGAGAGAGAGAGAGAGAGAGAGAGAGAGAGAGAGAGAGAGAGAGAGAGAGAGAGATGAATCATGAGACTCAAGGAAAAAAAAAGAAACGTCAAAATAAGCAAGGCAACTTGACCTTAACAGATAATAATAACAAAATAGCACGTGAACAAATACCCACACAACAAACCCAAGAAAAAAAAAGAGAAGAAGGAAAAAGCAACGTCTTACACACCTCCCTATCCACCCCTCCCCTCCCACCCCACCCCACTGCCCCTATTCACCCCTACTCACTCCCCTCCCCCCTCCACGACCTCTCCCCCACTCCCCCACTCCCCCTCCACACTTTCGCACCATCGCCTCCCGGGAAATCGGATACTGGGATCCCCTGCCCACGGTTAACCACAGGGACTTGTGACCCCGAAGCCAGGGTCGGAAGCAAGGGGCAAGGGGCAGGAGTAAGGTACAAGGAACAGGGGCAAGGGGACAAGGGGCAAGCGCAAAGGGAACAAGGGACAAGGGGCAGGGGTAAGGTACAGGGGGCAGGTGTATGGTACAAGGAACAGGGGCAAGGGGACAAGGAGCAAGGGGACAAGGGCAAGGGGCAGGGGACAGGTGTAAGGTACAGGGGCAAGGGCAAGGGAAAGGGGCAGGGAACAAGGGAAAGGAGCAAGGTACAAGGGACAGCAGGCGAGGTTGTAAGGGATAAGGGACAGGGAGCAAGGAAGCAAGAGCCAAGGAGAAGGAAGTAAGGGACAGGGGGCAAGGGGCAGAGGGCAGCGGGCAAGGGGAGGACGGCAGAGGGCAGTGTGCCGTGGGTGTTAACTGGGCAAGTGACGAAGACAGTGGTGGACGTGAGTGAGGAGGGGCATGGGAGGGGGGGGGGTAGGGAAGAGGGGGGGGAGGGGGAGTGTTCGAGGTTTAGGAGTGTGTGCGTGCGGGGTTGTGGGGTGGTGAGGGGTGGGGGGGGGAGGAGGGGGGGGAGGTCAAAGAGGAAGGTAAAGGAGATGGAGATGATGAAGGAGTGATAATGAACTTGGAGAGAACGGAAAGAGGAAAAAGAGAGGAAAAAGGAGAGACAAAAATTAAGAAGGAAAATGGATGTGGTTTATAAAGCACAGGCTAAGTTGAGGATCTAAAGAATGATAGTTAATATATATATATATATATATATATATATATATATATATATATATATATATATATACATATTTCAATAGACAGGAGTTTCGTTATCCACACACAAACACAAACACACACACACACACACACACACACACACACACACACACACACACACACACACACACACACACACACACAAACCCCAAAAGACACAAACGTACGCACGGACGCCCACGTTCAGAAAAAAAACCAATAGCACCTACGCCCATGCATAGATACTCAAATCCGCATTTGTGCTGGAAGTGTAGTATGACCTTTATACAAATATGTATTTGTCATAAATTTACATGCCACAGGAGGTATCTCACTAGAACTTACAGCCTTCTTTTGAACCTACAACCTTCTCTCGAACCATCAACCTTCTCTCGAACCTACAAACCTTCTCTCGAACCTACAAACCTTCTCTCGAACCTACAAACCTTCTCTCGAACCTACATTCTTCTCTTGAACCTATAACCTTCTCTCGAACCTACAGCCTTCTCTCGAACCTACAAACCTTCTCTCGAACCTACAAACCTTCTCTCGAACCTACAAACCTTCTCTCGAACCTATAAACCTTCTCTCGAACCTACAAACCTTCTCTCGAACCTACAGCATTCTCCATCGTGACGTCACCTCGGCCGGGTATACACTGACGTCGAGGGAGACCTCTCGCTCGAACCTACAACCTTCTCTCGAACCTACAAACCTTCTCTCGAACCTACAAACCTTCTCTCGAACCTACAAACCTTCTCCCGAACCTACAAACCTTCTCTCGAACCTACAAACCTTCTCTCGAACCTACAAACCTTCTCTCGAACCTACAAACCTTCTCTCGAACCTACAAACCTTCTCCCGAACCTACAAACCTTCTCCCGAACCTACAAACCTTCTCCCGAACCTACAAACCTTCTCTCGAACCTACAAACCTTCTCTCGAACCTACAAACCTTCTCCCGAACCTACAAACCTTCTCTCGAACCTACAAACCTTCTCTCGACCCTACAAACCTTCTCCCGAACCTACAAACCTTCTCCCGAACCTACAAACCTTCTCTCGAACCTACAAACCTTCTCCCGAACCTACAAACCTTCTCTCGAACCTACAAACCTTCTCCCGAACCTACAAACCTTCTCTCGAACCAACAAACCTTCTCCCGAACCTACAAACCATCTCTCGAACTCAAAACCTTCTCTCGAACCTACAAACCTTCTCCCGAACCTACAAACCTTCTCTCGAACCTACAAAACTTCTCCCGAACCTACAAACCTTCAAACCTACAAAACTTCTCCCGAACTACAAACCTCTCTCGAACCTACAAACCTTCTCCCGAACCTACAAACCTTCTCTCGAACCTACAAACCTTCTCCCGAACCTACAAACCTTCTCCCGAACCTACAAACCTTCTCTCGAACCTACAAACCATCTCTCGAACCTACAAACCTTCTCTCGAACCTACAGCATTCTCCATCGTGACGTCACCTCGGCCGGGTATACACTGACGTCGAGGGAGACCTCTCGCTCGAACCTACAACCTTCTCTCGAACCTACAAACCTTCTCTCGAACCTACAAACCTTCTCTCGAACCTACAAACCTTCTCCCGAACCTACAAACCTTCTCTCGAACCTACAAACCTTCTCTCGAACCTACAAACCTTCTCCCGAACCTACAAACCATCTCCCGAACCTACAAACCTTCTCCCGAACCTACAAACCTTCTCCCGAACCTACAAACCTTCTCTCGAACCTACAAACCTT
>BOPN01000030.1:481128-486128 GCA_017312705.2 Penaeus japonicus
ATAATTATAATAATAATAATAGTAATAATATTAATAATAATAACAACAACAATGACAATGATAATGATAGTAACAATAATAATAATAATGATAATAATAGTAATAATGATAACAATAATATAAGTAGTTTTAATAATAATAATGGTAATAATAATAATGGTGATGGTAATGATAATGATAATAATGATAATAATGATAATAATAACAATGATCATGATGATGATAATGATAATGATAATGATAATAATAATAATAATAGTGATAATAATAATTATAATAATAATGATAATGATACTACTACTACTACTACTACTACTAATAAAGATAATAATAATATTAATAGTAATGATAACAACGACAAAAATAATAATAAGGATAATAATAATCTGATCATAACAAAGATAACAGCCCTAATGATATGTACAAATGATAATAATAATGATAATGTCAGCCAGGACATCGTCATCTACTAACATCAATGTCTATGTACATATTAAGATTATAGATTAAATGATCAAATTAATGCTTCTATCATATGTGTGATGATATCAATGTATAATAAATAAAACTTGAAAATGAGCATATGTTACATATAATAATCCAAATATATATACATGCATAAAGATAAATTTTGTATTCTAACAACAAAGCGGTTTTGGGTATTGCATCAACATGCCATGCAATTTCAGACTACTGTATGATGTTACTTAATCAGTGACGATTCTTTTCAGATGAAGAAGCCTATTTACAATGGGTTTGGTTGTTGGTACAATGTCTTTGAATTTAGCATTGTAGGAATTATAGACATGTAGCAATAAAGGTGAATCTGTTATGCTTTCAATGGGTAATATGCGACTGTATACGCCAGCCAGTAGAATCGAACCTATTTACTGCTGTTCTATTTTTCCCCTTTGAATCCTGACCATCTACTGCACAATCTGTTGAACCTGGCATTAGTGTCATTAATCTATCTATCAATGCATATCAGCCATTTTGCATCAACTTTTTTTTTTTTTTTTTTTTTTTTCAAGTATTCATTCTCGAACTAAAGTGAAGTTTAGTAAACATGGGGACCCATCTTTCCCTCTCCGTAAATCTATAATGGATGCGCGATCCATCAAATCTCTCTCTATTCATCTCCTGCTCTGTCCCTAGACTGCGCATCCATCTCACACCCTTCTCTAATATCCCTTTTCACCCACATTCTAACTTCCTCCCGCCCGTCCCCCTCCTCCTCCTCTTCCTCCTTCTCCTCCTCCCCATCTCCTCTCAGTCCTCTCCCCTACCTCCCCATCTCCTCTCAGTCCTCTCCCCTTCCCCTTCCCCTTCCCCTTAGCCACCTTACACCCCTTACCCCCATCCCCCCACCACCCCACCCCTCTAAAACCAGCGATCGTCCAAGATGGCGCCCCTCGGCAGCGGAAAAACCAACCCAGCTTCCCATCCCAGACTCTGACCGTGGGTTGGGTTTTTTTTTCTTGACATAATCCTGATGACAAGTGGATTAAAACGTGTCGCTAGCCATACACGTTATCCCTGGGTAAGGTTAAACCGGGGAGACATCGTGGGTCCCTTGTTCATACTCTCTCACCACTTCGTTTATTTGGGTTAACGTCGCCATCACCAGGATTATTTCTTCGTGCGTCGACGTTGCTCGGGCCAGTCGCTTTATTGGTCGCCCTCCCCGACTTACTTGTTTCGACCGCCGGCGCCGGGAGTGCGTACGAACACCGTGTCATTTGATTAAACGACTTGGAAGGCTGTCCGTGCTTTCCATTTTTCTCTAAACAAGTGCCTGGTTTTCACACGTTTTGTCTTCTCTCTCTCTCTCTCTCTCTCTCTCTCTCTCTCTCCCTCCCTCCCTTCCTCTTCCTTCCTCACTTCCTTCCTTCCCACCTCTTCTCATGCCATATAACCAAATCACTGATTCACGTCTCGTTTCCATCAATTTAATCAGAATAAAAAAAAAACTATTTAAGGCCCCTATAGTCTGAAAGTTGGGTCATACTTTCACCCAATTTATGGCTGGAAAACTCACCCAAAGGCGAGATTCCGTGACCTTTTCACCCTTTCAAGTAAATACCTTAGAAAGTCGAAGTACAAAGCAATCACACAAGCTCGCTGCATATCTACAAAATTGAATCAAATCGATCTATTTAGTTGAATCATTTTCCAAGACTGGTAATATAACTTTAATCACCTTGTTATTTCTTTTTCCCGTGGTCTTAATATCTGCGTTTATATATCCACATCATCGCCAGGTCATGCATGAAGACTTATCTACTCATCTAACCCCCCCTCTTCCCCCCCCCCCTTTCTTCCCCATAGTAAGAACTGTCTTTTACTTTTCAATATCAACGAATTCTTAGACAAGTGTCCCTCACCCCCTCCCCCTCCCTCCCTCCCTTCCTCCCCCCCCCCATAGTAAGAACTGTCTTTTACTTTTCAAAATCAACGAATTTCTTAGACAAGTGTCCCTCACCCCCCTCCCCCCTCCCTCCCTCCCTTCCTCCTCCCCATAGTAAGAACTGTCTTTTACTTTTCAAAATCTACGAATTCTTAGATAAGTGTCCCTCCCCCCCTTCCCCCCTCCCTCCCTCCCTCCCTTCCTCCCCCCCATAGTAAGAACTGTCTTTTACTTTTCAAAATCAACAAATTCTAAGACAACCGTCCCTCCCCCGTCCCCCTCCCTTCGTCCCCCCCCATAGTAAGAACTGTCTTTTATTTTTCATTAAGGAAAGTGGTGGTATACTATTATCATAAGTAATAATGATGATAAAACAATCACTATTATCATTATCTATGAAGAAATAATAGTAAGATCAACACAAAAAGTCTAACCAAGTAAAAGTCAGGAAAGAGCAAGATTTTCTCTTCGTAGCAAAGAACAAGGGTCAAAGAAAAGAAACAAAAGAAAAACGAGAAAAAAAACAAAACAAAACAAAGACATAAACAACAACCGGATTATACACATCTTCTTATTTTGAAAGTGAGAACATTCACATGCAAATTCGCTTCTTTTGCCGTTTAGTAATTGTTACAAAATATCTCTGAGTAAAGACTAATGACTGAATCCGCATCCTGACCAACAGACAGATACAATCATGATACCAGATGGGCAACCCTGACCTCATTCATTCCGGGTCGTCTTGTCGTGTGTGTCAGGAAACTCTGCCGGTTCATGTATGTGACTTCAAACTCTCTTCTGGTTCTCTATGACTTGTTTGTTTATATCTTTGAAAGTGTTTTGCTGTGACAACATGATGGGGATTGCATGACTCGTGTTGCTTGAAAGCATTATGGTACTTAGTGATTTTAATCGAGGGTGATGTCATTAAATAATGGTCGCAAATGACCTGTCTGTCTCATTCCACTTCTCACACTCTGTTCAACAGCCTTTGGAAGGAGTAAGACGAAGAAGGAGAGAAAGAAATAAAGGCGAGAAGAAGGAAATAAAAGAGAAATGACAATAACACAATCCGCTAAACTCTAAGCACATTTATTCCTTCTTACTTTCTTACTAACTTTTTCCTTCTTCTTACTTTCCCAACCAACGCATGCAAAACGTAGTAACGATCGTTGCAAATAAATCTATCAATCGTCTAAACCACATCTCATTTTTTACGGAACGACTTTTCACGAAACTCGCAGCATCTCCCTTTTCGTCCAAATACTAAAGGCATTTTTTTTCGATGTTCCGTGCTGTTGTACACGCTAGATTCTTACCCTGTACCGACAGCTCTTCGTCTTTCTCAGAATCTGGCCCCACGAGTGGTGTCTGAACCACTTGCAAATAGAAGGAAAATGTCGAGTAAACAAAGGGAAAGAGGGGGAGGGAAGGAAGGAAAGTAAAATAGATGGATGTAATTATGTGTATATATATATATATATATATATATATATATATATATATATATATATATATATTATATATGTATGCATGATTGCGGGTGCAAGAAACATTTATCAGACAATTACATATGACTGCAAAATGATAACAGTATCAAATGAATAGATAAAATAAAAGTAGGTTAGACAGACCACAAGAAACACACACACACGCACGCACACACACACACACACACACACACACACACACACACACACACACACACACACAAACACAAAGCCCTACATACAACCTTCAACACACACACACACACACACACACACACACACACAAAGAAAACACGCGCAAACATCCCCACATCGTAACACCACCACTATAGACTTCACAAAGCCATGTCAACAGCTCGGCAGACGTCTGGGGGCCTGTGTCCATTGGTGCATAAAAGCATCGGTGCCGTGGAATCTAATCGCTTGAGAGCGGTGTTGAATACAAAGGTTTGGGGGGGATTTAGGTCCGTGTCCGCATGGATATTGAGGTGTGAAAGACCGGGCTAAAGGTGCTTCGCGATTGGTCCACGGCGATGCCCGAAGAAGATGTTAGACGAGGAAGAATAGGTGGATGTTTGAATGATAAGGCGAAGGCCCCAAGAAGCGAAAGGGAGGGAGGGAGGGAGGGAGGGAGGCTGCCTGAATGTTATGATGTGAGCGACTCGACCGAAAGGTGTTCTCGGATTTGACCGTAAAGATGGCGCGAGATGTTTAAATGCGCGTGGACGGTTGAATAGAAGCTTATGAATGATTGCGGAGAAGAAAGAAGGGCTGGCGGATTGGATATTTTGATGGCTACGCCGTGACTGGCCTGTGAACGGCGCAGGGCAACGAAATCTGTCCGGAAAGGCGGGAGAAAATGCGCTTTGCGGAGCTTTATCGCGCATAAAATGACCAAACTGAGCTGGTTTATGTATTTCTATCGGTTCGTATATCAAATTCGGGATTCGAATCTTTTCGATATGGAGTTCCAATGATTTTTCTCCGCGAGTCTTTTTTTTTATCTTTCTGGTGGAGGGCAATGACATCTAGTTCTACATTCTAAGAAAAAAAGAAAAAGAAAGAGAAGAAAAAGAAAAAAAAAAGAAAGAAAGAAAGAAAGA
>BOPN01000030.1:491128-493628 GCA_017312705.2 Penaeus japonicus
CAGAGGGGGGGGGGGAGGGGGGGAGGGAGGGAGGGAGGGGGGGAGGTGGGAGAAGGAGGTTGGGAGGGAGGGTGGGAGGGTGGGAGATAGAAGGAGGGAAGGAGGGAGGGCGAGAAAGAGAGGGATCGAGCATAAGAGATAGAGAGATTGAGATAGATAAATAGATAATAGATAGATAAATAGATGTAGATAAATAGATAAATAGATAATAAATAGATAGATACTTATAGAAAGAGAGATAAAGAGAGAAAGAGAGGGCGATAGATGGCCGGAAGGAGGGGAGGGAGAAAGAACGGTATAGAAGGAAGGAAGGGAAAAAAATACGAAAAGGATAAAGAAGTTGCACGAAGCAACAAGCAATGAAATAATCAAGAAATTAGATACAAATTTGGGGAGATGTAGATTAGCGGGTGGATAAGAAGAAGCAAAAAACAACCAAAAATAAAAAAAGGTAGCATGAAAAGCGGAGAAGGAAGAGAGAGAGAGAGAGAGAGAGAGAGAGAGAGAGACAGAGGCAGAGAGCGAGAAAGATGGAGCACACATTGAGATCAAGCTATCTGGGTATTGTTCTGTGCCACAATTGGTGAGTTTTCACAGTGAGAGGAGCGGGGGTGGGGGGTGAGGGTGGGATTAGGGTTGGGGGTTGGGGGGGAGGGGTTGTGGCGTGTTTTCTAGACTTGTTACAAATAGTAATTCATCTTCGTCTGTGTCTTGCAAGAAAACCAAAACAATGTTTATTGTCTCTACTTCGCGTCACGTTAGAAACAGAGAGCAAGAGATTTTTTGTTTTTGAAATATTAATCATTGCAGAGCAAGAGATAGCGACATCCCTTATTGCAATAATGATAATGATTCTGGAGATACTGATCGTAATGACAATGATGATGATGACGGTGATAAGAGAATTAAAAACGAATGAGGAAGACAGAGAACACGAAAGAGCACAGCCCTTTAAAGAAGATACTAAAGCTTACTAACCGAAGAAATAGCAAATACATCGTGTCTTCAAGCGATTAGAAATAACAACTACAAAAATAAAAGAAGAAGAAGAAAAAGCGAAAGAAGAAGAAGAAGAAGAAGAAGAAGAAGAAAAAGAAGAAAAAGAAGAAGGAGAAGGAGACGAAGAGAAACAAAAGAAGAAAGATTCCTATTCGCGGATTCCCTTTTTTAAATATGAAAAAGCGAAGAAGAAGAAGAAGAAGAAGGAGAAGGAGACGAAGAGAAACAAAAGAAGCGAGATTCCTATTCGCGGATTCCCTTTTTTAAATATTATCATTTGATTACCTTCCTTCTGCATACCCCCTCGCCGGCGCCAGGGGGATGGAGAACCTACTTTACAAAGGGCCACTCGGCACTCCCCTGGCACTGAGTGTGGAGAGGGCCACTCCATTAACCCTTCCCCCTGTCCCTTGGGTATCACACCCTAATACTCGCAATTGTTACCCGGGCGAGAGCGAGACAGAGAGAGAAGGAGAGGGAGAGACTAAGGATACACAGAGAGAGAGGCGGTATGGGGAGGGAGGGAGGGAGGGAGGGAGGGAGGGGGTGGGTGAGGTGAGGGGGTGTTCGGTGGGGAAGGGGGGTTCGGAGAGAGAGAAAAGGGGTTGGGGTGGGAGGGAAGTGAGGGAGAGATAGAGGGAGAGGTGGGGTTTGTGGAGGGGTTGAGGGAGAGGTGGGTGGAGGTAGTGGGGAAGTGGGAGAGGAGGAGCGACGTAGGAAAGAGGTGGGGGGAGGGGGGGGAAATAATTATTATAAGGGTGGGTGGAGGGTGAAACTGACAGTCGGATGTGAAGACAGATGGAGAGAGAGAGAGAGAGAGAGAGAGAGAGAGAGAGAGAGAGAGAGAGAGAGAGAGAGAGAGAGAGAGAGAGAGAGAGAGAGAGAGAGAGAGAGAGAGAAAGAGAAAGAGAAAGAGAGAGAGAGAAAGAGAAAGAGAAAGAGAAAGAGAGAGAGAAAGAGAGAAAAAGAAAAGAGAAACAGAGACACAGAGACAGAGAGAGACAGAGGAAGAGAGCGAAGGTTGAGGGAGAAAGAGAGAGAGAGAGAGAGAGAATGAAAGGGAAGGCAAACAAACAGACAGACACACAGTAGACTGACCGATCGATCAACAGCCGGCCGGGAACAAGAGGAAGAAAAGAAAAAAAGCAAACACAAGCCGCCTGCGTTCTCCCCCATAATACAGGAGCCTCTAACCATGAGTGTGAATTCTCGAACCCTCATTCTTAAGGGTCAACTTCCTAATCAGGACTTTTACCCGCCTTCCTCTGCCACTACTAACCCTTCTACTCCCCCCCCTACCCCATCCTTTACCCCTCTCCCTTCTTCTCCATACCTACCCTTCCCCCTACCCCCTCCCCCTTCCTCTGTTTGTCTCCACCCTCTTAGCCCTTCCTCCCTCCTCCTAACCCTCTTCCCCTTCCTCCCTTCCTGTGTCTTCTTCCCCTGTATTAACCATTTCCCCCTTCCTCCCTCCCTCTGTCTTTCCCTGTGTCTTCCTCCC
>BOPN01000030.1:508628-511128 GCA_017312705.2 Penaeus japonicus
TATATAATACATCTATACAAAGTAGCAGCAGAACTATCACCACCCTCATCATAACTACTCTACTATCAGACTGACCCACTAATCTTTACTCACTATCATAACGATAATAACTTCACCCATCTATTTATCAATATTTATCGAAGACCCCCCTCATCCCACCCCCATATCAACATCCCACAGAAAACGCGACGCCGGGCCGGGTTGAGGAGGCGAGCGGACAGAGTTTTGAGATGCAACCCTAAAGGACGGAGGCCAATTGAGGGTTCTAATCTTCCCCTCCCTTCCTCTCTACCGGCTTCTCTAAAGGGCACTGAGGGCTTTGAGAACGAGGGGAGGAACAGGGGGGAAAAGAAGACAGAGGGGTTGGGACAAAATGGAGACCCAGAGACCTCACAAAATGGCGCATGATGGGGAGGGATGATGTTGTGCCTTGGCAAAGTATGTTCATCAAGAGCACATGCATTTTTTTTCTAAGAATTCACATTTCAAAACAATACAACACAGTAATAGTCGGAATAAGATATCTTTAAATAGTTATATCTTCAAAAAAAAGAAACTGTGATGTCCTCTAATATTGCTCAAAGATTATCCTACATATGAACATTTATTTTTTCTTTAAAAAATGAAACTCAAAATGGAACCTGGAAAAAATAAACACCGGAATATATATTTTTTTTTTCAAAATTAGTAAAACAAAAGTGAAAAAAAACTCGTTCAATAAAACAATACCAGAATCAAAAACAATTATAAATGTGATAATACTAATATTAAAATCACTAAGAATATTGCGATAACAACATATCTTAATGCAATGATAGTAATAATGCTATTGAAAACAACATACATGATGGTACCAAGGACTACAATTGCAATACTGTTCTTGCATCTGCTGCTAATGATGATAATGATGATGGGAGGTGTTTATGATAATAATATTAATCTTAATATTGACTACTGCTACTAATAATGATGATAATGATAAATTAAGGATTATAATGATGATCCTACTATTACTACTACTACTACTTATTCTATTGATAAATATAATAATAATAATAATAATAAACACAATAATAATAGCAATTATTATAAAATCAAGAATATTATTATCATATTATCATAACAGCGATAATCATAATGATAATATTAGGAAAATGAATATTAGGGTAAATACATTCAAGGAAATTAATACTGACAATATTATCTGGATATAATGACGTAATAATTATGGTACTAGTGTAAACAATATCATTAGGGATAATAATATCATTATAATAATGTTAATAACAGTGATAATGGTAATAGCATTAATGAAAATGATAATAAGAGTAATGATAATAATGAGGATAATATTAATAATATTCATCATCATCATAATAATAATTATAATGATGATAATACTAATAATGATAACAATAATAAAAACAATAATAATAATAACAATAATAATAATAATAATAATAACGATGATGATAATAATAATAACAACTCTAATAATATCATAAAAAATAATAATACTATCATCGGGATAATATTAATGCTAATCATATAACATTAATATTTGTTATAACAATTATATCATAATAACACATAACGGTAACGAGGATAATATTTAAGAAAAATAGGGTAATATTTTTCGTGATGATTATAATAATAATGTAAATCAAAATAATAACATCGCTTAGACTACGGGCTCTATGAACATCGATTTAAATTGAATATCAATAAAAACAGCAATGATAATAATAACAATCTGAATAATAATACTCTTAAAACTATTAACAATAAAGGTAATAATAATAACGATGATGATAGCAATCATAGCAACATGAAAAGCAACAATGACAACGATAATCCAACAATAATAATTATTAGCACATAATAATTAAAATGATTAACAATTAATTTAATAATTATCATTATCACAGTAAGACAATATCATAGTTAAATATTAACATTAAAAGAGTAACAATAATAGTCATGTTAGCGAAGATGTTGATGCTAAGTAATATTAATGATCAAAATAATAATACACTTCAAAAATAATGATAACGTTCATTTAGAATATAAGATAATAATAATGATTCTAACGAAAAAATATTCTATTGGTACAAATGTTTGAATATTAATGAATGGTAATGTCAAGTTAATCGTACTATTTCTGATAATACTACTACTATTCCATAATAGTAATAATTTGCAGTATTATGACCATTTTCATCATCCTGATTATTATTGACTACTGATAACATCATTTTAATTATTACTCTTATTATACATAATCATTTTATTATCATCAATATTATTATTATTGAAATTATAATTAAAATCATTATTATTATTACTATTAGTTTATCATTATTACTATTATTATTATCATTATTATTATTATTATAATTATTAAAATTATTATTATTATCAGTATCACTATTATCATTATTATTACTATTATTATTATTATCATCCTTATCATTATCATTATTACCATAGCTATTATCAT
>BOPN01000030.1:516128-523628 GCA_017312705.2 Penaeus japonicus
AATGATAATAATGATAATAATCATAATAATTGTAATAATAATGATCACCATTTTTATTATTATCATTATCAATATCATCATTATCATTATCATTATTACAATTATCATTATTATTGTTATTGTCATCATTATTATTATCAATATTATCCTTATCCTTGTGATTAGCATTACAGTCATTATTATTATCAATGTTATCGTTATAATAAACATTACCATTGTTATCACTATTATCATTACTATTATTTTCATTATTCCCTACTATTATTAATACTATCATATTTTTACTATTATTATTACTATTATCATTATCATTATCAGGTATTATCGTCATTTTTAAAACCATTATCATCACAATTGATATTATTACCGATATCATCATTATTACTATCATTATTAACATCACCATCATCAATATTGCTACTTTTGTTATCATCACTTTTTCAGGCTTGTTGTTATCTTTATTAATATTGGTATTACCATTATACTTATCATTTTTAGCATTACTATTATCAGTGATGCGCTACTAGTGATGATAACAATATTGATAATAATGATAATAATAATAATAGTAATGATAATAATGATAATAATAATAATAATAATAATAATAATGATAATAATGATAATAATAATAATAATAATAATAGTAATGATAAAAATGATAATAACAATAATAATAATAATAATAATGATAATAATAATAATAATGATAATGATAATAATAATAATGATGATAATAATAGTAACAATAATGATGATAATAATAATAATAATAATTATAATAATAATAATAATAATAATAATAATAATAACAATAACAATAATAATGATATTAATAACATATTAATACATAATGATAAAAAAGACAATGATCATAATAATAACAAAAATTATAATAATAATGTAAATAAAAGTAATATAATAACAATAATGGTAATGATAATGATAATAACAGTAACAATAAAAATATGAAATTTAATTACAATGTTCATAATAAGGATTATGATCATAACAATGATGATAAATTACAACAATAATAAAGATAATGATGATAAAAATACCTTTAAGGATAATAAAAATAATGACTATAATGATAGCAATGATAATGATAGTAATACTAATAATATTGATAATAATAGTGATAATAGTAGTGATAATGATAGTAAAAGCAATTATAATGATAATCGTAATACTATTAATGATAATAAAAATAATGTTAATACTACTATTACTAATGAGAATAATGGTAATACTACTAATAATAATACTGAGGATAATATTAACAAAAATAATGATACTAATAATATAAAAAGATATGATACTAATATGTAGTGGTAATGATAATGATAATAATAACAATAATGATGATAATCATGAAAATGATCGTTTGCAATCATTAGTAATAGGAATAATATCTGTAAAAATGATGATAATACCAACAACAAAGATAGTAATAATAATATAAAATATGATAATAGTAATCATGACGATGATAAAAACAATAATGACAATAACAGTAGTGATAGTAATAGTAGTAGTAGCAGTAAGGATTATAATAATATTAATAGTAGTACTAATCCTGCTGCTACAACTATCACTGATAATATTAATGATAATAACAATGCTAATAAACAACAAGATTTATAATATTAACAACAGCTACGATAATAATGATTTTAAAAATATTAATTTAACAATAACAGATATTAAATAAAAATCATAACGACGTTAATTATATTCTTAATAATGATGCTGATGGTGATAATAACAACAAACAATGCAATTGCAACTATTACTAGAAATCATAATAATGATGATAATTGATATCAAAAGATAATAATGCTAGAACTGCGATTACTCTTCATCATTATCATTATCAACATTACAGCAATTGGTATTATTATCGTTGCTATAATTCCACTTTGCAATGAGAAATTATAGATTATTATGTAAGATACTATATGATAAAACAATAGAAATTTGTTTTATCATATAATATTTTGCATTCTAATCTATTTGGTATTATGTTATAGTGTTATGAATTTGATTGTTCTTATATCAATGTTTGTAGTTTCTAATAAAGGTGATGAGAGGATGATAATATTAATAACTATAATAAGGATAATGAAAATAATAAAGATGGTAACAAAAAAATGTAATAAGAACAGTTATAATAACAATGATTATGATTATCATATAGGCGCACACACACACACACACACACACACACACTCACACCCACACACACACACACACCCTCCACACCCCCCCACAAACACACACAACACACACACACAAACACACACACACACAACCCCCCCCCCCCCACACACACACACACCCGCAGCACTGAAACACGATACAAAATATATTTGAAAGCTTCGGTGTCTTCCAGCGTAGCAGACTGTCAATACTTCAAGTGAGGGCTTTGAGGGGGTGCATCGTATGCAACCCAGCAACGCAGGTCTTTCAGTCTACCGCCATCCCTGGGTTGCAATCTCCGTAGAGTCTCTGTGTCACCATTCCGTACTCGAATCCAATCTGCCTGGCTGCCATTCGATCGAATTTTCCGAAATCCAAATTCGCGTAGATTACCGGCGGCTGAATTCATGTCATACTCGCATGATAATGAGACCTGGGATTACATTCTCCCCCCCATCCCACCCACCCCACCCACCCCCCTCGCTCCCTCCCTTTCCCCAGTCTTCGCTAACGGCAAAGTATTTCACATTAATGTACAATACATTTCGTAAAGTACCCATTGGTATTCACAACCTGTGTATCAGTAAGTAGCCCTAATGGGTAGTCTTGATTGTTTACTAATGGGGGGGGGGAGTGCTACCCCCGCGACCTGGCTACACTGCATTACTTTCCCTACCGGAAGTAAGTGAGAAGGGTTTGGAGGGGGAGGTAGAGGGGGAGGGTAAGGAGGGGAAGGTAGAGGGGGAGGGAGGCAGGGAGGCAGGGTGGGGGAACTGGCACCTCCTTTGGGGAGGGGGTGAAAACGAAAAAGAGAGGTGGGGGGTGTGGGGGAAAGTTGAAGGGCAGAGGAGGGTTCAGAAAAATGAAGGAAATAACCAGGAAAAATAACAGCAAAGAATAATAAGCAGCAAATAATAGAAATGAAAAATAAGAAATGATAAAAAAATAGAAAAAAATAAGAAACAGAAAAAAAACAAACAAAACTAAAAAAAATGAACACAAACAAAACAACAACAACAAGGTTCAAGAAAGAATAGAAGAAAAGAAAAAACAACAAAGAAGGCATCGCACAGAGAATGTGACGCCAGAACCCAGACAAAACGATAGGTAAAGTCGAACACGAGGCATCGTACGTTTCCCCTCATGTGACTTCAATGAATATGCCTAAAAAGGAACATCAACAATAGGTTCAAAAATATCCCCCACCAACCCCCCAACCCCGACCCCCCCCCCCAAAAAAAAAAAAGAAAGAAGACAGAAAAGAACAAAACCGAAAGATGAATCGTATGCACTCCATCACCCAAAGAGAAAATACCGAATTAAAAAAGGAAAAAGAAATGGAAAAAAAAGGAAAAAAAGAAGATTCCTTTACAAGTAGTGCATTCCAAGTGAAGTCAATATTTCCCTTTCAGAAGCCACGTCTCCCGGTGAATTCTCCTCATCTCCCTCACTCCTCCCCTCTCACCCTCACCCTCACCCTCACCCCTCCCCTCTCCCCAATGCAGAGAGAGAGACTCAGGGGTAATTTGCAAGCGAAATTGTTCTTCGCTTCTTGGAGTTCAAAAGAATACCGTTTTCCCAAAATACGTGTGCAATTTTTTCAAAAAATGTTGCTTCGCTGTTCTACTACGCTTCCCAATGTCACTCTTTCTCTCCGTTGCACCGCATACGCAACAGCCGTATATCAAGACAGAAAATCAAACGAAAAAACAAAAACAAAATAAAAGTCTTAAGCGTAGAAGAGAAATGAAAAAAGCTGAAAAAAATATAAACATACATGATCCTTAAAGAGCTGGCGACGCAATCCGAATTTTCCGAGTGTGAAAAAAGAGGGGGATGGGGGTGGGGTGTGGGGGGTCGGGGATGCTAATATACAATGATGTTTATTCTATGTAGGATGAAGATGGGGATGACTGTGGTAATATATCATTATCATATTTTTCATCACTATCTTTATAATCATTAACATTATCATCATCACTATTATCATCCATATTATCACTATTATTATTATCATTATTATTATCAATATTATAATTACCACTATTACTATTATCATCATCAAATTATCAATATCATCACATTATCATTGTTATCATTACCATTATATTTTTTCTTCTTGTTATTACAAGTGTTATCATAATTACTATTTATAACTTTGATATCATCACCATCATCATCATTGCAAACACACACATACATATGTATATGCTTATATATATGTATATATATATATATATATATATATATATATGTATATATATATATATATATATATATATATATATATATTATATATATACATATATATATATATATATATATATATACATACATATATATATATATATATATATATATATATATATATATATATATATATATATATACATATATATACATATACATTTATATATATATATATATATATATATATATATATATATATATATATATATATATATATATATATATATATATATATATATATATATATATATATATATATATATATATATGTATATATATATATATATATATATATATATATATATATATATATATATATATATATATATATATACATACACACACTTACACACACACACACACACACACACACAGATATATATATATATATATATATATATATATATATATATATATATATATATATATATATATATATATATATATATATATATATCTGTGTGTGTGTGTGTGCGCGTGTGTGTGTGTATATATACATGTACATATATATATATATATATATATATATATATATATATATATATATATATATATATATATATATATATATATATATACATACACACACACATACAGAGACACAGATGCAAACCTACATAAAGACACACACATACACATTTAGAATTTATATTCATACTTCGCCTACATTTCCCATCCCACTTAATGGAATATACAAAGCCATCGCCAGGTCAGGCAGGTAAGTCCATGAGACTCAGGTCATCTTCGCCAAAGAGAAATTATTGGAGCCTCTATCTTCTCGTCTCTCCCTCTCCCTCTTCCTCTCCCTCTCCTTCACCCTCTCCTCTCCCCTTCTCCCTCACCTCGTCTCTACTTAACCCTCTCTCTCTCCCCTTCTCCCACACCCCATCTCTCCCTCTCTGTCTCCTTCTCTCCATCTCTCCCTCTCTCTCTCCTTCTCCCCATCTCTTTCCCCCTCTCCTTCTCCTTATCCCCATCTCTCCCTCTCCCTCTCCGTCCCCTTCTCCCTCACCCCATCTCTCCCCATCTCACCCCTCTCCCTCACCCCATCTCTCCCTATCTCACCCCTCTCCCTCTCCCCATCTCCTTCCCCCTCTCCTTCTCCCCATCAGTCCTCCCCACTCTCCTTCTCCCCATCTCTCCCTCTCCCTCTCCTTCTCCCTCACCCCATCTCTCCTTCTCCCTCCCCTTTTCCCTCAGCCCATCTCTCCCTCTCTCTCCCCTTCTCCCTCATCCCATCTCTCCCTCTCTCTCTCCTTTTCCCCATCATTCCCTCTCCCCACCTCCCCATCTCCCCATCTCTCCCTCTCCCCCTCTCCTTCTCCCCATCACTCCTCCCCACTCTCTTTCTCCCCATCTCTGCCTCCCCCTCCCCTTCTCCCTCACCCCATCTCTCCCTCTCTCTCCCCTTCTCCCCATCACTTTTTCCCCCCTCTCCCTCCCCATCTCACCCCTCTCCCTCTCCCCATCTCTCCCTCTCACCCTCACCCCCCACCTCCCATCTCATCCTCCACCACCACAGACGCCAATCGTATACGACAATCGACTTTCCCCTTACCTCTCCCCTCGAAGACAATGGCCCCGTCGAGAGGGGGAAATCCCGAAGATGAGAATGCATATTGTCTTCCCCAAATGATTTCTTTGGTGTGTACGGCGGCGAGAGAATAAGATGGGAAGTGCATGAGGCTGATGGGCGAGGGGAAGGCACCACCCTTGGAGGTATGATGGGGTGAGGGTGGGTCAGGGTGGGGTACTGGGTAGAAAGGGGGGTGGGGTGAGTGGGAGGGGTGAGTGAGAAGGGTAAGGGGAGTGGAGATGATGGGGGGGAAAAGATGTAGACGTAGTGAAGTAAAAACAGAAGCGAAGGGGTACTCCCGCCCCCCAAAAAATAATAATAAAATAAAAAATAAATAATATAAAATGATAAATAAAGATAAAAAAGATGATAATAATAATGATCATAATAACGAGACAACAGATAAAAAAAATAAAAATAGAAGTTGACAAAAGAGAAATCGCGACACACACAGAGGGAGAAGATGAGCGTAACAGCGTGCAAATCCAACTTCATTCTAATCGCGACGAAGAGCGGTGGAGGCAAAATTAATAAGGAGTTTCCGACAGCGAGGAACAAAACCCCCGGCCTCCTCTGGCAATAAACCCCACGCAAAAATATATTATTCAAAGAAAGAAATAATGTGACAGTTTCAAAACTCGGTGAATACATCCGCTCTGCTACCGCGATTTACACCCGAAAAATGTTCATACACCATCAAAAGAAAAATCCAGGACAAAAATTCCCTAACATTTTGGAATCTCGATCCACTTTCAAAATAAAAAAAAAAGAAGTGTAGAACCTACAGTGCTTGTAGTCTTTTGATTATTTTTTTTCCCTCGACATCAAACAAGTTTATACAACAGTAGGCAAAGCTTTAAGCACATTTGCGCGAGAATGAGTTTATTAATGACTAAAGGAGTACTAATTAGTTTTAAAAAATCAAAAACACTTTAAGAGGCTTATATTTTTTTCCTCATTTGTAGGGGAAAAAAAGATGTTTACAAATCTAAAAGCCCATGGTGCATTAGCTCCTTTCATACCCCCTCCCCCCCCTCACACACACACGTGAATGTTCCGTTCGAATATGTCTACAGACGAGGGTGGGGAGGGGGTGGGGCGAGGCGATCTATCTATAAATATATATACACATCAACCGCTTTCCTCCCATTCAATCAGACATTTTTGATAAACGCCTCTCAGAAAACATACCAACCCCAAAAAGACGAACACCTTTTCAGAACGTACGGACACTATCAGTATTAAAAATGAGTTCGTCATAGCGAGGTTCAAAACTCCGCCGAATTAGCCATGCGAGGAGCTCACCCACCCCACGCACTCGTGAAATAGGGCGAAGAAGACCGTAGAGTTTTAACGCGGGCATTGGCAGTCCTGATTTGTCAGACCCTAGAGAACCCCGTGTGTTGATCTTGGTCGTGTTGGCATTAAGGATCAGTGTCTGTGAGGATTCCTGTTATCCTTAGGACTTTATT
>BOPN01000030.1:561128-566128 GCA_017312705.2 Penaeus japonicus
GAGAGAGAGAGAGAGAGAGAGAGAGAGAGAGAGAGAGATTTGATTTTAGAGAGAGAGAGAGAGAGAGAGAGAGAGAGAGAGAGAGAGAGAGAGAGAGAGAGAGAGATTTGATTTTAGAGAGAGAGAGAGAGAGAGAGAGAGAGAGAGAGAGAGAGAGAGAGAGAGAGAGAGAGAGAGAGAGAGAGAGATAACAGAGAAAGAAAGGGGAGAGAAAGATGGGTACGAGTAACAGAGAAAGAAATAGAGGGAAACCTTAATACGATCACTGTTATGATATTAGTAATTGTAATACTGACACTAACAGTGATAATAATGGTAATGACGATGATAATGATTATAATGATAATAATATTAGTAATGTTAATAGTAACAATAATAATAATGATAATATTTATAACAATTATGAGGATGATAATAATAATGACAATATTAATAACAATAATGAGGATGATAATAATAATGACAATAACAATTATAACAGTAATAGTAATAATAATGAGAATAGCAATAGCTATAATAAAAACATTAAAATGATAACAACAATAATAATAATAATAATACCAATAATAATAATGATTATAATAATAATGACACTGATAATATTCATTATTACCAATATAATGATAATAATAATAATAATAAAGATAATGATAAAATACAATGATAATAACAATAATATCAGCAATGATAATGACAATGGAAAAGAGAATAAGAGTAATAACAATAAAAAAGACAATAGTAATGATAATAATTATGATATTATAAATAATAATACTAATATCAACAATGATATCAATAACAATGATAATTACAATTATATTAATAACAATAACAATCATCAAAACAATCATGATCATAAAAGACGAAAAAGAAGAAGAATGATAAGAAGAATAAGCAGACCAATAAGACGAGAAGGAACAAAAAAAAGAAAAGGAAAAAAACAACAACAACAACAACATACATATACATACATATATATATATATATATATATATATATATATATATATATATATATATGTATATATATATATACATATATATATATATATATATATATATATATATATATATATATGAATATATATATATATATATATATATATATATATATATATATATATACATACATATATATATATATATATATATATATATATATATATATATATATATTTATATATACACATATATATGTATATATATATATATATATATATATATATATATATATATATATATATATATATATATATACATATACATATACATACATATATATATATATATATATATATATATATATATATATATATATATATATATATATATGTGTGTGTGTGTGTGTGTGTGTGTGTATGTGTGTGTGTGTGTGTGTGTGTGTGTGTGTGTGTGTGTGTGTGTGTGTGTGTGTGTGTGTGTGTGTGTGTGTGTGTGTGTGTGTGTGTGTGTGTGTGTGTGTGTGTGTGTGTATGTATATATGTACATATATATATATATATATACACACACACACACACACACACACACACACACACACACACACACACACACACACACACATAAGTATATCTATTTATTTATACATACATAAAAAACATATAACAACATAGTTTGGTGTTACGCACTGTCTATACTATACCAGTTCTACACAGGTTATACCATGGGTATGCTGTGGATTCGTATTATATATATATATATATATATATATATATATATATATATATATATATATATATATATATATATATATATACATACAGTAAACACACACACACATGCACACACACACACACACACACACACACACATATATATATACATATACATACATACACACACACACATACATACATATAAAACTTAGTGTTCTCTCCTTACAAATAATAGCCACGGATCGAGGGGCTCAATGGCCAGGCTTTCACTCGCGAGCGGCTTTCCTGGCTTCCCGTCCCAGCTGAGCCAGGATTTTAACCCAACTTCAGTAACACCTGCGAGGATTTCAGCTAAACTTCAGCAGCACCCGCGAGTATTTCCCGTCATATCCGTTTGCGAATTGGCTGTCACACTATCAACGGTGGAGATATGTGCTTGGGTCGTATTGAGGAACCGATGGCGGAGGGATTCTGTGTGTCCGGATCGCAAGTTTTTTTTTTTTTTTTTTTTTTTTTTTTTTTCAACCATGGGCGTTCTGTGGCCACGGTAAATTTTGAAAGGATTACGAACGGAGCCTTGTAAGCCTTGGGTAGGTTATTCTCTCTCTCGCTCTCTTTCTCTTTCTCTTTCTTTCTGTTTTTTCTTTTTCTTTCTTTCTGTCTCTTCCGTTTCTTCTTTCTCTCTCTCTCTCTCTCTCTCTCTCTCTCTCTCTCTCTCTCTCTCTCTCTCTCTCTCTCTCTCTCTCTCTCTCTCTCTCTCTCTCTCTCTCTCATTCTTTCTCTCTCTCTCTCTCTCTCTCTCTCTCACACACACACTCACAAACACTCACACACACGCAACCCCTCCACCCCATACGCAAAACCCCTATTCCCCCCCCATCCCCCACCCCACCACCCTCCCTCCACCCCCACCCTAATCCCCCCCACGCCCTCCACCACCCTCCCTCCACCCCCACCCTCCACCACCTTCCCCCTCCCTCCACCAACCACCCACCCACCCTTCCTCCCTCCCTCCACCTCCCTCCCCACACCCACCTTCCCTCCCTCCCCGCCAGCCCACGACCGAAGAAGGGGCCCCGGTGATCGCAGCGCCCAACGCACCTCTCGAGGACCAAATGCCAATCTATAAGCGAAATGATGAGCGGGTTCCGTGGTCTCGCGCCTTCCCCGCTGCTCTCGCCAGGCCCGGACTCACGACCTGGGGGGGGAGGGAGGGTGGGGGGCAGGGAGGGAGTAGAGGGGGAGGGGGTGGGGGTAGGGGGGCAGGGAGGGAAGGAGGGAGGGAAGCGCCCGCACGCGAGAGGAACTCCGACGACGAGGAGGAGGTTGAGGTGGTGGTGGTGGAGGAGGAGGTGGTGGTGGGGAAGAGGAAGAGGAGGAGGAGGAGGAGGAGGATGAAGATGAAGAAGAGGAGGAGCAGCAGTAGGAGATGAAGGACGGAAGATTGAATAAAACAACAAGCTGGAGAAGGAAAAGGAGATGCAAGAGATAGAGAAAGAGGAGGAGGAGAAGGAAGAGGACAATAGATGGCCGATACAGGGAAAAGACCGCACGCGAGAGGAAAGCTCTTCGAGAAGAAGACGGAAGAGGAAAAAGAAGAGGAGGAGGAGGCAGGGAATAAGAAGACATAGAGAAGGAGGAGAAGGAAGAGGAGGAGGTGGAGGAGCAGTAGCAGGAGATGAAGAAGGAAATATTAAATAAAAGAAATGAATTTCGAAAAAGGAGGAGGTGGCGGACGAGAAGAAGAGGAGGAAGAAGAGGAAGAAGAAAGAAAAAGAAGAGGAAGAAGAAGAAGAAAAATAAGAAGAGGGAGATCAGTAGTAGTAATAGTAGTAGTAGTAGTAGTAGTAGTAGTAGTAGTAGTAGTAGTAGTAGTAGTAGTAGTAGTAGTAGTAGTAGTAGTAGTAGTAGTAGTAGTAGTAGTAGTAGTAGTAGGAGGAGGAGGAGGATGAAAAGGAGGAGGAGGTAGATGGTGTGCGGTCCTCGCCGAGAAGAGGCCAGTCAGTCCTACCATCTTCGCGGGACCTTTCGGGTTCCTGCGTAAAATATGGTCACGTTTGTGCGATTGTCTTAATACCTGAGTAATTATGGCAGCGAAGGCTCTCCGGCTAACACTTTCTACATATTTAGATCCTATCGACCATTTCATACGACTCTGACATCCGGGCGTGAGGTTGGCTCGAGACCTGGCGGAGGCGAGTAAGATACGCACCTAAAATACATACGTCTAAAATACGCGAGACTCGATGTTGAGATGGGATTTCGATGGGGATAATATTCTAGGAAAAAAAGGAGGAAAATCGGCGTATTATGTTCTAGCTTCGTTTTTTATGGTAATTTTTTTTTCTAGTTTTTCTGTATTTTTTTCTTTTCTAAAATCATTGCTTTATTATCTATTTTTTCAAATCTCATCGTTTCTTTAATTTCGTTACGAACTTCCTATATCCGTTAAACTCACCTTTTTTCTGCTTTATTTGTACTTCCTCTCATATTTTCTCTTTCTCTATTTTTTTCTATTTCTCTCTCTCGCCTTTCTTCTTTTCATCTTTTATCTTCTCTTGACATTCTATCTTTGATTTTTTTTTCGGTTTTCATTTTCTTACTCACCCTTTCCGTCTTTACCTACCACTGTATTTTTTTTCTTCTTCTTCTTCATTTTGCCTGTCCTTTGCCGTTTACAATTCCTCAATTTTCTTTATTTTTTGTAATATAAATATACATACATACATACATATATATATCTGTATATATATATATATATATATATATATATATATATATATATATATATATATATACATATATATACACACACACTGATTTTCAATTTCGCTTATCATTTCTTCTTTAACATCATTTCCATCATTCTGAATATCATCACAATCGTTGTCATCAAATACTACCTCTCTCATCCCATCACCACCTCCCTTCCTTCCCCTTCCAACTCTCTCTTCCTCTCCCATCTTCCTCGTCCCTCGTCCCCTGTCTTCCGAATCGATACCTCCATTAAAGCAGCAAAACCCTGGCATAAGAGACAAGACAATCCTTCCGTCAGCCTGAAAACCCGACATAAATTACAGGTGAGGCTTTGGGCGTCTTGGGCGTAATGGTGCGTTATTACGTGGAAATGTACACCATCTCGTTTACCTCCCTGAGCTGTAGACTGGTTACGGTCGCTGGTAAACAACGATCGTGGGTCACTCTTATGTGAAACGTTATTATTATATATTTTTTTGTGAACACACACACATACATACATACACTCACTCAAACACTCAAAACACATACACACATACATACATACACACACACACACATACACACATACATACATACACACACACAC
>BOPN01000030.1:581128-583628 GCA_017312705.2 Penaeus japonicus
ACGACTTTTCGTACGACCAGGAGGAAAAAATCATGTGACTTTAAATCATGTATCCTTTTTTCCCCCCACTTCCTTCTTTTTTTTTTCTTTTTTTTTCTTTTGCGGAGCATGAACTTCCACCCTGTCCATCAGTTCTCATGAATCCCATCCCAGTTTCTAATTCCTGCAGTCAATCGGCGATTCAATCAGCGAGACATCTCCATTACAGCGGCGAAAGAGTCGAGCCGTTGATAATTCCACTGTCTACACAACGGTAGATTTATCCCCGCTGTTCTTAACGCCGGCATCAACACGGCCATCCACTCCTGGCTCCCTCATCATCATCCTCACCTAAGCTATCAACATCAATGCAAGAACGTTGCGACTAGCACAAGGCCAGACTATAATTTCAACTTCGCACTACCAGCGAGGCTACTACAGCCACCTGTAACACCTCCACTACAAACCTCCATTGTCATTATCATTAAAATATTCATTACCACAACTATGATAGCCACCTTCCTCTTGCCGCCTCCCAACCTTCGAAATATTCACCATCAGGCAAAAGTTTACATCAGCATCTAAGGCTCGGGGTGTGAGTACCTCTACCCCAGAAGCTGCACTAACAATTAACGAGCACCAGCCTGCATATTGCAGACCCGGGTAATGCACTCTTATCAACTGCTTCATCACTTGCAACAACAGGCGTGGAGATAGTGCTAAGCCACGGTGCCCTACAAGGTCCGGATCCTCCGCTATGGGAGTGGCATTGGCGGCCTTAGAGTGCCTTTGAGGCCGTTGCGCTGTGCGACCGGGAGTTTAACTTGTCTAAGATTGCCCGTCATTATTGCCAGAATGATGTTCACGCGTTGCTTTATTTGCCTTCATTGTTGTCTTTATGCGGTTACTACTTGATAATAATTCTGCTGTAAAATGTGCCCCTTATCGCCATTTCGTCACATCACTGTGAAACATCCAAGACCGTAAAAGACCATCAGCCTCTCGAGGAAAAATAAGTGCATGTCATTGCATCCTATTTAGTTATTAACCCCCCCCTACCCCTCCTCCTCCTCCTCCTCCTCCTCCACGCAACCCCGCGCCGTTACCCGACACGGTCCTTCTCGAAGACGGCGATGATGACCTCCGTCGACGTGGCACCGGGAGGCCCACAATAAAAAAAAACTACCTCAACAAGGTGCCAACTAACCACGCGAGCGTTTCTTGTCGAGACAGGTTCCGAACATGCTCTAATACCAAGGCGGTAACTATAAAAGTTTCTATACAACGTCCAGAAGATGATCGAACCCCCCCCCCCCCCCCCCGCCCGCCGGACCGGACCACCAACGTGCACCTTGTCCGCCGCCATCAACCTAATGGCTATCATGATGTGCACTGCCGATTAATCAACCGGTAATGTGTCAACCGCGTGCAACTTTGCCACCACAAACATATCAACCGACAACTATTTGAACCTCAAACCATCAAGCATACATCAGTTAGCATTCAAACTGTCAGTCATATAGTATCTTGTTTTCAAATAGAGAGAAGAGAGGAAGGAGGGCGGGGCGAGGCGAGAAGAGCGAAGGAAGGGTGGAAGGTAAGGGGAACGGGTCAAGAACTTAGAGAGAGAGAGAGAGAGAGAGAGAGAGAGAGAGAGAGAGAGAGAGAGAGAGAGAGAGAGAGAGAGAGAGAAAGCATAGAGACAACTTAATCGACAAAAGTTGAAAAGAAAGAGTCAAGAAAGAAAGAGAGAGAGAGAGAAGGTAAGAGAGAATGAAAGAGAGAGAGAAGGCAAGAGAGACAGAAGGCAATAGAGAAAGAGAGAGAGAGAGAGCGAGAGAGAGCGAGAGAGAGAGAGAGAGAGAGAGAGAAAGAGATAGAAAGAGATAGAAAGAGATAGAGAGAGAAAGAGATAGAAAGAGATAGAGAGAGAGTGAGAGAAAGAGATAGAAAGAGACAGAAAGAGATAGAGAGAGAAAGAAAGAAAGAGGCAAGGAGAGCCACGGCCCCGAGGCTCCTGGCAAAATAGCGGAACAACAAGAATTAGGGGGCCGTTGCAAAAAGTTGCAACCAAGAATAAAAGCCTCTCTAAGTGTTGGTTGCAAAGGATGGAAGCTGTCAGAGAGATCGTGATGCACAGCCCTCTTGATACTCTGACGCCCAGATGAAGCAGATACTGATTACTTTACTACCGGGTTGGACTGGAAACATTTATCTCCGCGAGAGGGAATAAAAATATCGAAAGAAAAGAAGGAGAGGAGGTGGAGGTGGAAGAGCAGGACGGAGATAGATAGGGACGGAGGAGGAAGGATGGAGGAGGTCGAGGAAAGAGTGAGGGAATGTCAAGAGGAAGATGCTGGTTGGAGGAAGATGTTCGAGGGGGGAAGGGAGAGGAGAGAAGGGTCATGATGAATAAGAAAGAGTGAGGAACTGATATGGGAAAATGCGAGGGTGGGTGGGGATGGGCGGACTGGAGAGGAATGTAAGAAAGAGAGTTTAGGAGACGCAAGATAGTGGAAGA
>BOPN01000030.1:593628-596128 GCA_017312705.2 Penaeus japonicus
GTAAAATCATATATTAATTATTACATTATCCCGGCATTAAGGCGAGGAGAAAAATATTTAGTAACAAATGATATACGAAGTTTGAATGTTCAGATATTAAATCATCTGTTTTTCTTTGCAATAAGCCTCGTGTTCAACTCATGAACATGAAACAATCGCTCGAAGACGTTTCACAACTCGCTGCTATTTGAACACAGACTAAAAAATAAAAAAATAAAATCGACTTTACACTCTCTTTACTACACACCACCTATATTTGTTCACTCCCACAAACGCCCCATGACTCATTCTTATCTAAAATATCAAATATCACAGGACGAATTCCCAACACAGGTCGCGACGCACACAGTCTGCTGACCGCTGCCGGGAGGAACACAACGTAATACAGACCTACGTGATGTATTTTTTCTTTTTTTTTACCAGCGGCGGCATGGGTGTGTGACAGAGAGCTCGGAGAAAGAAAAATAGGAGGGAGGGAGAGAGGGAGAGGGAAGGAGGGAGGGAGAGAGGGAGAGAGGGAGGGAGGGAGAGAGGGAGAGAGGGAGGGAGGGAGAGAGAGAGGGAGGGAGAGAGAGAGAGAGAGAGAGAGAGAGAGAGAGAGAGAGAGAGAGAGAGAGAGAGAGAGAGAGAGAGAGAGAGAGAAATAGAGATAAAAAAGAAATGGATAGATAAGTAAATAAATAAAGAGATAGGTAGATAGATAGAAAGAGAAAGAATATATAAATGAAGAAAGAGATAGAGAGAGAGAGCGAGAGCGAGAGCGAGAGCGAGAGAGAGAGAGAGAGAGAGAGAGAGAGAGAGAGAGAGAGAGAGAGAGAGAGAGAGAGAGAGAGAGAGAGAAATGGATAGATGAGGAAGAGGAGGAAGAGGATGATGAGGATGGGAAGAGGAGAGGGAGGAAGAGTCGAGGTAGGAGGAGGATGAGGAGGGAAAAAGGAGAGGGAGGAAGGGGAGGAGAATCAGGAGTAGGAGGAGGAAGGGGAAGAGGAGAGGGAGGAAGGGGAGGATCAGGAGGAAGAGGAGGAAAAGGTGGCAGAGGAAGAGGGGAGGGAGGAAGAGAGAAGGGGAGAGATAGAGGATAGAGAGAGAAGGGTAGAGAGAGAGAGAGTTGGAGAGAGAGAGAGAGAGAGAGAGAGAGAGAGAGAGAGAGAGAGAGAGAGAGAGAGAGAGAGAGAGAGAAAGAGAGAGAGAGAAAGAAAGGAAGAGATAAAGTAAACACCATATACTAATAGCCAGTCTTCAGCAAAACTGACCCACTAATAGACACCTCGCGAATTCCGGCCGCTGGCCTTGAGGACACAAGACCGACTTGTGGCCCCATCATGACCTGCCTCAAAGGCCACGGCGGGGCCACAATCCTCTCCTGATGGCTATATAGAGAGACAGCGGCGCCCTCACACCCCCAGAATCTATAAATTGCTCGTGATGGCCGCTGATCACATGTCGTGGGAATTATTTTTCCACAACATGTGTTTAATGGAACGTCGACTATAGCATTAGAGTAATATAAAAATTTCCACCGACACTGGGGATATTGAATTGATCATCAGGGATATTAGACAGCGAAGGGATTAGCTAGGATAATAAACTTGGGCTCTTTACCGACCGACCGACCGACCTTCCGACCAACCGACCGACCAACAGCCGCTACCTCGGCTTCTCCCGCCGTCTCGTCAGGATCAGTATGTTTGGGCGTTCGTTGTAATGATATTTTTAGGGCGTCGGATAATTGTCAGTTCTCACGACGTTGTAATCCGATGTTGCAAAGGGCTTGAGTGATCAGCTGTGAAAGTCTTTAGTTCTGTACACTTGTCTAATTTCGTTTAATTGAGCTCATTAGCCACCGAGCTCGCCTTCGGAAACGAGACCACAGGGAAAAAAAAAGAAAAAAAAAAACATAGTCGAAGATGAAACATGATGTGGGAAACCTTCGCTCGGATATTAATCCCAGCTGTTATATTGGTCAATTTAATACTTAATCTGTTGAGCGTGATAACATAAGCACAGGTTTAGCAAAGGGGTTGTGAAAAAAAAAATAGCCAGTGGGTTACAGGGCTGTGTAAAGAGGGTTGATCTCCCATTAAAAAAATAGGACTTCCTGACCCTTATCGTCTTTCAGGCTGTTGGTTCGACGCCGCCGGAACTGTCACTATTTACTCTTCGTTTGTCCCGCGGCTTATCGGCCGTGAAAATCGGGCCGATTATGTAGTTAGGTGATAATGTCGCGTCAGGTAAGTATATTTCCGTCACTTGCAAACCACATGTTGCAGCCATCACGACCATGCTCTGCCACGCAATGGTTTTGGAATTGCAATTATTTCAAGCAGATAATTCTAAATTGTCGTTTCATATTTTTCGAGCACGGAGAAAAGCAGATGTTAGTGAGATATATATAAAAAATAATAATAATATACTCATATATTTCGGCTTCGCTCTGACTGCGAACACATCTTCCATTTTCACCCCTCCTTGCAATATTGCATGATCCAGTCTGTTGAGT
>BOPN01000030.1:598628-606128 GCA_017312705.2 Penaeus japonicus
CCGGCTGGGAAATTACTATAATCTCGGACAAACTGAATCCACGGAGCCCTCAACACCGAGCGACGCTTCGTATCAATAGATAAAAGGGGTTGAGAGAGTGGCGATGATTGAAGATGAAGGAGAATGAAAAAAAAAATAATGGCGAAGGCTGGGATAATGAAGGTAGAAAGAGAAAAAAAATAATAAGAAGAAAAGAAAAAAGGAGGGAAGGTTGGAGAAAGAAGTGTACCACCGTGTAGGTGTGGGTTATACATGCTAATAAGCCAGAACAATTATGGATTACGTAAAAATGGATTTATTGATGAAATACCCATATAATTTAATCGGACACCAGACATCATTAGACTCTTAAATATACTTGATTGCCTCGAGGCTATCTTTTTTTAGCTGTTGCTAAATAAAATGCAAGCCTTTCACCGAATGTTGTGTTCGTGACGACATATACAAAATTGTTTCTAAACATTAAAAAAATGTGATCATTTATAATTTCGAACAGATCATACGATGGTTCAAAAAGAAGGGGAAGACAGAGATAGAAAGAGGGACGGAGAAAGGGAGTGACAGAAGGAGAGTGAGAAGGACAGGAGAAAGAGAGAGAGAGAGAGAGAGAGAGAGAGAGAGAGAGAGGGAGAGAGAGAGTGAGAGAAAAGGCTGGAGGAGTGAGAGACGGTAAGAAAGAAAGAAAGAAAGAACGAGAGAGAGAGAGAGAGAGAGAGAGAAAGAGAAAGAGAAAGAGAGAGAGAGAGAGATAGAGAGAACGAGAAAGAAAGACCAACATCAAGACTAAAAAAAAAAAGAAAAAACAAATCCGGAGAAGCGTTACCAAAGATAAACAAAAGACCCATACCTACACACACATACACAAAGCCACATACTTGAAATACCCATGCACGCACAAACACCAACCTAGCACACACACACGCACAAACACCAAGCTAGCACACACACACACGTACACACACACACACACACACACGTAAACACACACACACACATATACATACACGCACATACAATTGCTCTGCGCACGAGAACAAACACATTATGTCCTATACCAACAGTCTCCACCGCGACAATAACAATCAGAATGATCTGCGCCGCGCCCCAGGGCCTTCGAAAGGACACTCAATACGGAATGACGCGCCGAATTTCGTGTGCTAACAAAGAACACATTACTGTATACAACCCCCACACCGCCAATCAGAATGCCATTCGGGATCCACCAATCATCTCGTGTGCATGACGCTGCAAGTGCTCATTTCTATCCCCCTGAAGACTTACAGCATCCGAGTTGGCGAGATGGAAGTGAGAGTAAGAAGGCTCGGATGGGTTATTAGTGACAGCGAATCGAAAGGGGCGTTGATGCCCTGTCTCTCTTTCTCTCTTTTTCGCTCTTTCTCTTTTTCTTTTTCTTTTTCTTTCTCTTTCTCTCTCTCTCTCTCTCTTTTCGGTGGGTGAGTGGGTTGTCAAGAATATAAATCTCTCTCTCTCTCTCTCTCTCTCTCTCTCTCTCTCTCTCTCTCTCTCTCTCTCTCTCTCTCTCTCTCTCTCTCTCTCTCTCTCTCTCTCTCTCTCTCTCTCGTCTTTATTCTGTATGTAAAGGTAAATATTGCCCATTATGGTAATCAAAGACCAATATAATCACCCTCTTATTCATTCAAAGGAAACGACAGGAACCGACCGGATATATAACATTAGCCCCCCCAAAAAAGAGAAAGGGAAAGTAATCACAACCGACTATAATTACATATAATAATCAGAATAAGCTTACTTGGTTGGCCCTAAAACTAATGACTAATGTCGATCCCAGACAGAAAAGTAATTTAGTATTAGTGCTTCTACTTCCCTCGGGCGATGGAGGTGAGAGACATTAGCACAGGTCCAAGAAATTATGTCAGTTCCTTCATGATGAAAGATCATATGCATTTGCAAAGCGCTTGCCATTAATCTCCTCATTGCAACTGTTTCGGCATCGATTGCAACAGCACTGTAATAGGCCTCATTAAACATCTCTCCTTGGTAAGTAATGGTATTATGAAAATTTATGAGGCTCCGGTCTTCTCTAATACGAGAATCCAAAAATGCACGTAACCATAAATAATAATGAAAGAGAGAAAGAAAGAAAGAAAGAAAAAAATGAAAATAAAAAGTCAAGCAACACCTGTCACTAAAACATCGTGTACTGATAAATTATCTTTCGAAGCATACCTATTAGGGCTGTTATGTAGCAGACACTTTGATGGCGAAAAACATAGTCAATTTTCTCCTCAGCACATCTGCCTCATGACATACTCAAATATTTTCATGCGGTGGAATGCATGGACAGCCTTCATGATAGACTTCCACTGTCTATTTCCCACCCTATTCTGTTTTGGACTTTGTCTAATGGGATTGCAAAAGGAGGCTGGCATTTCACAGTCTGTCTATGTGGTTGAGAAAGTGATTTGATCCATACAGGTACATTTATGTTCACACACACACACACACACACACATATTATATATATATATATAGGCCCGTAGTAAAGAACATGTGGGGTGGGGCGTCGGGAAAATGTGACGGGTGTCGGGTGTAGGACGTTGGATAAAATGTGATATATATATATATATAGAGAGAGAGAGAGAGAGAGAGAGAGAGAGAGAGAGAGAGATTGTTATGATAGGTAGACATTCAGATAGATATATAGATAGATAGAGAGATAGATAGATTAACAGACAGATAGATTGAGAGACATACAAAGAAAAAATAGAGAGATAGATAGAAAAAATAGAGCTAGATAGATAGATATATAGATAGAGAGAAAGAGAGAGAGAGAGAGAGAGAGAGAGAGAGAGAGAGAGAGAGAGAGAGAGAGAGAGAGAGAGAGAGAGAAAGAGAGAGAGAGAGAGAGCAAAACCTTCGTGTACCAACCATCTACTGAACTAACCCACATTAACCTCAGCCTTGGCAACTCCAAGCAGATAAACACACACAAAAAAACACACACACACAGCAAAAAACAAAGAACTAGATGAGGATAAATCACTAACAAATGATGACAGGAATAAAAAAAAAAAAAAAAAAAAAAAAAAAAAAAAAAAAAGGGAGATCAGACAAAACACCGCGGCTACCATATAAATCAACATTGACGTAAATCAAAAAGACCACAACAGCAACAAACCCAGTGACCGCCTCGCTTGAAATCACCGTAAAATTACCACTGCCTGTTGCTAGTCTCTGATAAATCCCTTTCCGCTTTAACACGGTAATTATTTTAGTGATAACCTGGCGACACCTGGCATCATACCTCTCTACGTGGGAGGGAGAGGGAGAAAGAGGGAGGAGAAAAAGGGAGGAAGATGGTTAAAAGAGGGATAAAGGGAGGAAGGAAAATAGAGGAGTAATAATTGAAAGAGAAGTTGCGAAGGGAGAGTGTCTATAAAACCTGAATCGATCGTGTTTTAACTCTATCAATCAGTAGGTTACGAATGTCTTATGATCTAACAATCTCCATTCTTTCTATTAGTGTTAAAGTGTATCACATATTTCATAAATAACACACTTACCACCTACAGTTATCTACAAGACGATAACACCTTCTCAAAGAGAGCATAATAGAACCACAACCAACGTCCTTTTTCATAAACCTTCGCCGCACCGGAAGCCGAAAACCCCAAGTTCTAACACGGCGTGACCACTCATTTGTCTATCATGTTCATACTACGCGACCCTTCTTAACCCTTTCCACCCCTATGGACTAATGTCTACAGGGTCTGTTCCCAGAGACTAGCGCCATCCGAAAACCGACCTTACGACCGGACCGTCGTACTGGAGGGAAGGGAATTTCCCGCGTTTTCTGTCACGCTTCATCTTGGCTCAGAAATGCCCGCGAAATATCGCCACCATTTTCTTTGACAAAACGACCCTGACCAGTGCTTTTCCGAGGCGTCTGCTCGCTACCTGCTGCTGCTATTCCGGTGGAAATTGTCCGGTGGAATCTCGATTTTAAGGTTGTTATTTTGAGTGGAAGTAGGGCTATGTCGATACATAAACCTGGGATGGTTGATGAATACTCGGCTTCAGGATGAATATGATTCATTTTGATATAAATTTAGTCAGAATAGCCTCGTGCATCAATCAATGAAAAAATAATTGTGTATCAATAAAGAATAAAAAACAACAACAACAGATTAACGCAAAGCAAAACATACTCCATGCAGCACATAATAATTCTAAATCGAGATGATGCTGGGAAGTGTTAGACGTACGACGTATCCCCCCCTCCCCCCCCCCCTCCCCCCCCCCTCAAAAAAGGCGCCAAGCAACAAGATACGAGGCTACCCGATGCAGACATGAGCTAGACAAAAGAAGGGCTTCACCTCGGCCCGGGCCAGTCCGCGTCGGAACATATTTCGTTTTAATTAGAACGACGGGGAAAAAGGCACATAAACTGGGTCTCTTTTCAATTTATAGTGTACATGATAACGACCTCTTGCTCATACCGGGCCCACTATAATCCTTCTTAGGTACGTTTGGCGCAGTACATCTTGTGTACAAGGCCAGATGTGCTTCCAGGAAGATCAGGTTGCAGAGAGAAAAGGAGAGAGAGAGGGATAGAAAGAGAGAGAGAGAGAGAGAGAGAGAGAGAGAGAGAGAGAGAGAGAGAGAGAGAGAGAGAGAGAGAGAGAGAGAGAGAGAGATAGTTAAACCGTTTACACAAGTAACATTTTCCACAAGAGGAAAGATAACCAAAAGCAAGATAATTGAACTTTTATCCGAATAATTCCTTTCTTTCACCCCTTTCCCCCTGTTCGCATTTTATATTTTTTCCTGCCTCTCACTTTCTCCTTCATCTCCCCTTTTAACGCATATCATTTTTCTTCTGCTCGTCTTCCTTTGTCGCTTTCCATTTGTCTTCGCAAAAATGTTTCGTGGTGCCCTTCCTATCGTCGGCTTTTCCTCTCTCTGGCATTCCTCCTCCTGTCTCCTTTCTCTTTCCATCTTCATAATGTCTCTCCTTCTCCCTCACCTACACTTCTCTTTTATCATCCTCCCTCGATCTTCTACTTCTTCTTCTCTTCCCTCTTCCCCACTTCTTCTCCAAGCGTTTCCGGTCGATAAATTGGCTTCCCAAATGTATAGCATTAATGGAGGAATGACAACCATCGATTTAATTTATTCGTTTCTCTAGGACCCGGCGGAGGAATTTTCGTCTTAGCGAGGTCAGTGGCTTGCCCTTGTTGCAGATAATATCACGTGGGAATGTTCCGATTGCTCGGATCATGAGCGTTGCAACTGCGATTTTGGAGATTTATTATTATTTTTTTTTTCACAAGGAGATTAATGTTATGCACTTACTTAATGGAGATTAAATTATTATTGAAAACTAAATAGGATAAAATGGATGGAGATTAGTTTATCATTGAAGGCTAAATAGGATAATAATAATGATAATAATAATAATAATAATAAAAACATAAATAAGACTCAATAAGCGATATTGAATACAATGATAATAATTAAGATAATATATATAATATTGACAATGGTAGTGATGATGATGAATAATGACACTGATAAAGACATTAACAGCGCTGCATTTATTGAATGGTCATCACTATTTCCACTACTTCGAGTAATGATAACAAAATAGATAATAATGATGATGATGACAGTCAATAAACAGATAATAACTGAATAGATTAGAATATCAATAACGTCGACAATTACCACCATCCTCATTTACTATCTATCCATCAATCAATGAATCTATCTATCTATCTATTTCTCTCTCTCTCCCTCTCCTCCTCCCTCTCCCTTTCCCTCTCCCCCTCTCCCTCTCCTCCTCCCTCTTCCCCTTCCTCTCCCTCTCCTTCTCCCCCTCCCTCCCCTCCCTCTCCCTCTCCCTCCCTACCCATCCTCCTCCCCCTCCCCCCCTCCCCATCCCTCCCTGCCTCCCTCTCTCTAAATCTATCCATCTATCTATCCATACATCAACATCTTAATAAACCAGAAGCAAGTAAGCCTAACCCTTTGACCCGCTGGCTAAGAGGTCATTTGTGTTTCCGGTTGCAATAAACAAGGTCAAGTATGGGAATCTTGGAAGATCATTTCCGTGACTGCGATGACGTGATTGAAGAGAATTTGTTGTTGTTGTTGTTGTTCTGATGGTGGTGTTATTATTGTTATTGGTTTGATCTTTGTTATTTTTATTATCGTTTTTTTTCTGTTGTTAATATTATTGATATTATGATGATGGTTGTAATTATGATTGTCATTACCATTTTTGTCAGTAGTATCATCAATACTATTATTATCGTCATCATTATTGTTATCATAATCACCATCATGGTCACCATCACTGTTATCAAGAAAGAAGAAGAAGAAGAAGAAAAAAAAAATCAAAGAAAAAAAAATCAACAAATCAAAGAAGAAAAAAAACTCCACAAATCAAAGAAAGAAAAAAAAAAAGAAAAAAAAAACGCGTTGACATAATGGATTCAGTCCTCTCTACGTGTAGGCGCTCACCGCCATAAATACAGTAATCTCGCTGTAACGTTGAACGAACAGTGGTCTTAATAAGAGGCACTTGCATATCACCAGAGGATTCATAAGTAATAACTGGCGTATGATGAAGCACTTTCCTTTGGATTTATGGTCTGGCGAAACGGTTGTTACGTGACTGTTGTGTTTAGGGGGTTTATATCCGAGGAACCTGCAGTTGTTATAAGTCTCGATAGGAAGAAAAACCGAATTAAATGTGTATAGATATTTAGAGATATAGAGAGATTTGTGTATTCTTTATCTTAGGTAGGTTTCTCATGCTTGTCAATCGAAAAATAGAGAGGGAGGGAGGAAAGAGATGGGAGAATGGAGAGAGAGAGAGAGAGAGAGAGAGAGAGAGAGAGAGAGAGAGAGAGAGAGAGAGAGAAAGAAAGAAAGAAAGAAAGAAAGAGAGAAATAGAGAAAGAGAGAAAAGAGAGAAAAGAGAGAAAAGAGAAAAGAGAGAAGAGAGAGAGAGAGAGAGAGAGAGAGAGAGAGATTAATCGAGCAAGATAGATAGATAGAGAGAGAGAGAGAGAGAGAAAGAGAGAGAGAGAGAGAGCAAAGAGAAGGGATTGATTGGTAATAAAAACTAGATATTGAAGTATAAAACAGATCATTCAAAAAAACACCAATAATAGATTTTGAAAAAAAAAGAAAAAGACAGATTATATATTACTGAAATATGACTGTACAGCGAAGAGGGACCACCTGTGTCGAGGAAAGTTCAATGATCATATATTTGAGGATTTTCTCTTTTCATGTGAGAAAATAACGAGCCAATAAACCGTCATAAAAGGAAAATACCAAAACTTGGGTTTCCTCGATCAAAATTCTTATATAATATACACGTTTTTATATTTCGTCTTTGGTAAGATTTTGGGCTCTCAAGCTCGGATAAAAAATACACAAATACACGGAACTTCAATTTCTGTTAACAATAACGTAAAATATTCATTCACAATAGATGATGTTGTA
>BOPN01000030.1:611128-618345 GCA_017312705.2 Penaeus japonicus
AGAAGAGCAACGGAAGGCTATATATTAAGCGGAACCGTTTCGAATTAACATACACACCAAGGAAATCAAAATTGTAACCAATACTTATGCTTGCAATGGTTTAATTTCCTTGTTACCTATTAAAGTTAATCATGCACATTGTCCTTCCTGTAGTATCTGAACGTCACGAATAAATAGCAATGACAAAGAGAGCAAGAATACAGCATCCTCAAATTATGTATTTCAAAGACATATCTACTTCCCTAATCCTTTTATTATAGCATTGGGTGAAACAGACTGTCATGAAACACATTATTTTGAGAGAGAGAGAAAGAGAGACAGATTTCAAAGATGGATGTACGGTTGGAAAGACAAGAGGAAGACCTATTGACTCTTCATCTTTCTCTCTCTTTCTCTCTCTTTCTCTGTCTGTCTCTCTCTCTCACCCATTATCTCACTCACTCTCACAGACACCCCCCCTCCCTCTCTCTCTCTCACTCTCTCTCTAACCCCCCCCCCCCTTCTCTCACTCACCTCCCCTCACTCTCCCACCTTTGCCTCGTACCACCTACCAACACAAAAAACAAACAAACAAACAAAAATTAACCCCCCAAATCCATTCCTCCTCCTCAAGTCAACCGACCCAAGACCCCCCCCCCCACCCCCGCCAGTGAAGGATGTTGAGTCTTGCAAGGGGCGAGAGGATATGAAATACGCACAAACCCTTTCAAACGGGTCACTTTTTGCCGTGCCCTTGGTACGCCGAGGTTCTCCAAAAGTTAAGTGCAATGTACTGTTCTTCACTGCTACAGTCACCGGTAGGGTTACCTCGCTGCTGTTTTTTTTTTTTTTTTTTTTTTTTTTTGGGGGGGGGCCTCTGTCTCTCTCTCTCTCTCTTTTTTCTCTTTCTCTCTTTCTTTTTTTTTCTCTCTCGCTGCTCTCTCTCTTTTTTTCTCTCTCTTTCTCTTGTTCTCTCGCTCTTTCTTTCTTTTCTTTCTCTCGCCCTCTCTCTTTTCTTTCTCTCTCTCTATCTCTCTTTTCTTTCTCTCGCTCTCTCTCTCTCTTCTTTCTCTATCTCTCTTAATCCTAATCTCTCTCACTCTCTCTACTGTGTATGTGAGCGTATGTATGTATGTGTGTGTGTATGTATGTATGTATGTAAGTATGTATGGACTGTATGTATGTATTGTATGTATTTATGTATGTATATATATGTATGTCTAGATATGTATATGTATGTATATGTATGTCTATATATGTATATGTATGTATGTATATGTATGTATGTATGTATGTATATATGTATGTATATATGTATGTATGTATGTATGTATGTATGTATGTATGTACGTATGTATATACGTATGTATATACGTATATGTGTGTATGCATATGTGTGTATGTATATGTACGTATATGTATGTCTATGTATGTTTGTTCGCCCGTGTGTGACAGAGCTACACCTAATCTACGCTCGTCTCCCTATCTCTACATAGAGTCACATTAGGTCGTACATGATAATGAGACACACAATTGGGTGTGACGGCAAATTCAGCCATCCCGTGATGATGAACATGTTTGTATTCATTTACTCTCATGTGGAAGTTGATTACTTGTTGATTAGTGGTTTGCAAATTAGGTTGCAAAATAATTAACAATGAACAGCTGATCGTTTAGTTTTTTTGTTTGTTTTTTTGTGATGGACTTTTTATAAAACAATATAACATTTTATTTGTTTTGTTTTTTTTCTTTTATTTATCATTCATCCAAATGCAAATCTACGAATACATAATCTAATCTTATCAACAATGCGTCTGAGAGCCATTAGCAATTTCCTATGACAGAAAATATACATCTTGAGCGAAATCCAGGCATCATTGCGAGGAGGGACTGAATCAAAAGATGTCGTATTTCTCTCCCCCGTTATCCCGAAAAAGAAAACGCACCGGCGCCGTTTTCGTTTCAGTGTAATATTTTTATTTTTCGTTTTATTTTTCGTTTTTCTGTTTGTTCTCTACGATTTTTATTTCCTGCTATTTGTAATTATTACAATAATCAAACTGATGATGAATGGTGATGATGGTGGTGGTGGTGATGGTGATAATGGTGATGGTGAGGATGATGATGATGATGATGATGACATAATAATGATAATAAGGTAATAATAATGCCAACAATAACACCAATAGCAAGAAGCAAAAAATAAAAATAAATAAATGAATACAAATAAATAAATATGAATACATAAACAACCCATTTTGAACTCGCTTCCCTCAAAAATATACCGCCTTACTTAATTCCCTAAATTCCCCTCCCTCACTCTCTCTCTCTCTTACCCTTTCACCCCTTCCTCTTCGACCTATCCCCTGACCCCACCCCCTCCCCCTATCCCCTTCCCTCGCCCACCCTCTCCTTCCCTCGCCCATCCCTTCCACCTCCCTCCCCTATCCCCTTCCCTCGCCTACCCCCTCCCCCATCCCTCCTTCCCTACCCTATCCACCTCCTTCCCCTATCCCCTCCACCTCCCTCCCTATCCCCTTCCTCGCCCACCCCCTCCTTCCACCTCCCCCTCCTCCCTTCCCTCGCCCATCCCCTCCCCTATCCCCTTCCCCTTCCCCACCTCCCTCCCTATCCCCTTCCCTCCCCTATCCCTCCCTCCCTATCATTTTCCCCCTATCCCCTTCCCTCCCCTATCCCCTTCCCTCGCCCACCCCCTCCTTCCCTCCCCCTAACCCTTTCCCTCCCCTATCCCCCTCCTTCCCTCGCCCACCCTTACCCCTCCCCTCCCCCCTCTATCCCCCCTTACCCCTCTCCCCGAAACACTTACGGCAGGGTGTTGTCCCGGCAGTCGCTCGCTCCCAAGTTATAATTTCGGAAGTCCCTCGACGCCCTGTGTTTTTCCTCCTATTAAGTGGTCACTTTTAGCAAAACGGGGAAAGGCATCGGCGGCGTGGCTCTGAATATTTATATCTCTGGAAGGTGAAGGTTTCTCGAGATCCCCTCCCACCCCTACCACTCCACCCCCAGCCCCATCCCCACCCACCACCCCCGTGTGTGTCCCCAAGGATATTGTTTCGATGGGTTTGGTTCGGGAATCGTGGGTATCGATTTGCGTCTCTCTCTCTCTTTCTTTATTTATTTTTCTCTCTCTGTCTGTCTGTCTGTCTGTCTGTCTGTCTCTCTCTCTCTCTCTCTCTCTCTCTCTCTCTCTCTCTCTCTCTCTCTCTCTCTCTCTCTCTCTCTCTCTCTCTCTCTCTCTCTCTCTCTCTCTCTCTCTCTCTCTCTCTCTCTGTCTCTCTTTCTCTCTCCCTCACTGACTCCTAGCATGCCTCGCACATTCCCATTCTATCATTCTTACTCTCTCTCTCTCTCCTCTCTCTCTCTCTCTCTCTCTCTCTCTCTCTCTCTCTCTCTCTCTCTCTCTCTCTCTCTCTCTCTCTCTCTCCTCCCCTCACTCACTCACTCCTAGCATGCCTCGCACATTCCAATTCTATCATTCATTCTCTCTCTCTCTCTCTCTCTCTCTCTCTCTCTCTCTCTCTGTGTGTGTGTGTGTGTGGGTGTGGGTGTGGGTGTGGGCGTGTGAAAGGTATGGCGTGATCGTGAGCGGGAGTGTTTCGTGTTGGTGTGGATAAAGACGTTTATTTGAGAAATGATTGGGTGAAGTGTCCCGCATGGGTTATTTGTCGAGCGAAAAAGGAGAAAATCTTAATGGCGGTCTTGGCTAGGATTTTTAGTCTTACAATATCTGTTTTGTAGATTCTAGGGTTGTCGATTTCATCTCTCTCTCTTTCTCTTTCTCTCTCTCTCAATATATATATACATATATATATGTATATATATACACACATATATATATATGTATATATATGTATATATATATATGTATATATGTATATATATATATATATATATATATATATATATATATATATATATATATATATATGTGTGTGTGTGTGTGTGTGTGTGTGTGTGGGAGGACACACACACACACACACACACATCATATATTTCATATATATATTTCCTCTCTTCCCTCCTCTTTCAGTTACCTTCCTCCCTCACTTCTGAATTCAACCTTCAAGCCCTTTACCTTTCCTCCCTACACAAATTATCTCATGCCCTTACTCCCCTCCTCCCCCCCCCCCCCCCTATTATCTGTAAAACCTCATTCCCTTCTTCCCTTTCTACCTCTCCCTGTTTTCTCTCTCTCTCTCTCTCTCTCTCTCTCTCTCTCTCTCTCTCTCTCTCTCTCTCTCTCTCTCTCTCTCTCTCCGGCCTCCACCCCTACCCCCACCCCCTCCCTAAAGAGAATATCTCCTGCTCCTACTACCTTGCCCCCTCCCCCCCCTAATGTCATCTCCAACCTTCCTCCTTTTCCCCACTCTCTCTTTCTCTCACTTCTCGTCCTTACTTAATCTAACTCCCTCACTCTAACCCCCTGACCCTCCTCGCCCCTCCCACCACCTAGTTGAACTCCGCCCATTCCTCCTATTCCATCTCAACCTCTCTCTTCACCTCTCTCTCTCTCTCTCTCTCTCTCTCCCTCCATCTATCTCTCTCCCTTCCTCACTCAATTCCACCCTCGCTGCCCTTGCCCCTTCACCTCCCCTCCACTAATTTTCTCCTGCCCTCTCCCCCCGCTACTCCCTACCCCCACCTCCCACCCCCACCCTCCTCCTCGCATAACCTCCGCCCCTCCCTCCCTCCCCCCCACCCATCGCCATCGCCATCGCCGCCACTTCGCCCCTCCCCCTTATCTCCCCGATAAGGAGATAACATCATGCGAAAGGTGAGTTTTGGTGAAGGTACCTTAGGCAGCCATTAGTCGCGGAGTGCGGGACTTGAACATATTGAAGGGGCATGGTTGCACTGCTATAATTGGCTCGAGCGAAGCACCATTTAGCCCAACGATTGGTTGCTAAACGATGCAATCATTCAGACGCTCTTAAAAAATGTGAATAACTCTCTGACACACTACAGGAAGAGGCGAGCCTTCATGCAACGCTGTCTCGGGATTGCATGCATGCGTGCGTGCGTGCGTGTGTGTGCGTGTGTGTGTGTGTGTGGGTGTATATATGTGTGTGTGTGTATGTGTGTGGGTGTATATGTGCGTGTGTGTGTGCGTGTGTGTGTGTTTGTGTGTGTGTTTGCGTATGTGTGTATTTGCGTATGTGTGTGCTTGATTCTGCATAATTCCTGATAAAATATTCTACAGGGAACTTAATTTCATTTCAGATTTAGGTTTGACTACTTTTCTTAGATGAGAAATTTAATTATACATAATATCACGAGTCAGCTGTATCTTTAATACTCAAATGCTAAGACCACATCTCATCGTCATGAATCAATCAAATATTCACCCATTATCATAAAGACCAAAATGCCATACAATGATCAATTCACTTCTCTTATGCTTCTCGAGACAAAGATATTAAAAAAATACGAAAAAAAAGCATGCCCCCCCCCAAAAAAAAAAAAAAAAAAAAAAAAATCATCTGCAACATCAATACATCAACATCGAAACTTCCCTTCACTTCACGTCACGTCAACGGAATCGAACACGTCCTTTTCAGTGTTTGGACAGACCGGCTTGCAAAATCCCCATCATATAGATATTAGGCGTCTCTGCAAATTTTCTGAAAACAACTAAAATGTATGTTGAAACTTGAGCTCTAAATTTTCAAACTGGGGTCATAATACGAACCTGAGATAAGTTACGATGGACCATTAGACCGTGATAAACATTGCCTGAGCTTGGGGAGGGGGAGGGGGAGGGGGTGAGAGAGAGAGAGGGGGGGAGAAAAGGAGAAGGCAAATAAGGGAGAGGGGAAAAAAGCATGATGATGGATAGTCATATATACAAATTAGAGGTGTAAAATGGAAATATTCAGGGAAATTACAAAATAATTACGTTTGTCTCTGTCTTCCTTCTCTTTCTCGCTCTCTCTCTTGCTCTTTCTTTCTCTCTCTCTCTCTCCTTCTCTCTCTCTATCTCTCTCTCTCTCTCTCTCACTCTCTCTCTCTCTCACCCTTTCTCCTTTTTCATACCAAAACGAAAAAAAAACACTTCCAAAAATACGACGAAATCTCGAAAACGAAAAAAACAAAAGATATATTTTGCCACAAAGATACAATCGGGTTATGTACACGTGTTTGAAATGCAATCTAGACAGCAAAGAGTGAGATGATTTACGACGTTTTACCATTCGTGGGGGAAAAATGAACAGTAAAGATACCTACATCACCTCTCGTATCTACAAGAGAATATCAACTGAAAGTCACGTGACTACGAAATAAATTCCCACTGAAGATTTGTAGGAGAGAGAGAGAGTGAGAAAAAAAGAGAGAGATTGAGAGAGAGAGAGAGAGAGAGAGAGAGAGAGAGAGAGAGAGAGAGAGAGAGAGAGAGAGAGAGAGAGAGAGAGAGAGAGAGAGAGAGAGCGAGAGCGAGCGAGAGAGAGAAAGAAAGAGAGAGAGAGAGAGAGGAAGAGAGAGAGAGAAAGAGAGACAGAGAGAGAGATAGGGCGAGAGAAAGAGAAAAAGAGAGCGAGAGACAGAGCGAGAGAAACAGAGGGAGAAAGAGAGAAATCAGGCTTGGGAAATTAATCACCCCCATGGGACAAGAGTGGCGAGTACGCGAGTGTACATATAAAGGGGAAAGGTGAAGGGGGTGAAAGAGGGAGAGAGGCATGGGGAGGGGAGGAGAGTGAGGGGGGGGGGGGGCATCGATACAGAATAAGGACCGGCTTCGATTTTTCATCCGAATGAGAACAAGGAATTTAAACTCCTTACAAGACGAGTCATTTCTCGCGCGAGGCATGTATGGATATCGGCGGCCGGACCGCGCGATCGGCCGCCCGATAGATCTGTTTCGCCGCCGGCGCTCGCAGCGCCGCCTCCTTCATTAGCACCACTTAACGCCTAAGTGGATTTGCATATGTGGATGAATATGTATGTATATATATACATATATATGTATGTATATATATATATATATATATATATACACACACATATATCTGCAAATATATATATATATATATATATACACACACACACATATACTTATGTACATATGTATGTATGTATGTTTGTATGTATGTATGCATTCATATAAACACATATGCATGTATGTCTGCAAGTGTGAATGCATGTGTATATGCATGTATGAATATATTTATGTATGTATATTTGTATGTATAAGTTCATATCATATATANCCTTCCCTCCCC
>BOPN01000030.1:624091-626591 GCA_017312705.2 Penaeus japonicus
ACACATGATGTGCGTATCATTGATTTACTACCTTTCCTTTCTCTTTACTGCTTTTTTAACCCCGCTAGCGATCTCCCTCCTACCCCCCCCCCTGCCCACAGTCACACGCACCGCAATATAAACAAAGGCCAATATATTCGACTGACACGACAGAAATCCTCTCTGATTTAATTATCGATAATCCATCACCGATTTCTTCTTCTTCTCTCTCTCTTTCACCGATTTCTTCTTCTCTCTCTCTCTCTCTCACCGCTTGCGATATTGCATTGCACTAAGATTCTTTCTCGCTTCCCCTTGCCCCTGTCGCTGTCTACTGTCGTAACTGGCTTGGACTGGCTTAGATCGTCCCATAGGCTAATCTTGTAAAGGAGACCATTAAGACCTGTCTGGACACGTCTTATTACGCGGACCAACAGGCGATGCATTTAAGTAGAGCTACAAATAAATAAATGGCTTTAGTCCATTGGTGTCTCCGGAAAAAAAAAAAAAAATACGTGTCATAAGTAGTCTCAGAGAATGAAAGAAAGAATGAAAGAAGAAAAAAAACAAACTCGGAGACAAGATATGTCTAATTAGTTAATGGCGCGTCTTGCAGTCTCGCCTTAGAGTATAAACTCATTCCTCTTCGCCTAATTAATTGAATTACATCATGGCTTTCGGAAGGTTGCCAAGCGCACTATTCACGTGCAGCTGTATGTATGGTTTACCAAGAAAGGGAATCGTGCCACACGGAGAAGGTGCTGTTTTTTTTTTTTTTTTTTTTTTTTTTAAGTCCTAGTTACGCCATTCAGACAGAAAGGCGTCTGAATTTAGTCCTGGTGATTTGATGGTAATTAGATTTATTGTCTGTGAATCATGAATACTGTCATGAAGATTTATTTTCTATTACGACGACACCCTTTCAGAGACAGCGGAGGTAAAGGAGATGGAAGCAAGATAAAGAGGGCGGACTGGAGGATAAGAGAGAGAGAGAGAGGGAGAGAGAGAGAGAGAGAGAGAGAGAGAGAGAGAGAGAGAGAGAGAGAGAGAGAGAGAGAGAGAGAGAGAGAGAGAGAGAAAGAGAAAGAGAAAGAGAAAGAGAAAGAGAAAGAGAGAGAGAGAAAGAGAAAGAGAAAGAAAGAGAAAGAGAGAGAAGGACAGAAATAGAGAGAAAGAGAGGAAGAAAGGATAAGAGAGAGTTCACGCGCGCGCGCATTCCCCTGTGGCCTTCACCCCCGCCACTCACACCTCTCGATAACAATAACACGTTACACGTACGCTGCCGACGTTAACACCGGAGTGCTCATTGTCGCGTCGAATATCTATATCATCGTAGCCTGGGGAGGCAGCGATTGCTTCTTGGAAAGGCCTGATAAGTGGTCCATTAATGAGCCCCATTGTGTGATACATTGGAAGACCCCGATACGGATCGCTTCAACTGGGTCGTCGCACCACTGGGGAAGGCACTGCCGGGGGAAGGTGTGACGAGGGACGGCGGGTGGGGGAGGCCCTGGTAATGGCAGGATGGGTAGGGGGAGTCACTCGATCTCGAGAGATAAGAAGGGATAAAGGCAAACGCCGATCTCGAGAGTTCAAAAAGGAAAAAGGCAAAAAAAAAAAGGGCATAAAAAAAGCGCCAGGTGATTGGCAGAGTGGATGCAGCGAGAGGCGATCGAACTTAAGCACCGATGGCAAGGGAAGGGACAGGGAGGGGAGGGTCTGTCTGGCAGGGCGCTGGAATGGCAGGGTGGCAGAGTGCGATTACAAGAGAGAGAGAGAGAGAGAGAGAGAGAGAGAGAGGCCGAGGGGAGGCTTCCTTAGATGATAGGTTGGGTGGGCGAAGAGTGAAATGCAGAGTGATAGCGATAAGCCTGATGATGGGCCGGACGAAGCAAAAGACGATGATCTAAAAGCGATAGATTATACAAGGCGGGAGGAATCGACGTCGTCAATTCACATCAAATCACATCATGAATTTATACAGGAAAGTTTAGTAATACTAACCTACCGTTAACCGTTAACCGTTAACCGCTTCCTACATTCGATCTTCAAAGAGCCTTACTCAGTCAGCCTCACGGTTATTATTATCACCCCGATGTCCTCAGAGACCCGTAACAACGACTATGTAAGCCATCGCTGGGATTCAGTATTTCGATCCTAAATCAAAATAGGACATCAAGGGCCACAATGACCGTTTTTTCCTTACAATATACATACATACATACATACACACACACTCACTCACTCACACTCACTCACACACACACTCACACTCACACACACACTCACACTCACACACACACACACACTCACACACACACACACACACTCACACTCACACACACTCACACACACACACACACACACGTACACACACACATACACACATACATACACACACACACATGAATACAAGCTTTGAGGCCTTATCTCGGTAGCATCAATATGGTTCCACCAAGGGCCATACCGCGGACAAAAACATGGTAGCCGAAGGACTAACCCATCCTTAGCTCTCGTACCT
>BOPN01000030.1:634091-636591 GCA_017312705.2 Penaeus japonicus
CACATATAATTATATGCGTATACATGTATACACACATCCACAATCATAATAGTCTAACATCCTAAAACCCAGCACCCTGCATATCAAAAAGGCGTAAATACTCTCGGCTAAACGACATATCTATAAAGCCAGTGAAAAAGCCGGAAGCAGCATAAATCACAGTTCCAGGCTTGACAATAGGCGGCCCGGCGCAGAGCAGGAATGTTCTTGGTTCTTTTTAAACCCAACTTTAACTACTGCAGACGTGGTGGCCTCGTAGATTTGGGATTTAATCGACGGTTCAATTTTGAGTTGAAACTATTATTAGAGTTTACATCTTTCTAAACGGAAAAAAGTATATATATATATATATATACATATATATATATATATATATATATATATATATATATATATATATTTATGTATATATATATATATAAAGAAAGGAAAGTTCGGTGATAGGAGAACGCAAAAATTGTTTTCCTTTTTTTATATAAGTAGGAAAGAAAAGATAAAAAATATTAAGAGGAATCCTATATGCAGAACGAACGAGTGTGTGTGTGTGTGTGTGTTTGTATGCTTATATACAGATCACATTCATGTTCAATCCTATTAATTCTAATAAATGTCCTTCTCCCTCTGCCCCGAAGGAAAGGCACCTTCAGACATACCTTCCAGATCCTTGATTTCATCCTCACGCAAAACCTCAAATTATCTTCAGTCAAATAAATTTTCCTCTTGTTTCGTTTCTCGTTGTTCGCCGGTCGCAAATAATCAGATTTCCTCAGTGCGTTTCGACGCCGTATAAACGTATGCATGATTAAATTATCAGTGATTCAGTTCATGCACAAATTAAGTTCCGATCTAAACTTAATATATATTTGGAGCCAAACACCCCAGGTGAAGAGCTGCATTCCTGCGAAGCTTTGCCGATAAGCTTAATCATTCCTGACAACATAACATTATAGTATTGGATTTTGAAAATCAATTCGGTTTTGAATATGAGGCCAATAAATGCTTGAAGGCATTTCTGCTTCATATATTTTTGGCCTCTCTAGTTTTTTTGACAACGATAGTCCTCAAACAATTGCTTGCATACATTCCAACATGTATTTCGCACACTGACATTGTGCAAAATGGACCGTCGCATGTCCCCGATGTCTGTAAATCAGTCGATAGTATCTTGACAGACCGTCGAGATATCAAGTACGACTTGATAACACCTGGGGAATACATGTTACTATACGAACAAAGAGAGAAAGAGAGAGAGAGTGAGAAAGAGAGGGGGGAGAGGGAGAGGGAGAGAAGGAGGGAGGGAGGGAGAGAGAAAGAGAGAGAGAGAGAGAGAGAGAGAGAGAGAGAGAGAGAGAGAGAGAGAGAGAGAGAGAGAGAGAGAGAGAGAGAGAGAGAGCGAGAGAGTCAGAGAGAGAGAGAGAGAGAGAGAGAGAGAGAGAGAGAGAGAGAGAGAGAGAGAGAGAGAGAGAGAGAGAGAGAGAGAGAGAGAGAGAGAGAGAGAGAGAGAGAGAAAGAGAAAGAGAAATTTGACATCCTCATTGTATCTTCCTTCCCCCCAACCTCGTCATGAATTCCCCTCTCCCCAAAAAAGTGATCCATCACCCTTCATCCCAGCCACCTCTTTCCCAACCCAAACCACGTCCCTCTCCACTAAACCTCCTTCCACCCTCGTTCCACCACCACCACCTCCACCTCCACCACAACCCTCCACGCCGTCATCAGCAGTAATTAGCAAGCTCGGCGAGTTAACTGTTTCAGAACTCCCCCATTTGTAACGCATTCGCCCCGGCCGTTGGTGCGACGTGGATAAACTCCTCTTGCATGTTGCAGGGGTGTAAATCTTGACGTGTGCTATAAAGAATGAGGAGATAGGATTCCAGACAATTGTGCAGGTGTGAGAGAACAAAAACCAAGAGAGGAAAGAAAGTACAAACTATAAGCATCTGGTATCTGTAACTGACAAAGCGAAATTGTTTCTGATGCTGGTTCGACACGTTATTCTTCTGAAGGGTTCGAAGAGGAAATGGGGAACTCGGTGTGCGAATTGATGGCTAGGTGAGATTCCGCGGTTTTCTTAGAGCACAAGAATTAAATAATTTGGCAAAAAAAAAAAATAAAAAAATGGGACGATTCTCTTTGATCTGTGTGCAACGGGATTATTTTATTACTGTATTTCTTTTGTTTATTGGTGGTCTTCTCCTTTTCTTTCTCTCTCTCTCTCTCTCTCTCTCTCTCTCTCTCTCTCTCTCTCTCTCTCTCTCTCTCTCTCTCTTTCTCCCTCTCCCCATTATCAACCTCTTCATTTCCAGCTTCCTCCACCTCCTACTCCCCATCGACCCCATTCCATCCTCACCCTCCACCCCACCCCACCCCATCCCACCACCCAGAACCAGCGCTATCTCCACCATCGGCCGGACTCCCAGGTGAACGCATAGATCGTAAAACATCCAAATATCTCGAGAGACCTTAAACAGCCCTGAATCTCATGACCATCAAACTCTCA
>BOPN01000030.1:666591-669091 GCA_017312705.2 Penaeus japonicus
GAATCTAGGTATATCGCCTCCTTTCTTAGTCTTTCCCTCTATTTCAGGGAAATAGAGGGACTTTTTTTCTCTCGTTCTCTCTCTCTCTCTCTCTCTCTCTCTCTCTCTCTCTCTCTCTCTCTCTCTCTCTCTCTCTCTCTTTCTCTCTCTCTCTATATATATATATACATATATATACACACACACATATACATAATCTATATATGTATGTGCATAGTATACATATATTCATACACACATTTGCTGCGTATAGATAATTTTTACCTAAATTAATGGGCGCTAACTGTATGCATCCTATGAATATGCATATCAACACATCATCTTGTCACGGATTTCCTTTCGTTGAGGTTCTTGGTGTCATCTTTTTACTGCTTTTATAGACATTTGCGCTTCGTGTGACAAGCAAGAATACCGCCAGAAGCTATAATTAGGTGTAGACAAATTGATCTCTCCTCCGTGTCTCAAAAATTTAGATTCATTCAAAAATTGCCTTAATCTGCAAGCCCATCACGATACCCAGTCGGAGGGAGGCAAAACCTTCTCTCATACCCCCTACCCCACTACCCTCCTTCTCTCACCCCCACCACCTCCCTCCTTGTCTCAGCCCCACCCCCTTCCTCTTACTCTCACCCGCCCCCCTTCCTCTTACTCTCTCCCCCACTACCCTCCTTCTCTTCCCCCACCCCCCTCCTTGTCTCACCCCACCCCCTCCTTGTCTCACCCCACCCCCCTCCTTGTCTCACCCAACCCCCCTCCTTCTCTCACCCACCCCCCTCCTTCTCTCACCCCCTTCCCCTCCCCTCCTTCCCCCACCACCTCATTTTCCTCGAGTTTTCATCTGAGTGTTATCAATACAGTCGTTATAACTGTAATGATATTAAAATCATTAATATATATTAATGACGATATTATTTACAGATCCACCGGGATGTTATGATGTTGTAATACTCAATAATAACAATGGTTTGTGAGATGAATGATAGTTATATGTGCCTCATGTTTTATCGTCATTTTTATCGTGATTTATATGTTGCATTTGTCTTCGTGTATTCGCACCCTGTGGATTAACACCAGTAGCTTATATAATAATGATGTTTATCTACTGTGATGGTGCTAGTAATGATGAAGGTTATGATTACGATAGTAGTTGTGATGATAATGGCATTGACACAACCGCAATAACATTACTCGCAGCATCAGTATTAAGGGTAATGATAATGGTACTGAAAATTATGATAGAAAATGCACTGGGAACAAAATAATTACTAAGTTATTTACTGATGATTTCAAAACATATAGGATACAAAAACACACACACACACACAAAAAAAGACCCCTGACCCTCTCTGAAGCTAAAAGGACCCCCACCAAAAGGTCCTTAACTTCACCACAACGCCCCCAACTCGAAAAAAAAATATATATATATAAAAGGAAAGCACAAACAAAGGGGTTTTCCACTCGCATTCCGGCCGGTCGCCAACCCAAAGGGGTTTGTTAGTTCTCCGTAACCGGAATACCTGTCACGGTTGAAGGCGAGATCCCACGTTTATTTATTTATTTATGTTTTAAAATCGGGAACATTTTTTTTTAATCGGCGAGTAGTATTAACGAGAGCGTGTGTGTGTGTGTGGTCGCGAAGGTGTCAGCTTGGGGAGGTTGAAAATATTTTTTGGGTGCAGTGTTTCTAGTCTATCTCTTGTATTTGAGGGCGTGGAGTGATATGGGTTAGGAAATATATATATTTTTTCTTTTTTAATATAATTTTGCGAGGGAAATTGCAGAAGCGTGTGGTTATTTCTACAATATGTTATTAAAGACAGGCTATTTATATTATATCATTTGCACTTAGATTACTAATAGAAACACCCGCACAGACCCTTCGAATAACAAGCATTGGTAGATGGTCAATACTTTTCTCAAAGTGAGAAGTTCACCATTTTTAACGACCTCTCAATAACTGGGGTCACTTGGGGTCACTTGGGGTCAAACCACACTTCCTGAGGGCGGGCGTTTGGATGCGTTTCTTGAATCCGCCCACCGGAAGTTTCTTCGAGAACTTCACCACCATCCCCTGTGGCCTCTATGGAGAATTGATAAATTAATTGAATATCAATAATCCTTGCCCAATAGTATGTCTTATTAGACAGGTATCATATTTTCTAGTTTGGTCTCAGTAGCGAGTGTGAGATGACAAATTATGATGAACGGCGTTTGGAAAGATGGCGCGAGTAATCCCTACCATTGCATTCTTTTGCAAAGCTTCCATGCACAATATTGGCTAATTATCGTTCTCCTGACTATACAAATTCTAAAATTAATTATCGGGTGGTTTTTGTCTGCAAATAATCATGTGAGTTGGTTTTCAAAGTTCCTTGAAATCTCTATTTACATGCTCGAACCTCATCATGTCAGAATTATCAAATTATGGCTAAACTACCTTTGTACGCGAGCATCATCTTGTTGACATAACCAATCCTTTCATTTCGGTTCATCCCAAAGT
>BOPN01000030.1:674091-679091 GCA_017312705.2 Penaeus japonicus
TTCAGACGTATGAATTCCTTCCAGACTAATATTAACATAATTTCCAAAATTTGATCTTCATTCTTCTTTTTTTTTTCTTATAAAAGACAGCTCATTTTCCGAAATTAATTGAGAAAACTCGCCACTCTTATTAGAGACATAACCGCTCTTTTCATTTTGCTTTCTTCTTTGACACGAAACTTGACCATCAAAATCTCTACCTCCAAGACCCTTTCTCTTTCTCTCTGTCTGTCTGTCTCTCTCTCTCTCTCTCTCTCTCTCTCTCTCTCTCTCTCTCTCTCTCTCTCTCTCTCTCTCTCCCTCTCTCCCCCTCTCCCTCCCTCCCCTCCCCTCTCCCCCCTCCCCCTCCCCCCTCCCTCCCTCCCTCCCTCCTCCCTTTCCCCCTCCCCCCTCCCCCACTCCCTCCCTCCCTCCCTCTCTCTCTCTCTCTCCATCGCAGACATCAACCGTGAGGCAGATTTACGGTCATAATTACACGAATCCCCCCTGATCAATGGCACTTTATGAGCACTGCGATAAAGCGTTGTAGGAGTCACTTTGCCGGTAAATCATGAAGCCGAGTAATATCATCAGGGCCGTGATAAATCAGCGTGTGATCAGGCACGTCGGTTCTTGGCCTCTCCTAGCGTGGTCAGCAACATGTCTCTTCGTCGTCCTTTTGCATGATGCAACTGCTGTGGGGCTTGTACCACGCACGCACGCACGCACGCACGTGAAAAGTAGTAGCGTGGAAAACGAAAAAAAAAAAGAGAAAAAAAATAAAAAATAAATGCAGAAGGGCGTGCGCGTTGGAGATATAAAGAGAGATGAAAATAGGAAGAGAAATGATGCTTTGGCGTGTGTTTCTAGAAGGTTAGTTAGTCTTTGGGGGTAGCCGGAAAGGCCAGAGCTATTCGTGGCGATTCGAGAGACGCAATTTCATCGTGCTTTTCCATCGTGCAATTTCGACAATTGCAAGGGTCCTCATCGCCGAATACCGATACTAGTTTTAAACACACGCACAAGTACACACTTATTTTGCCTTAAACGTGAGCGTGGGAGATGGCAATTTGGTAGCAGAGCTTTCGCCTCTCGGGAGCAAACATTATCAGTGAATGAGCCAGCTCTTTCATGAAGCAAAGAGTTGAGTCAATACGCACTTTTTTTTCTTTTTTTTCATCGGCGCCGGAAATGTTATGCAACGCTATGCCTCCGCTATCAATGTGAGGATAAACGGTTGGGGAGAAGAAGAGAGAAATAGGGAAATAGCGAGTGAATATGAGAGAGTTAGAGAGAGAGAGAGAGAGAGAGAGAGAGAGAGAGAGAGAGAGAGAGAGAGAGAGAGAGAGAGAGAGAGAGAGAGAGAGAGAGAGAGAGAGAATTTTTCACTTCACTTGATTTACGTATAGAGAACTATTGTTATTTTCTTGAAGGAAGAAAGAAACAAAAAATCATGAAACATTTCCATCCTTCATTTGATCAACATCACCAGAATAAAATAATAAATAGATGAAAAGGGTTATAAAGAGAATCATGTAATTCCATTCAAAAATAAATAAAATAAATACAGATGGTTATATTCTTCCTTACTTTTTCTATCTCTCATTCTACCAATCTCTCTCCACACACACAAAGACACACACACATAAACGCACTCACACGCACACACAACGCCCTCGCCCTAATCCCCTCACCACACGCACACAAACACACACACACACACACACACACACACACACACACAGAAGCACAAACGCACTCACACGCACACACAAAGACACACCCTCGCCCTAAGGAGGCTGTGACGTCACGCGAACGGGGTTGAAGCCGCGTTATTATAATCCTCATAGAACGCCCTCTACTAAAAGATCTTAGGGTGGAGGGCCTTGGGAGATGTGTTTGCACGCGAAGAGTATGTATCCTTGTATTTTGTGCATAGGAGAACTTAAATGATTTATTATATTATAAGTGCCCACAAGCGCGTAAAAACAAATACACACAAACACAAATACACATAAACACAAATATTACTCACATAAACACACACAACCACAAAGACAAAAACAAATACACAAACACTCACTCACACACACACACACAGACAACACACACACACACAGACACAAACACACAAACACACACACACACACACACACACCCTCGCCCTAACCCCTCACCACACACACACACACACACACACACACACCCTCGCCCTAACCCCTCACCACACACACACACACACACACACACACACACACACACACACACACACACAAACACACACACACACACACACACACACACACACAAACACACACACAAAGACAAACACACACACACATACACGCACACACACACAAACACACACACACACAGAGCCACAAACTTACATCCCGAGACCCGCTTCCGTTCGCAACACGTCAACAAGAGGCCGGCGAGCGAAACGGGCAAAGTTGTGGCTTGGTGTGCGCCCGACGACGTAAACCTCGCCGTTAAGATAACACATTAGACTCCATGTACATTATGGGCCTCTATTTGTTTCCTTGGTCAATTGCCATTTCTTACCGCTCGCTGGTCTTGATGGCACTGTGGCACGCATGCAATTTGCCGGAATGCAATCTATTCCGAAGAACCACGGGGACTCGGCGGGGAGAGCCTCTGCTGCTACAGAACAATTCCGCTAGGGTGAATTTCGCCGCAAATGGTCCTTCAGTAACATCAGATTCTGCTTTGCTTTCAAACGTTTGAAGAACGTTACGACAAAACGTTGTGGCTGCGTCGGGAGGAGCAGAGCTTTATCGTTTGGGCCATTGGTGGAATTTTATTTTGACGCGATGAAAATTCGAAGAGTTCTTGCTCTTTACCTCTTTCCTCTTTAAAGGTCTTTTTGTGTGGCGTGTTTTTCTGCAGACTTTATATTTCTATTTTTTTTCTTTTTATGTTAATGCAAATAAAATGAAACTAGAACAGTAAGTTTATGTTTATATACATACATACATACCTACCTACATACCTACATATATATATATATATATATATATATATATATATATATATATATATACAGTANCCGACAGGTGCGGGGAAGGCGGAGGGGGGGGGGCAGAGCGGGAAATTTATGCCATTTGTTCTTACGGGAGGCCAATTTCACGCCCGGGGATGATGCGGGCGGCCGGCGATCGGGTTAGTCCACTCGAGAAAGCCGATGGCGGCGACTCGAGGGCGTTTGTCGTGCGGAAAAGAGCCGAGTTCTCAGCTGGGGTATCGTTTTCGCCGCGTTCGTGTCTACGCTTGCACGCGGGTCTAGGGGCGTGAGTGTCGATGTGTGTGTGGATACGTATACCTATTATCAGCAGAGCGGCACACACGCACACGGATACACGGACACACATACACACACACACACACACACACACACACACACACACACACACACACACACACACTCACACACATGAACGTACTCGCAAATACACTTATAAACAAATAAGATAAACACGATATTATTCCTTGTTTAGATTGAGATCACTGCAATTCGAAAACGACATTTTTAGTCTTTTTATTTCATTAAAATACAGTACCGATTACTAAATACTCCCCTTTCTAGTGTTAAGAAGACAAATCCTGGTTATTTTCTGACGTATGAATTCCTTCAGTGCTAATATTAACATAATTTCCAAAATTTGATCTTCATTCTTCTTTTTTCTTATAAAAGACAACTCATTTTCCGAAATTAATTAAGAAAGCTCTTATTTCTCTCTCTCTCTCTCTTTCTTTCTCTCTCTCTCTCTCTCTCTCTCTCTCTCTCTCTCTCTCTCTCTCTCTCTCTTCTCTCTTTCTTTCTATTTCTCTCTCTCTCTCTCTCTTACTCTCACTCTCTCTATCTCTCTCTCTCTCTTTCTCTCTCTCTCTCTTTCTCTCTCTCTACCCCCGCTCCCTCCCCTCCCTCTCCCTATCTACCCCCCTCCCCTCCCCCTCCCTCCCTCCCCTCTCCCATTCCCCCTCCCTCCCCCCTCCCTCCCTCCCTCCCTCTCCCTTCTCCTCTCTCTCTCTCCATCGCAGACATCAACCGTGAGGCAGATTTACGGTCATAATTACACGAATCCCCCCTGATCAATGGCACTTTATGAGCACTGCGATAAAGCGTTGTAGGAGTCACTTTGCCGGTAAATCATGAAGCCGAGTAATATCATCAGGGCCGTGATAAATCAGCGTGTGATCAGGCACGTCGGTTCTTGGCCTCTCCTAGCGTGGTCAGCAACATGTCTCTTCGTCGTCCTCTGCATGATGCAACTGCTGTGGGGCTTGTACCACGCACGCACGCACGCACGTGAGAAGTAGTAGCGTGGAAAACGAAAAAAAAAAAGAGAGAGAAAAAAAAATAAATGCAGAAGGGCGTGCGCGTTGGAGATATAAAGAGAGATGAAAATAGGAAGAGAAATGATGCTTTAGCGTGTGTTTCTAGAAGGTTAGTTAGTCTTTGGGGGTAGCCGGAAAGGCCAGAGTTATTCGTGGCGATTCGAGAGACGCAATTTCATCGTGCTTTTCCATCGTGCAATTTCGACAATTGCAAGGGTCCTCATCGCCGAATACCGATACTAGTTTTAAACACACGCACAAGTACACACTTATTTTGCCTTAAACGTGAGCGTGGGAGATGGCAATTTGGTAGCAGAGCTTTCGCCTCTCGGGAGCAAACATTATCAGTGAATGAGCCAGCTCTTTCATGAAGCAAAGAGTTGAGTCAATACGCACTTTTTTTTCTTTTTTTTCATCGGCGCCGGAAATGTTATGCAACGCTATGCCTCAGCTATCAATGTGAGGATAAACGGTTGGAGAGAAGAAGAGAGAAATAGGGAAATAGCGAGTGAATGTGAGAGAGTGAGAGAGAAAGAGAGAGAGAGAGAGAGAGAGAGAGAGAGAGAGAGAGAGAGAGAGAGAGAGAGAGAGAGAGAGAGAGAGAGAGAGAGAGAGAATTTTTCACTTCACTTGATTTACGTATAGAGAACTATTGTTATTTT
>BOPN01000030.1:686591-694091 GCA_017312705.2 Penaeus japonicus
ATCTCTATAAATGTTTATCAATAAAACATACGCAGATACAGTATCCATGCATGAACACACACAAACACACATACACACACACACACACACACACACACACACACACACACACACACACACACACACACACACACACACACACACACACACACACACACACACACACACACACACACACACACACACACACACACACACACACACACACACACACACACACACACACACACACACACACACACACACACACACACACACACATTTATCATACCAAGAAATAGTAATAATAACAATTAGAATATCCCTTTCCAGGAAGCTAAATTCCTTATGGATAATTTCCTTGGATCTTTTGCATAGGGAATAAAACCATAGTCAATATAAATCGAAGCTAAAATTCAAAACAAGTAAAAGTGTGTTTATATTCTGTGTGTGTGTGTGTGTGTGTGTGTGTGTGTGTGTGTGTGTGTGTGTGTGTGTGTGTGTGTGTGTGTGTGTGTGTGTGTGTGTGTGTGTGTGTGTATGCGTGTGTATTTATGTAAGTGTGTTTTGTATGTGTGTGTACAAAATGTTGCATGACTCTCGGTTGCAACTAAAGTAAACCACCAGCCCCACTCGAGAACTAAAACATGGTCTGTTCCTTTGTCAAACTTGCATTCTTACTCTGCATGAGCATACACCCCAGCATTGCAAATGTGATGGAGTAGGAGGAGGGGGGGAGGGGGGAGGGGGTAGAGTAGGATAAAGAAGAGGAAGGGACCTGGAGATACGTATGGGAGGGGTGAGGAGGACAGGGAAAGGGATGGGGGGGAGGGGAGGGGAAAGAGGAAAGTATGAGAAAGGGAGGACGGGAAGGGAAGAGGAGGATAACAGAGGGGAAAGGAGAGGGAGCGAGATAGGTAGAACAGGGAAGGGGAGAAGAAAGACAGAGAAGGACAGAAGAGAGAAGAAGAAGGAAGAAATGTCAGGAGAGAGTAAAAAAAGAAAAAAAAAAGAAAAGGGAAAACACAGAAAAGATGAGAAAAAAAGAGGGTAAGAACATAGGAGAGGAGAAAAAAGTAGGGGAGAAAAAAAAGGGGAGGAAAGAAGAGGGGAAAGGATTATCCAGACCAAGAGCAGAGGACAGAGTGCCTCCTCGTCCGTCCATTCCTTAATCCTACCGAGGTTGTCCTTGGCACAAGAATCATGCACAGCAAATCATCTACCTGTTGCTTTGCGCTCTCGAAATGTGGAGAGCCTAAGAGAGTTATCATGCAAGCGTCTTCTATTTTAAATATTCATAATCCGTACACGTTTCACAAAAAAAGAAGAAAGAAGAAGAAGAAGAAGAAAAAAAAACAGGTATAAAGATGGTCCTATCAAGAGACAATGTATTATATTTTTCTTTGTTGGTGTTTTTGCTGATGTAATCGTAACTATCAATGCAAGGTAAGGATTAATGGTATCATTTATTTACAAAATGCGTTATCAATACTATCATGCAGCTGTATTATATCACCTAGTATCCTGATTGTCATTATAATAGTTACTGCGTCCTGATTATCAATTTTATCATCGGTATAGTTTTTATTCTAATTTTGCATACGCCAGATATGATTATCATTATTATTACTATTAGTATTATCATTGTTAACATCATCATTAGTATTACTATCATTTTTTTAATGACTGTTATTATTATGATTATAATCATTATCATAACAACCATCATAATTTTCATTGATAACTGTTATCATTATCATTAGCATTACTATTATAATTATCACCATTATGGTAATCATTGCTATCATTATCATTAGCATTACTATTATAATGATTACCATTATGGTAATCATTGCTATCATTATCATTGTTTTGTTCACTATCATTCATTTTATGATCATATTTACTGTTATCATAATTATCATTATCACCCCTATCATCATCATTACAACTATTGTAATAGTTGTAATTAATCACGATTGTCATTATTCTCACTATCATGACAATCATCATCACAATCATCATCATCATAACTCACCATTAACTGCCATACTTACAATGTTATCTTAATCATCATTCCTATCTTACACTATCCATCTTAAGCGGAAACATAAATAGCATCAACTTTGTGTATATATATATTTTTTTTTTCAAAAGAAACGAACACGAATTTTGAATGTTCCAAAAGTATGAGAACATTCATCTTAAGTGATGAATGGACGATAAGCCTGTTTACATTGCGGAGTAGGAGAGAGAGAGAGAGAGAGAGAGAGAGAGAGAGAGAGAGAGAGAGAGAGAGAGAGAGAGAGAGAGAGAGAGAGAGAGAGAGAGAGAGAGAGAGAGAGAGAGAGAGAGAGAGAGAGAGAGAGAGAGAGAGAGAGAGAGAGAGAGAGAGAGAGAGAGAGAGAGAGAGAGAGAGAGAGAGATAGACAGAGACAGTCAGACAGACAGAGACAGACAGAGACAAAGAGATGCCCATAAAGAGACAGAAACAAAGACAGAAACAGAGACAAAAACAAAAACATATACAGAACCCCCCCCAAAAAAAAAAAAAAAACAGAGAGAAAGATAAGAAGAAAAGGAGAAAGAAAAAACCCAAAACGTTTAAATAAATACGGAGTCATGATAAATCGCCCCCCCTTCTCCCCCCCCCCCCCTATCTCCCCGTGGCCAGACATTCATCGAGATTTTTGCCTTCATCTCGCTCCGTAATTCGTCAGCGAGTCCTAATTCGACTTCATCTATTATGTAAAAGGCCGTCTTGCATTGGTTTTAATGACGGGGAGAGGCGTGAGTAATAGCGTGATAACACTGATCCAATGTATACAATCACGTCGGATATATGGCATTTATGGGCGTCTTTTAATCCCCCCCCCAAAAAAAAAAAAAAAAAAAAAAAAAAAAAAAAGGATGTGGGTGTGTATAGTGTTAAAACGCTTGGGATTTTAAAAGTGGAATTTCTTTCGATGTGTGTGTGTGTTTTTTTTTCGTTTGTCTTTTTTTCTTTCTTTCTTTATAGGCCATTAAAGGCTTCTAGACTGGTTTGAAGAAAAGCTTTTCTCTCTTATCTCGATGGTATTTCCGGCGGATGAACGATAGACAGTTTCTTACTCCGCTCGCATAACGATAACCCGTCCAAGGCGATGGCCTCACGAAGGATAACTCTCTCTCTCTCTCTCTCTCTCTATCTATCTATCTATCTATCTATCTATCTATCTATCTATCTTTCTCTCTCTCTCTCTCTCTCTCTCTCTCTCTCTCTCTCTCTCTCTCTCTCTCTCTCTCTCTCTCTCTCTCTCTCTCTCTCTCTCTCCCTCCCTCCCCCTCCCTCTCTCTCTCCCTCTCTCTCTCCCACTCGACGCGAGCGCCCTCTTCATCATCATCAACCTTGAAACCGCGTGCATTCACGACGCGAGTCTGAAGGCCCATAAAACATCGACTAATTGTAGCTCTCCCTTGCATAACATCAGCGAGGGTCTACGAACGGTTCTGAACCCGTGACAGATGGAGAACCCTGCCCTCCATTAGGTCGTGGTTCGCTTCGAGGTCCGGCCGTTGGGCGGTAGACGTCGTAGAGCTGTGTGTCAGGGGGGATGGTATGGGGAGGGGGGGGGAGGGGTGGAAGGGTAGTCTCTCACGTTTCACTAACTGAACAATAATGAGGGATGTTTGATCAGTTATGAAAAGTGGATTTTATTGCATATGGAATAAGCAAAATCCAATAAAATAAAATAAACGCTTGAATTACCACAAGAACCGATGCTTGCCTGCTTAAATTCCCTCTAAGGTAATAACAACGTCCGTTATTATCGTTATAAATAATCAGACACCATATATTTTTCCTAATAATCATAGTCTAATGATGACATAAAAATGAGGACGACGGAGGCGTAGCGAACTCGGCTTGACACGCAATAACGCCTACTATAATTACCCTAAATATAGCCCCGGGGGCCTTTCGCTTTCGAGAAGCAACAACCCAGGGTGTGATTTGGTGATTTTCCCAGACGCTTTGCTCTTACCTTTAGCTTCTTCAGTAACCAACAGCAGGTGAACCAGAAACCTTTAGTAACCTCTGTACATCATCTTGACGTCTATAAATACAATGTGTCCCATAAAGATATACAATTTGGTGGCATTAAGTCCTGATCTCTGTCTTTTCTTCGGCGCAATGACGGGGGGCAATTATATTAAAGTGTGCGTTTACTGAAGAAATGTGTTGATAAGCAAAACCGTTAATAATAATAGAAAATTCGCTTAGCCTCCGCGAGCACCGATCTAATAAATGAACTTCACTCGATGAATGAAAAAGAAGGCTGAATTATCCTATTTCACGGATGTGCAATACATCATAGATTAAATTATTACATTTCCTTTACAATTCCTGTCATAAACCCCAAATAGCCGACGATGATTTAGCCAAATAGAAAAAGTGATACAGTCTGTATCTCTCGTAGTACCCTAAGGCCACACACACAAAAAAAAAAAAAATAAATAAATAAAAATAGAATGACAAAGGGCCCGAAATACATAAAACAAAACAATAACACGAGAAAAGACAGCAATAACTTCTGGTGTCACGTGTGAGACATCAAAACTGTTTACAGTCTTCTATGTTATGACGTCAGTGTGTTCTTCCCCCCTTCCTGTTTATCTTCGCTGAATTATTTCTTACCCAACATCCTTTCCTTTAAGCTGAATTATTTCCCGTCTTCCATTCTCCCTTTCTCTCTCTCTCTCTCTCTCTCTCTCTCTCTCTCTCTCTCTCTCTCTCTCTCTCTCTCTCTCTCTCTCTCTCTCTCTCTCCCTCTCTCTCTCCCTCTCCCTCTCCCTCTCCCTCTCCCTCTCCCTCTCCCTCTCCCTCTCCCTCTCCCTCTCCCTCCCTTCCACTACTACATTCTCCTTCATTCTCCTGACCTATCCAGTTGTCTTCCACCTCCTCCACATATCATCCATTGCCTCTCGTCTTCTCCCTTCCCACCTCCTCATTCACCTCTTTCCCCTCCCTCCTCCTTATTCCCTGCCACCTAGCCTTCCCTCCCAACACCCCCACCTTCCCCTCCACCCCCTCTTTCACACCTACCTCTACCTTCCTCTCCCACCTCCGTCTCCCTCCACCATTTCCACCTTCTCCTCCCCCTCTTCTTTCCCTCCCCCCCTCCCACCTTCCCCTCCCCCACCACCACCTCCCTCCCAACACCCTCACCTTCCCCTCCACCCCCTATTTCATACCCCCTCCACCTTCCTCTCCCACTTCCTCCTCCCTCCCACCTCCAACCTTCCCCTCCCACCTCCACCTTCCCGTCTTTCCCTCGCCCTTTCCCCACCCACCTCCACCTTCTCCCTCCTACCTCCACCTTCCCCTCTTTCCCTCGCCGCCCTTTCCCCTCCCACAACGCACCTCCCTCGCATCCTGCTGGTCCCTTGCCCTATTTTACCTTGTCAGTGACACAGGCCGTAATTACCGTTGACAAGGCCCGGCCCGAAGCGTCTGCGAGTTGCGATTTAAGAGATATTTGTCACTATGCACCTCGTTGGCGGATGATTTGTAAGTGTGTCGAGCCGTAAATAAGCGGCGTCTTATCCTCTGCACACAAGTTGTATATCATAATTTGCCTGTCTCTGATTAATCAGAGTTATATATATATATATATAAAGCTTATTTCAATAGATATGCATGTGGATGGAGAGACTACAATAATAAATACATCAGGGTTGTAATATCACATACGTACAGGCACGAACAAACACACGTACAAACACCAACACCCACATCCACACACACCCACATACACAAATCCACACACACAAATCCACACACATAAATCCACAAATCCACACACACACACACACACACACACACACACAAACACACACACACACACATCCACACACACACTCGCGAGCGCACGCACATAGATACAAGCACTGGACAAGCTGCTTCAGATATTTCTGACAGAGACATATTACAAAAGATCCTAAAAAAGAAGAAAAAAAAACGACACTGTAACTACATCTGCAACTCCTGAAAAAAAACAACAACATCGCTCCTCCTCACTGTTGCAAGGAATTCCGTGTTTATGATAATTAGACAACCCAGAAAATCCGCGATTAAAATGCAGAAAATTCCCCTCGCATTCTTGAGCAATCCTCTGTCCCGCTAATTAAGTAAAAGGCCCCTAGTCAAGCTGAGGACTCCTTCTCGCATCCTCTTAGGACATTCTATCACATCCTGCCCTCGCGAATTGGTGTCTCAATCAGGACTGCGTTACAGACCTTTCAAATACGACTCCAGGAATTCCCTATGGATTCCGAAGATGCTTGTGGTCTCATTAAGATCCGTCTCGAAGGGGTTACTCGAGGCGGACGTCACCGAGGGCAAATGTCTCGAATATTCACGGCACTCGGCGCTGATTGGCTGTCGGTATGGGACGCCTTGCGAATCGCAGGTGCAACTCGCTGGTCAAATTTGTTGCAGAGGCGATGGCGGTGAGACTGGCGAGTTCTTTCTATGATTGTAGGTGGAAACGTATAAAACACACACACACACACACACACACATGCCTATACATATATCTCTATCTATCTATCTATCTATATCTATATCTATCTATTTATTTATCTATCTATCTATCTATCTATATATCTATCTATCTATCTATCTATCTATATACAAGTATACATATACATATATATTTATATAGGGTGATAAGGAGAGAGAGAGAGAGAGAGAGAGAGAGAGAGAGAGAGAGAGAGAGAGAGAGAGAGAGAGAGAGAGAGAGAGAGAGAGAGAGAGAGAGAGAGAGGCACGTCAACATTGAAATAGTAAGGACCAGAGGAATGTTTTTTTTATCATCCCTTTGTTAGAAAAGCATTCGAATGGATCACAGAAACCTTGTTTTTTTATACTAATGTTTTGTAAGTGAAAATGTTCCAACTGCAACATTTCTTTTATAAAATGAAAAACAATTTCTAATATACAAATATTTTCATTACCTGAGAATGTCAATTCTGAACATATAATATTTTCTCATCTTCAATAGATATGAATTTCATATCAATCTACGTAACATTAATGATAGACCTCCTTTTAGGCTGTCTAAGAAAACACCCTTAGAGACAAGCACCCACTCTGCTTGAACGGAATCACCCAGAAGCACCCAATGAAAGTTAAGTTCTGGTCAGACATTTTTTCTGAAGTTGCAGGATGAAAGCAGTGGTGCCAGGATAAATCGAGTTAATTACTTACATTCATTTTTTTTTTATAAAGATTCACGGACGATTCCACGTAATTGTTAAACAGGCCTGGAAACAGTCAGGTAGCCTCGGTATATACTCATGCAGAGTCTATCGAGTGATTTGAAGAATGAAGTCGTAAAAATGAAGTACAGGACTAAGATATAAATACGTGAATGAATGGCTCACTCAAACTTGGCACAGCGATAGCACTGGGGGTGTAGTACACTGAAAACTCGCCAGAGTGAGTTGCAGTCGTAATTATTGCAAGTTGTACTTCTGGCA
>BOPN01000030.1:699091-701591 GCA_017312705.2 Penaeus japonicus
AGAGAGAGAGAGAGAGAGAGAGAGAGAGAGAGAGAGAGAGAGAGAGAGAGAGGGAGGGAGGGAGGGAGGGAGGGAGACAGAGAGAAAGAGAGAAAGAGCGAGCGAGAAAGAGAGAAAGAAAGAGAGAGAGAAGATAAAAGAGAAGTAGTACGAGGCAAGAAAAAAAAAAAAAAAAGAGAAAGCCACGATCAAGAAAATGCTACCCAATGGTAAAGAACTGTCTCCCTTGGATTTGAGCAGCAGCTTTACGTAAACTAACGAAAAATCCTACAGCTGGCGATGAGCGCAGCATTTCATCCTACATGAGTCCCCCCTCCTCAGCAAACAGCGCACTCACCGGACGCCTGTGTTGTGTTGGGTCAATCAAGCGCCCGGCTCCATCCAGGTATCTTATTCCTAGCGTCTCGAAGGGCGAAAGTCGACGTTCCGCCTACCGAAGCGTCGCCCTTACTCATCGCATTATTGTCTCACTAAATGACTAATCTCAGCTCTCTGTAAGCACCGGAGCGCCGCCATGATACTTCCCAATTAAAGATAAGGGATAGTGTTGTCTTAAACTGCGTTAGATGCGCCGCCAAGCTGGTTTTTTTTTTTCTTTCCGATTAATTTCTCACCGATTTGTGTTTTCGTTTTTTTTTTTTTTTTTTTTTTTTTTTTTTTTTTTTTAAGGCTTTGCAGGTTATGAAGCATCATGCCCATAAACAAATGCTTAATTTCGAGGAATAAATGGATAATATCGTCATTACCAAACACAGCTAACATTTCATTACTTTGAGAAAGCCCATCAAGACTGCACTATTGCTCCCTTGCAATTATAGGTTATATTTATATAATCATAAAAATCATAATGTAATATTCTAACAAGGATTCCCTCTAATCTAAATCTAAAACAAGGGTAAGAAAAAATATCATTATTTTGCCTTACCCTTACGGACGAGAAGTGGGAAAAAAAAAAAATATATATATATATATACATATATATATATATATATATATATATCTTCCTGGGACTTTCCCAAAAGGACCCACACAGCAATGCGACGCCGAGTATAACACATCGGGACAGTAATAATTACCACTAAACAAGTTCTTTTACAAGTTGCAAGAGTCATAAAGCTTGAGGTAATAATAACCTCTTGCATCGTTGCCCATCCGACCGACCTTACGTTGCACAACCTCAATTGCCTCAACGGATACCTCTTGCTCTAAACAAATTAAACGCTTATCTCGTGATCTCAATTATCTCACAGCAATTATACTTGTATGTATAACACCTGCGAAAAGTATGATTAACATAAGCCGAGGCGCAAATTAAATAAAGTTTCCCTACCTTTGATAGACATGCGTGGCAATGGGAGATGACACAATAATAATGCTACCTGATATTGCTCCCATGTGTGTGTGCAACCACGGCGATCCCGAACTTGCACGTATTACAAGGCATAAACAACCATGCAACCAACCGTCGTCTTTTGAGGAGAGAGAGAGAGAGAGAGAGGGAGGGAGGGAGGGAGGGAGGGAGGGAGAGAGAGAGAGAGAGAGAGAGAGAGAGAGAGAGAGAGAGAGAGAGAGAGAGAAAGAAAAAGAGAGAGAGAGAGATAGAGAAAGAGAGATAGAAAGAGAGAGAAAGAAAAAAAAGAGAAAGAGGAAGAAAGAGAAAGAGGAAAAAAGAGAAAGAGAGAGAGAAAAAAAAGAGAAAGAAAGAGAAAGAAAAAACGAGAAAGAGAGAGAGAGAAAAAAAGAGAGAGAAAAAAAAGAAAGAGAGAGAGAGGAAGAGAGAGGAAGGGGTTGCTAATACGCTTTGCAAGAACTAAAGCATAAATAGCAATCACAACATCATCCCAAAGGAGGAGAGGAAGATTATCCTGCCTGATTCGCTGTCTGAAACTGTTCCACCGGATTAGCTTATTTACCAATCAGGAAGATTTAATAACACTGAGACTCGGCAGCGGGTGGGGTGGGGAGTGGGTGCCGGGGGGTGGGGGTGGGGACGTCTCGCTCCTTCTTCTATTATCTCGTTGCTTTGTATCATCATCGTTCTTATCTTGCCCTTCTTTATTGTGATTAGTTTAATTATCATCGTTATTATTGTTATCACTATTATTATCATCGTAATTAATAGTATTATTGTCATTATCGTTATTATTATTATCATCATCACCAATATTATGATATTTATCACAATCACCATTGTTATTTTATTAGTATATTAGTATGATGAGTATTATCATTATTATTATCATTACCAATATCATTACTATTACGATTATACTATCATAGCATTTGTGACAATTTCATTATTTTTCCTTTATTACTTTTAAAGTTCTTATGCTCACTATCAGCTGATAATTATAAAATTACTGTAATATTTGTTATTAGTTTGACCATCATATCTTATCATTATTATCATCTATATCACTATGATAACAATGATAATATCCCTATCAATATTTTTTTTAACATTTTTATCATCTTGCAAATTGCAAATATCTATATAAGC
>BOPN01000030.1:709091-714091 GCA_017312705.2 Penaeus japonicus
AACTTATAGTGTTACCTTGTTATCCGTAACTTGGTCTCCTTATCCGGATGACGGATTGCATGAACCTGTCATTCCAATTTGTATATGTTGTTCGTCTGTATTTTTGGGATTTTGTTTTGAATGCTCCTTATGCGCTTTTAAGCTTCTCTTTATTAATGGATGTGAAATCACATGGCTTTTGGAAGTCTGGTAAATAACTTGTATGTACACAATCGTTTTGAAATATTGGAAGACATTTGTTTCAACCATTTGTATCTATTTTTTTATTTTTTTAAAATCTTTATCATCTTTTCACCCTTTTTATATTTTCCTCAATTTCTCTCTATGTACGTACGCATCCTATCTCTCACCCCCACACCTACCTGTTCCTTCCGCCCCCCACCCGTCCCCCCCGTCCCCCCCGCCAACCTCCCACGTGTCCCAAAATGTCCACCTGTCTATATACATACCCCTTCGTCACGGAAACCCCCAAACCCCCGTCCGACGATCCCGAGGCAATAAGTCAGACGAAATAAGAGACACGACTCCCAGTAAAAGTGATGTAAATCCCACTTGCAGCCCCGACAAAACAATGACGAGCCGAAGTGCGCAAGGCCCGTGGTGGTTCGCCGACGGGGCCACCGGGGCGAAGGGCCGGTAAAACCCGTCAGCTTCACATGTACGGCGTCAGCACCAGACGGGTCTCGCGCGTGATGGACGACCCGCGGCGGGAAGACGAAGTGAGCCGGAGGGTGGTAGGGGGGTGGTGGGGGGTACTGATGGTGGTGGAGGGTGGTAGGGGGGGTGGTGGTGGGTACTGATGGTGGTGGAGGGTGGTAGGGGGGTGGTGGTGGGTACTGATGGTGGTGGAGGGTGGTAGGGGGTGGTAGTGGTGGTAAGGGATAGTGGAGGAGGTGGTGGAGTGAGTAGTGGGTGGTTGCAGAGGGTGGTGGTGGGTAGTTGTGGGTGGGTGGATTAGAGAGGCGGCCATGGCGATGCTTGCCGATCGATGCCGGTGGTGGGGAGATTACAAGCCCGGGGAGTTTATGATAGTGACACCTCCTGGGAAGCTAAGCCCGACGGGGGAGGTTGTAGAAACTAGGTTCTCTACAACAACAATTAATGCTGTAAAAAAAACTTAACAAATAGTCGATCAGGTAGAGAGGGAATGACAAATAAATCAAGGAAGGGAAGGAGAGACGAAACACAGACGAAGCCAGCGATTTATCTGACACCTCCTGCCAGTTCGTCAGAGAAAACTTGATTCCAAGTAGGCCGCCTTAATCTATTCCGCCGCCGCCCGAGATTTACAGGAGGAAGCTACAATGTTCGGCGAGCTTAATAAGACGACCACCAAGAGGGAAACAATGTAAGAGAAACACATGAGCTGGACGAGTCGCTTCGTCTTAGACTTGAGTCGACTTGTTAGCGTCGTTGCTCAATGTGTGGACTTGAGTTAATGGCCATCATGGACGTAGTTTTAGGGTGTCCATGTGCCATGATTCACACAAGATGCTTAAAAAGAAAAGAAAAGAATACCCTATTTGGCAGTACCACAATATAAGTTATTTCTAATGGCAAATAGATTCTCCAAACTCGAAGAAAAGAAAATAGATCCCCAAACTCGAAAAGAAAATAGATTACCCAAACTCAACAAACACACCACCTTAAAACCAGTCCAACATATCCGCCACCAAAAAAAGATAAATAAAACCAACACCTAAACACAACAAAGAAATAACACAAAAGCCATAAAGAGAAAAAGAGAGAGAGAAAAAAAAAATCTGAAACGTATGCCACAGAGGGCTTCTCCAGCAAGGCGAGGCTTCACACGCCCTCCAGACAGCAACTAATCCCCGACATTCGAAGCGGCACCGAGTCCCCATGAACCCCCCGAGTGGAGCAGTGAGCGGTTAAGTACCTAAACACAACTCACGGCGTCAAAAATCACTTGTTAGATGGACGTGTGGGTGAGAATGTTTAATTAGGGAGTCACACCATCGCGCGGAGAGAGGGAGATAAGGAGGAGAGGAAAGGAGATGCGAGTGCCTGTCGGCGTCATTCTTGCGCCGCGGAAAGGAACTTCGGAAGGGCTGTAGGGAACGGGCTGAAGAAGACGTTCTTGTGCGTAGGAGTATGAGAGAACGAGCGAGCGAGAGAGAGAGAAAGAGAGAGAGAGAGAGAGAGAGAGAGAGAGAGAGAGAGAGAGAGAGAGAGAGAGAGAGAGAGAGAGAGCAAGAGAGAGAGAGAATGATGATTTGAAAACTCATGATGTTTGAAGACGGTGAGATATTTTATGTGAAGAGCTTCGGGGGAAAGTGAATAATTCATTTTTTAATTGAGTTTTTAGTAGCTGTCGAAAATGCTATTTTATACGCGCCATCTTGCATGCCTGGCTCCTGACCCTTCCTAACGAGCCTTGCAGGTCATAAAATTCGCGAGAGCCAAACTTCCCGCGAGTCAGGACAAGGATTGAAAAACTAGAGGGTCATGATCCGTGTTGACGGGCGAACGGACGGATGCAACCGCGGCGAGGCAGGTCGAGCGGGAACGGAGGAATTCTGACAGGAAAACCGGAAAAGGGGTCGGGATTACCATGAGAATGTTATGAGGTTATGAGAGTTCATTGATGAGAAGATACCGTCGAGTAGGTATTGCAGTCGATATGATTAAGACAAAGAGATTAACCGAATTCCGTGGGCGATGAGATCATGATCAATAAATATTGGTTAATGTAATATTCAAGCTCGTTTCTTTTCTTTTTTTTTATTTGTTAATTGGGATGGAAGGTGATGGCGTGTTTTCGGTAGAGAAAAACATGCCGACACTGTCAAGATCTTTACCATGAACTTCATGTAGCCTTATTAGAATATGCCACGATCAACGTGTTGTCTCAAACGAAGGCTAATTTAAATAATCCTTGTTATCAGCGAGGTAATTAACCCCTTTTCTCACCTATCTCGAACCCTCGTGACCTCAGTCCTTGATCCCCGATCGGTCACAGAACATCAGACGACCTCCACGGACCATCCCACCGCCCACTCGCCTCAGGATCCCAACACAAAGATCCCGATGTAACCAATGAATCCCCGATCCTCGCCTAAGTCTGGCCGCCCCCAACCATGGTTCTCACCTCCGATAAAATAGATACATATTTCACTGTCAGGTGGGAACAGCGACTGTATGCAAAACATCAGCCGAGAGTGTAGAACAACGTCCTTAAATCTTCTACCGGGAAGAGCCCCCGCGGGACTGGACCTATGTTTACGACGCGCCCCGGCCCTCTCAGCGCCCCGCCGATGATGGTCGTCGGTCAGTCGTACGTACGATAACTACGAGTCTGGCGAAACGATACTCCACGCGCTGAGGGACGACCCTTTCTTCTTGGCGGTGGTCGTGCCGCCCGCCCGCACGCCCGGACGCCAGGCATCTAAAATGTATTGCTTATTATGAATGCGTCGGAGGGGCTAGTCTCATAAGCTCCGGATGAATGACATACGTATCATTAGATTAGGATAGCCTGGATGCTATACGATCACTCTGCAGTATATCCCGCATGTTATTTTGCGATGAGTTGCACGATAACAGTCGGCTTGTTGTAACGACGACTCAGGAGCTGTTGGACGATAAGTTCTTCTTGGTCGTACGAAGCGACGGGACATGCTGGGGGGACTATTGTTTCAATTATCTAGTTCAAGGTGTTGAGAGGATGTGTGTGTGTGTGTGTGTGTGTGTGTGTGTGTGTGTGTGTGTGTGTGTGTGTGTGTGTGTGTGTGTGTGTGTGTGTGTGTGTGTGTGTGTGTGTTATTGTGATTGTGATTGTGTACGTGTGCGTGTGCGTATGCGTGTGATTGTGTACGTGTACGTGTGCGTGTACGTATGAGTGTGAGTGTGAGTGTGAGTATGAATGTGAATATGAGTGTGAGTGAGTGAGTGCGTGTACGAGTGCACGCGCGTGTTTCCTTACGTGCAGACTTGCACGTAGATGCAACCGTGCCACACAAACATAAAATCGAATCTAACCATCCATGGAAATCTTACATAATAGATAATCACGCAACAGGATTCACATTCCTTAACTGTTAGGATTAGGTGCTATTAGGCAAGATTAGTATCAAGAAACCGTCGACAGGTGATGATGCTCGCCATCTCTTCGAGAAAAGGAGAAGAGAAAACTCAGACAATTATAGAGGAGAGGACACATTTAGCTCGCTCGCCTCGAAAGTGTTGAAGCAGAACTAATATACGTGTATTTTTCGACGCCACAATAAGGTACTTGTAGATAGACTGATAAAAGGAGACGCTCACGCACCGATAGCTCCCATGTCTAAGGACTTGGCAGGATGTTTATGAAGACTCTCCAGATCGATTCGGGGTGATAGAAGGAGCTTGAGCTTTGTTTGGATTCGCTGTCAGTCTCGTCGATTCGGAGCTGGATTTTTAGCATGATTACTTATTTTTTTCTGTCGATGTCTGTATGTCTGGCCGTCTATCTGTCCGTTTATATGTCTCTGTCTCTCTGTTTCTCTGGCTGTCTGTCTACTTCTGTCTATGTCTGTCTCTCTGTCTATCTGTCTCTGTCTCTGTCTCTCTGTTTCTCTTTCTCCACCCTCCTTTCTCTCTCTCTGTTTCTATTTCTCACTCCCCGTCTCTTTCTCTCTCTCTCCCCCCCCTCTCTCTCTCTCTCTCTCTCTCTCTCTCTCTCTCTCTCTCTCTCTCTCTCTCTCTCTCTCTCTCTCTCTCTCTCTCTCTCTCTCTCTCTCTCTCTCTCTCTCTCTCTCTCTCGCTCCCCCCTTTCTCCCAGCTACTAAAGTCATGAAGGAGGCATGATGGTGATGAAGTCTAATTACACTCTATTCTTTCTAGTATGAAGTCTTATTTAAATGCTCTTTAAATATACAACTTCCATCTATTGCAAAGGTGCCTAACTCAATTGGTTAATCATTATGGCGCTCCCCCTTACCTCAGTAATTATTTGCTGCTTGTGTGGACGTTAAGTGGGATACGCACATGAATGCTTC
>BOPN01000030.1:719091-721591 GCA_017312705.2 Penaeus japonicus
AGATGGAGGCAGCGGATGAAGGGATGTCAGCCAGAGAGAGTAATGAAGGTATTGGATGTTGGGATATAGGATGTCAGACAAGGATGCTGATGGAGGCGTTAGATGAAGGGATGTCAGCCAAGGGTGGAGATGGGGGCGTTGGATGTAGAGATGTCAGTCAGAGGTAGGAGGGGGGGGGATGTGATGGAGGCGTTAGATGAAGGGATGAAGGGATGTCACAGATGCAGGATGTCAGTAGCTAGGGGTGGGGATAGAGGCGTCAGATCAAAGGATGTCACAGCCATGGGATGAAGGCGTTGAATGAAGGGATGTCAGCCAGAGAGAGTGATGGAGGATGTCAGCCAGCGAGAATGATGGAGGCGTTGGATGGAAGTGTTGGATGCTGAAAGGTTATAAGTGACGGAACAGGTGTTAGGGAGGGGGCACCGGAGAGGGGGGTGAGGGGTGATAATCAAAAAGCTGTCAAAGAAAAGATGAAATGCGATGGAGTGTCTCTCTCCTTGTTTATGTTCGTAGTGTCGTCGCCTTATCGTTCGGAATCAAACATGGAAATATTGCAAATCAAACATATATTGATTTTTTCGACTGAAGAAATCTTGTTTGAAAGTTCCAACATATAGAACAGCCTATCTAAATATTCCCTATCAAAATAATTACAGAAATGCAGCAAAAAGGTTGCGTTACAAATACGAAATTACACAATTTTTTTTAAACAGCTTGCAATATTCGCAAGATCATAAAAGAAATATCTCATTTTCAGGTGTTAACTGACGACTGCATATAAACGTGTTGATCCTCGTCATGATTATCTGAAATTTACAATGACCCAAAGTTTATTTGAGGTTTGAGGGTTGACCTTCCGATTATAAAACTCATAAACAAAGGCGAAAAGAAGGGATATAGTCTGAATAACCTTGGTCATATATATATGTACATATATATATTATACACACACATGTATATATATATATATATATATATATATATATATATATATATATATATATATATATATATATATGTGTGTGTGTGTGTGTGTGTGTGTGTGTGTGTGTGTGTGTGTGTGTGTGTGTGTGTCTGTATATATATATATTTTTTTCGTTTTTTTTTCTTTCTTTTCTTTTCTTTTCTTTTCTTTCTCTCCTTCTCTTCAGATCATTCAACATAAAAAATAAGCAAAATACACGACAGGTCAAAGATAAGAAATCAGTGAGGGAACTTGGGGGGTGGGGCATCCGCAGATATAAATAGACAAAAGAATGATAACAACTATATGATTATCCTAATAGGTATGAGAAAAAAACAGAGGAGGGGACGGAAAAGGTGGGGGTAAAAAGGGGAAAGAAGTGTGGGGGATAAAGAGGAGGGGAATAAGGGAAAGTGCATGAGGAAGGGGAGAGAGAAAGTAGATAAAAAAAGACACGGGAAGGGAATGGGGAAGAGGAGAAGAGAGGGGAAGAGTAAGGAGGAGGCGATGACGATCAAAGAGAAGAGAGAGTGTGGAATAAAAATGGGAAAAAAGACAAAATGAATAAAGAAGAAAACAGAAAAAAAATGAAGAAGAGACGAATACAAAGAAAGAAGAGGCATGGAGAAGGATAGAGAAAGGGGGGAGGGGGGAGGGGAGAAGGATACAAGCAAGAGAGAAAACGCTAACGGGTGAGGCGGATCCGCTGACGGGTGTTGCAGACGGGTGTTGCAGACGGGTGATCGAGGCAAGACAGGCTGGCGAAGGAGTTAACACATCCTGGCCTCCCACACCCGACCCCCACGGCGTTGCTGATGGTACCTCTCACCAGGGGAGGGGGAGGGAGGGAGGGAGGGAGGGATGGGGGTTGGGGGTGGGGATGGGGGGGTGACCTCTTCTCCACTACGCCTCGAGAAGGTGTTTTATTTTACACCCAATAGCCAGGACTTGTTCGTGTAGGGAAACCGGGGAATAAAACGCCCAAGTTCACCTACGTTGGTAAGTGGCATGGGTTCTAGCTTTCATTGTTATCTTTTGTTTTATCATTATTGTCATATATATTTAATTCTCATTGTTGTGATTTTATATAATTCAAAACAAATCGAATGATGGTTTTTATTTATGATTTTATATTTAAAAAATCGATTGATGGTTTTTAGGATTTTTAAAATCTTTTTTACTTTTCTCACATGTTTTTCCCCTAATATCTATTTATAATCTTATCTTATTTCTTTATTCATTTTCCAACCCCGTCGCTACGTGCTACGTCAAAAGCTTTACTATTCCGTACATTTCCTCAGGAAGTAAGTATGATTTCTGTTTTTATTTTTCCTTGATTTATCTCATTTGCATGAAATATTATGACAAGTCTATAACAATTGCTCGTAAAGCAAGACCAACATCTCAACCTTCACTTCATTATTCACTTCACCGGTCTCCATTTTAGTCCTTATTGTCATGTCATTTAATCTTTTTCTGTTTTTATTATTATTTTTTTTTTACTATGTCTTCCGTCTTCATGTACAGTGAATA
>BOPN01000030.1:741591-744091 GCA_017312705.2 Penaeus japonicus
TGCAGTTTATGTCATGCACAATGAGCCCAAACTATGAGGTGCAACGTAATAACAGATCTTCATCAACCCAGAAGGGGGGGGGAGGGGATATATATACACATAACTCTGTTTTTCAAATTTACAGACTATTGTTCAGTAAAGCCTCTAAGGAACTACACTCCATTATGTTTTTGTTATAAAAAAAAATCATGAATTAATTTATAACTGTAAATAAAAAAGATGAAGAAAAAAAAAAATTGCAAGATTCATAATTCCGTGTTGTAATGAACCAATTCCTAATTCGCACTGTAAGATTTGATAGCTTTATGGCAGGCAGCTTTAGCTTGAGGTTATGTATCACAAATTTTATATCAATTTATTGGGCAGCTTCCTCGATTTATATGGCGGGATAGAAAGATACTACTAATATGAATAGCACAAAAATACTAAAAAAAAACACTTATCTTTTTTTTAAACAGTAATTCACAGCATCTTCGTCTTTTGAGGAGAGGATTTCCGTATTGTTTGGGTTGGCTTCTTCCCCCAATAGTTATGAATCCTTAATTGATAGTGTTAGGGGCATAAAGTCATTATTCTATTGCAGGTTTGCGTGGGCGTGGGTGTAACCTCATGTGTAAGAAGACTCCGGAATTTATGCGAAATAATCAAAGTATATTATTCATATCTCAAGAAAGATAGAAGGAAGGAGAGGTATATTGTGCATATGTACCCATAAACACAAACATACATACATTCACAGACTCACACACACATAGATATAAACACACACACTAACATATTTACTTATCTGTCTATTTATGTATACGTATACATACATACAGATAGACAGACAGACAGATAGACAGACAAATAAACAGACAAACTGACAGACAGGTAAGCAGACAGACAGACAAATACATTCACACAATATATATATATATATATATATATATATATATATATATATATGCATATATGTGTGTGTGTGTGTGTGTGTGTGTGTGTGTGTGTTTATGCGTGCAGCCCTCAGGTGTTAGCCCGAGAGTGCTAACACGATCCAACAAAAGGACTGTTAAATCATAATGGCTATATATAAATATATACCTACAATATATATATATATATACATATATATATATATATACACACACACACACACACATATATATATATATATATATATATATATATATATATGTGTGTGTACACATATACCTACAGTATATACAGTATATGTATATATATATATATATATATATATATATATATATATATATATATATATATATATATACATATATATATATATATATATATATATATATATATATATATATATATATATATATATATATATATATATATATATATATATATATATATATATATATATATATATATATATATATCAAAGTATTATTTTGTGCATGTATGTATGTGTGTATGCGTGTGTGTGTGTGTGTGTGTGTGTGTGTGTGTGTGTGTGTGTGTGTATGTATACATATACAAAGATACTGTCCCTCAATTCAGTAACAGAATAAAACGGAGTCGCGGTCTCCCTAAAAGCAAACCCTCCCACTATTAAAAGACTAAATAAACATAAGCAACGCGACGCGAAGGTCCCCCGAGTCCCTGCCTTCTCCAAGCTCTTTCACTACTTTTGGAAAATTAATGGACGAGACAAAAAAAAAAAAAAAAAAAAAAAAAAATCGATTATGAACGCCGGCCCCTTTGGGAAGGATTATTAATGGTTTTCCTAGGCTATGCACCTCCCCTTACTCTCCCCTCTACCCCTGTCCCTCCTTCGCCCTCCCCCCTCACCCTACCCCTACCCGTGAGGTCCTTTATAGCTCCCCTAAATCGACAAGTTCTAAGGGTCGAGCCCCTTTAATTATGCAACACCTCTATTAATGTTTTGAATGACGTGGCGTTTTCCTTGTTATCAAACTATTAAAAGATGCATAGTTAAGTCTTCCTTTCCTGCAACATCAATCAACAAAGGTAAAATGCATCTAAAGAAAATTATTTACTTTGATTATCAATGCATGGATGGATTTCATTACATTTATTTTTTATTTATTCTAGAATGGTGTGTGTATAAAGTCACTGCTGTTGTGTCACTGCGAAATAGCATCATCACATTTTATCCAAATAACGTATTGGAAATTAAAAAAAAGCCACATCACTTTAAAAAAAATAATGAGATTTATACATACGAAGGGCATATCAGTGATCATATTACCCAGGTGTTATTATCTAAAATAATGCAATACATTAACATGCTCTTGACTGAGTGAATAAAGCATGTCGTAAATACACCCGCTTACACGAGGGTAAGATATTTAGGCTTCATATTCTGAAATCCATTTAACTTTGTTGACCATATTTTTGTTGTCTAGTTGTCTCTTCAGTATATTCTCCTTTGATAGAGAGAATTTTCCTTAGAAAAAATAAACATACAAAAAACTAGATAATTATTATTCGTTATCAAAGAATGCAACTTCGCCCCCCCCCCTCCCCC
>BOPN01000030.1:749091-754091 GCA_017312705.2 Penaeus japonicus
TTATCTTAACAGGCCTACCTACCACCCGGCTCAGACCAGTCAGTTATGGGTCTGAAATTGACCTGACAAAATCCCAATGTAGCGTGCAGCTCATCCTTTGTTAAAATGTTGTAATTTCTGCCGCCGTATAAATCCAGCCCAACAGGGACAAGATATGCAATACCTGGTGTAAATCAACCTAAATACGGGTATAATTAGCGAGCCAACGCTGGGACTTTTTTTATGCCGAAGTACCTCTGACCGGCTACATCAAAGACAGGTCGACAGCAGGAACACTTCCCCTCCCCCCCCCAAAAAAAAAGAAGAAAAAAAAAAAGAAAGAAAAAAGAGGAGGCTAAGATGGCAACACTCGGATGCAAAACTTTGGGGCATTTTTGCCAACAGTGGCCGACACTCTCCGCCTATCTCGTTAATTGCTTCAGCGGTCCTTGAGTTGCCTGGTAAACAAGAGCCAAGTGTCTGTCAGCATTATGAGGCGATGATCGTCTTCTAGTTGAAAGACTTTCACACTTGTAAAATCCATTCCAAGAGCCAGAGGTCGTTGGCGGTTAGAGGGAAGCCGCTGACTGCCGTCTCGAATGGCGCGGAAGGTGCTTTTAACAGTGGCAACACCCGCCATGATTACTACTTCGTCTTTTTACTCGCGCGCGCTCGACTCGGCGGGTTGAGGGCGATGATCATCAGCGATCAGGGATGCTGCGCTGAAATCTGGCTTCTTCTCCCACCCTCCCCCGAAACCCCACACACCCCACCCCCTACCCCCCATCCTCTACCTCCACCCACCCACCCCACGAGAAGAAATTGCTCGCTTCTCGGAGTCATCCATTTTATTTACACTTTTGGTATGCAAGCCGAGGAAAATGATGGTGGTATTCACTGTCTCACGCTTACCGAAACGAAGAAGAATAAGAATAATAAGAAGAAGGTGAAGAAGAAGAAAGAAAAAAAAAGAAAAGAAAAAAAAAATCTCCATCAGTACCTCGGAAATGTTAATTCAGTCTCCTTGCATTAACGCACAGTCTGACAAAGCTGTGGATAAATCATTCGCACCCTTTGGCATAAAATTAATATCAAGATATATATTTATATATATATAACAAAACCAAGCCCCAACAAAGCGACTTAACAAGGCGAGCGCCCTCTACACTCCTGTCTAGGCGGGGGGATTAAAATATTCATAATATACCATGAATTCCACGTCCCATTTTAGGCAAGGTTCTCGGCTCAAAGATGAAAACAAACAAGCCAAGCCAGTTTGGAGTCATCAGTCATCAAGGGAAGGAGTAGGTCACATTGTTCGTATTTACATTTGCAAGCCATTTTATATAAACAACTTAACTTTTTTTCTTCTTATAATGAATGGATTCGTAACTATTATTAATGATATGATGTATCATTTTCTTTGCAGAGGTAAACATTTGGTGAAGGGATGTTTTCTGGATAAACAAAAATAAATAAAAATACATATTTCAGATAGAATTACAATAATTAAAAGATACATTGTTTATTGCTTTTTCCTTGTTTTCCTTCTACTTTGTAATTTCAAATGTTCACTTCTGTCTAGGTTCATTTCTATCAATTTAAACCTACCGATGGTTCAAATTGTCAAGATCTCTGTTTGTATCTTTAATATATTTCTACATATTTTTTTCTCTCTCTCCATAATGTTCTTTTTCTTTCGTTTTTAACCGTGTTTTTTTTTCTTCTCTCCTTTTTTATGCGTCGTATTTTACGCCCAACTACCTGTGTGTTTCTCGCTACTCCTGTCGGCTCTACACAATAACATTCATTATCATTTTTTCGTCACAGATCATATTCTGGCAAATTGTTTCAGCTGTAATCTTTCGACCCTCCCATCCTCTTTAGTGTCTAATTCCCGTACCCTTTGATTACTAATGACACATCGTTAAATATCTAAGTACCAAGCGAAGCTGTACCCCATAACTTCAAAAGGTGCCTAGCGGTGGTACCCAAATCGGCAATTACCATATAGATAAATAATATGCAAATCATAGTGGGAAAGGATTTTCTGGAATTAAACTGCATAACGGAGACTGAGATCCATTTCGGGATAGCGTACTGGTTAGACATAACTCAGTTTCAGGATACAGAAGACTTGAAACAGACGCCTCTGGTAAATACACAGCTAAAGGATCTGATTTGAATTCCCTTGTGATCGAAAAGTGTACCGTTTCTAGTTGGGTTTTCTTCTTATTTCTTATTTTTTAAAATCTTTTTTAAGAATGTAAATGTGAATATGCACTCACTCGCACTTGCAGCGCGCAACATGCTCTTGCACTACCTTTTGGTGGAGGAGGAGGTGGAAGGGAGGAGATGGGGTCAAGTGGGGAATGAAATTAACGAGAATCTTAGAACCAAGTGTAGGAAGAAACCGACAAAATTCAAGATTCCACGAGCGCACTTTCAGACATCCCGCACCGCGTCTCCGCAGCAAGCAAACCTTGAAATCTTCCGCCTCATAAAAAAAGGAAAAAAAAAAAAAAAAAAAAAAAGAAAAAAAAAAATCCTCGGCAACTTGGTCCCAGGAGCTACTTACTCCCTAATGAGTCCCAAAGCGTCCCGGAGGAGGAGAGCAGAGGTAGAGCACATCCTGCAAGACGTGATCGAGATGCCAAGATCTATCCTTGCAACGGGGGCGGGCAGAGACAGCGTGGTCATGCGCCGCAAAAACAGCTGCAACAGCTCCAAATTGACTTTCGATGTTCCCGCTTGACGGCGGTGTCTCTCCGGGGGCGCCAGGATGGGTCGCCGCGCTCTCGCTCTCTCTCTCTCTCTCGTCGGCGACCCGCGGACTTCCTCGAGATCTTAGCGTGGCATGTTCCATATTGCAGATCAATCTTTTTGAATAATGCGCACCGAGTTGGAAACTTTGTAGCGATGGATAATAGAGTCAAGTGTTCAAAAAAGGCGGACGAGGTTAAAAAGAGAAAAGAAAAAAGAAAAAATCAATTCAGCTGTACATGTACTCTATACAGACGACGGAATGTGTACCCATTTTCTTATTATTTTATGGCACACTGTCCCAGAAAAGAGGGAAAATATTCTGTACTAATAACGTACACAGAGGATTAAGATTCCTCTATCGGTGGAACATAATTTTCAATGGACGAATAAAATATATGATGCCGATTCTTTCAATAGAATGTTGTAAAGCCAAGCGTAACAACGAGAAAAGTAATGGAGAAAATGCGTTAACATTGATTCGCAAAAGTCACAATTATTATGATTTCGATGTTGAATATAACAATTGCAAAACAACCAATAGAATAACAATAACAACGTTCATTACAACAAGTGTACCGTGGACAGGTACACTTCCCTATAGGTCGCAAATTTCGCACACCCCTATTTACAAAATCGAATGATATAAAGCTACAAAAAATAGACCAGAGTTAGGGTTTGGCAGCAACATTCTCCCAAGTTTTTCGATCCTCCTTTGTGGCAGAAATGCCCTCATGAACTCGGTGATATTTGATTGGCGTCTTCATTTGAAAATGTAAATATTAGAAGGCTTTCGTTAAAAAAAAAAAAGCAGATTTACTAAAGCTAAGCATTAAAGTTTCAGTTGAGTGCTTACTGCGAAATCCATGCTTTATGCTAAATAAAGATGAAACAAGTAAAGGATCCGACTATAAAGGTCGCACATCATTTTCGTGTAATCTCTTTGTCTGTAGCTTTGGATTACTCTAGGTAATTCATGCTGTCAGCTGTTTTGAAGTGATTCTTTTCAGAAGTTTGTTATATATTTCTGTTTACAAAAATGTTATTTGTAGACTAACTTTTAATATTCATTTTATCATTTATCCTTTACCATTAATGAAATTGCCTTCTCTCTAGTTAGAATTGTTAGTTATATATATGTTTCTTATGCTTAAAAAAATCGTAAATAATTCTAGGCGGCCTAGCTATTGATAGAACAAAATATTTCAATATACAGTGATGTATATCTACATACATATATTTTCGAATAAACGGATCTGTACAGCATAGATCTACTAACAAGGAAAACTTCAACTTACTTTTTTTCTTTTTACTTTCTTAATGCCTACACTGACAGAACATGATATAGCATCATATCATATGAATATATAGTTGATCTCATCATCATCTAATTGGGTTTTGGAATGGCTAAGACACCATGAAATATTCCTGTCACAATATTGGTCTAAGATGCATTGTGGGTTTACTGCAATGTATTTACACCCAAAACGAAAAAGACCAAGAATAGGCCACTGAAACAAGGAATTGTCTTACTAGATATCCCTCCTCGTAAAGATATTCCCTCTGAAATTGATGTTGCATATTAGGTCCTTTCAAATTAAGTATGATATCTGATATGATATCTAGCTTTTCAAAAGAAAAAAGAGTGTTTGTATCAATATTCAAAACATCACATGGGTTCTCAACCGCAGAAAAAGAAATGGAATACATGCACTGCATTATCATAGATGTTCTATAATCCTCGTAAATCATGTTGTCTGTAACAGGAATTTTCCATCGCGTCATTTGCGCTGTCACTTTGTATATGTGTGTGTGTGTGTGTGTGATTGTGTGTATGAAGAGTGCTTTGTGTGTGAGTGTGTATTTAAATGTCCGTGTGTGAGTGTGTAAATGTGTTATATATACATATACATATACATATATCGCCAATCTGAATCCCCACAAACCTAAACAGATTAACCAACATTCTAAACGGAAAACGATGCCTGCGAGCATGACACGCATCCTCTTCGAAAAGCCAAAAATAACCCGAACGAGAATTCATTTCGTGCGCCCTTCATTTCACGAAATAAAACACATGGAGATAAAAGTCCCACAATAAAGTCAGATTTATAGGTACGCGCGTCCGCTGCATTAATACGAGCTCGCCATATTTCTCAATATCGTCCTGACATTTATAATCAATATCTGACAACGATGCAACGCCGAAGCTTGTAAATATACTATTAAGGAGAGTAAACTTTCCTTGGAATGTTTTT
>BOPN01000030.1:756591-766591 GCA_017312705.2 Penaeus japonicus
GAGAGAGAGAGAGAGAGAGAGAGAGAGAGAGAGATAAATCAAGAAACAGAGAAGAGAAGAAGAAACAAAAAATAAATAAATAAATAAATATATAAATAAACAGAAGAAAGGGAGACGAGGCATGGCGTGGGAGGTCATCGGGAAGAAATGAAACTGGGTCCTTTATCTGATGACGTGTACCCTGATGATGACGTCGTATGCATGTTAAGACAGAGAGCAACACTAAATAAAAATAAAGAAAAAATGAAAAGAGAAAGAAAGAAAAGAAGCACTGTTGATATGTGACCTCAGGTTTAAAGGAATGGTTCAAAAAAATATATGGATGTAGGCCTATCGATCGGCGCTTTGAAGATGGCTGTAAGATGAAACATCAAAGGAGATATCAAATTAAAGGGACCACAAAGACGCTTTTTTAAACTCAAGACTATTTTCTTGTGTTCATTAAAAAGAAGTGCTCTACAGTCTGATTCTTTTTGTATCAATATAAATCTAACAGAATTTATGTTTGAGAGCCTAATTCCATTCGGAAAGCCATGCCCTTGGGAAAGATACTTACACTACCAAAAGAGAAGGTTGGACAAACAAAAAGAAAAGAAAAAGAAAGAAAAAAATATATATACATTTTTAAATTAATTTTGTGGTTCTCTGGTAATGAGGATGACAGTGCTAATAATAATAATAATAATCATAATCATAGTCATAATCATTATGTTAATAATAACAATAATAATATCAACAAAAGTATTAATAATAAAAACAACAACAAAAATAACAATAGTATTAATAATATCAACAGCAATAATAACAATGGCAATGATGATAAGAAAGATATAAAGAATGATGATGATAAAGATGAAGATGAAGGTGAAGATAAAGACAATAATAATAATGATATTAATAATAATAATGACGATATCAACCATATACAAGCACAGCCTAAACCGACCCTTCCAGACACAGCCACAGCCAAAGAGCACACACAGACACTCCCACAGAAATGATGACGTCATCCCCGGCAAAACACAGGAGGTGACCAGCGGAGGTCCGCCAGGGTGAAGACTGACCTGGATTTATTACGTGTTTGGCAGCGTGAGCAACAGGTCAGAGTGGGCGAGCCCTTCTCGTGCCCACACGCTTGTTAACCGGTGTTGTGGCTAATCAGCATACACTACCTAATCTTTTATCAATTACACGCGTCCTCAGCTTAGTTTTGTTTATGGCCAGCCAGCCCCCCCCCCCCCCTCCCCCCCTTGGCAGCTCGTTTGAGAAAGGGGTGAGCTTTGTGTGTTGGGTGAAGGGTCGTCGTCGCCTGGATCATACAGTCGAGTTAGGAACACTTTGGATATACTTTGGATATTACGAAGGATCTGGAGTATTGATTTCTTATCAGCTATGGAAAGAAATGTTTCTAATCCATTACAGTTTTCGACGATTTTGTCTCTCTCTCTGTTTAACATATATTATGTCATAATAACAAAGGTGCTATGTAGGCGAGGGCATTTTTGGAAGAAGCTTTGTGTTAAGTACAGTAATGTGGACGAAATACGCTTACTATCTCTTTCTCTCTCTCTCTCTCTCTCTCTCTCTCTCTCTCTCTCTCTCTCTCTCTCTCTCTCTCTCTCTTAATAGGTCTCAGTTCCCCGCCCACTCTCTTTCTCTGTCTCTGCCTGTCTGTCTATGTCTCTCTCTCTCTCTCTCTCTCTCTCTCTCTCTCTCTCTCTCTCTCTCTCTCTCTCTCTCTCTCTCTCTCTCTCTCTCTCTCTCTCTCTCTCTCTCTCTCTCTCTCTCTCTCTCTCTCTCTCTCTCTCTCTCTCTCTCTCTCTCTCTCTCTCTCTCTCTCTCTCTCTTTCTCTCTCTCTCTCTCTGTAAGTGTGACTCTTCTTCCTGGGGTTCCTGGTGATGTGTTGAATGGGCGGCCTGGCGCGTCAAGTACTGTAGCCATGTACTTCATTAATGCCCGTTATTCTGACGCCTTTAGATGCCAGGTGCTCTGTTATGCGCGGACGCCAAAGAACACGTGCAAAAGAACATCTTCATCTACCAATGTAATTATTTCCTCCCTGACAAACGAGTGATTTAATGAAAATAGTTGCAAGAGAGAGGCAACAACCTTTCCTGCCGTCAGACCCGCCAATATATAGAGTTTATTGGATGTCCGAAAATGGTGGCAAGCACAATTAACAGGTGCTCCGAACGATTCTTTATGGAAAAGAAACCCCCCTCTTCTACCTCTACCCCCTCCCCACCCTCTTACCCCCACCCCCACCCTTATCCCTATTCCCCCGATCTCTTTTCGTCATATTTCGTTCGGTTCTTTTGTTCTTCCACCGCCAAATAACGATGATCAGCGCAACCCCTCTGACAATCTTTCATTAGCACCGATAGGTAGGTAGAGAGAGAGAGAGAGAGAGAGAGAGAGAGAGAGAGAGAGAGGGAGGGAGGGAGGGAGGGAGGGAGGGAGAGAGAGAGAGAGAGAGAGAGAGAGAGAGAGAGGGAGGAGGGGGAGGAGGAGGAGGAGGGAGAGAGAGGGAGGGAGGGAGAGAGAGAGAGAGAGAGAGAGAGAGAGAGAGAGAGAGATAAGAGAGAGAGAGAGATAAAGAGAGAGAGAGAGAGAGAGAGAGAGAGAGAGAGAGAGAGAGAGAGAGAGAGAGAGAGAGAGAGAGAGAGAGAGAGAGAGAGAGAGAGAGAGAGAGAGAGAGAGAGAGGAGAGACAAAGAGAGAGAGAGAGAGAGAGAGAGAGAGAGAGAGAGAGAGAGAGAGAGGAGAGACAAAGAGAGAGAGAGAGAGAAAGAGAAAGAGATAGAGAGAGAGACAGAGAGAAATAGAAAGAGAAAGAGAGAGAAAAAAAAGAAAGACAGAGAGAAAAAGAGAGAGAGAACACCACATTTCCTTCCCTTTTCTCTCTCCCCTCCCTCCCCTCCCCCTCCCCCTCCTTCCCCTAAACCGCCCCCAAGCCCGATGCACTTTGAGGCTGATGATAAGCCGACGATAGCCAAAGGGATGCAAAGGTGGGTTGGGTTGGGGGGAGTCAGGCCGTAAATTTGGCCTAGTTGCCCCCCACCCCTCTTCCCCTCCTCCCATCTCCCTCCTTCCACTCCTCCTCCTCTTCTTCCTCCACCACCACTACCACCACCACGTCCTCCTCCTCCTCCTCCTCTTCTTCCTCCACCACCAATACCACCACCACGTCCTCCTCCTCCTCCTCCAATTTCTCCTCCACCACCACCACCACTTCCTCCTCCCCCTCCTCCTCTTCCTCCACCACCACTACCACCACCACCACCTCCTCCTCCTCCTCCTCCTCCTCCTTCTCCTACACCAACACCACCACCACCTCCTCCTCCTCCTCCCCCTCTTCCTCATTCACCACCACCACCACCACCTCCTCCTCCTCCTCCCCCTCTTCCTCATTCACCACCACCAGCACCACCTCCTCCTCCTCCCCCTCTTCCTCATCCACCACCACCACCAACACCACCACCTCCTCCTTCTCCTCCTCCTCCTCTTTCTCCTCCACCACTACCACCACCACCCCCTCCTCCCCCCCTCCTCCTCCTCCTCCTCCACCACCACCACCACCTCCTCCCCCTCCTCCTCTTCCTACTCCTCCTCTTCCTCCTCCTCCTCCTCCCAGTATCTTATCATCATCCCACCTCCTTGGCCCCTCGATGCAGACACCTTCACTGTGACTTACCCTGTGGTTTAGCCCATACGGAGTGGAATTTACACTACACGCGCAATCTGACCTGCCTCCCCTTTCCTTCTACCTCCCCCCCCCCTCTCTCCCCTCCCCTTTCCTTCTACCTTCCCCCCCTCTCTCTCTCCTATACCCTTTCCTTCTACGTTCCCCCGTCTCTCTACTATCTCCATTCCTTCTACCTACCCCCCCTCTCTCTCTCCTATACCCTTTCCCTCTACCTTCCACCCCCCCTCTCTCTCTCTCCTATACCCTTTCCTTCTACCTCCCCCCCCTCTCTCTCTACTATACAATTTCCTTCTACCTTCCCTCCTTTCTCTCTCCTATACTCTTTCCCTCTACCTTCCGCCCCTCTCTCTCCCCTCCCCTTTCCTTCTACCTTCCTTCTCCCTCCTTCCTCCCTCCTCCTTCCAGCTTCCCACTCCCTCCTTCTTCCTTCCACCTTCCCTCTCCCTCCCTTCTCCTTACCCTCTCCCTTTCTTCCACCTTCATTCTCCCTTCTCTCTTCCCTCCCTGCTCCTCCCCCTCCACTCTATCTCCCTTACCTCCTCCTCTCTCTCCCTTCCTTCCACCTTCCCTCTCCCTCCCTTCTACCTCCTGATCCCTCTCCTCCTTCTTTCTCCTTCTCCTTCTTCTTCTCCCTCTCCCTCTCTCATCTCATCCTCCCCCTCTCCTATTCCCTTTCCCTCTCCCTCTCCTCTCTCTTCTCTCCTCCTCTCCCTTTCGCTTCCTTCCACCTTCTTTCTTCTCTCTCTCCCTACCCCCTTTCTTCTCCTTCCCCGTCCGCATTCCTCCAACCTTCTCTCAGACTGCCTTGCCATCCCCCCGACCCTCCTTCTCCTTCTTCATATTTCTCCATCTTCCTTTTGGCCCCCCCCCTCCCTCTCCCGCTCCTTCCTCCTTCCCCTTCTACCTCTCCCCATTTTCAACTCCCTTCTCCTTTTCCCTGGTTCATCCACCCTGCTCCCTCTCTCTCTCTCCCTTCCTCTCCCTCTCCCTCCTTCCTCCATCCCCTTCTCCCTCTCCCTATATCTATCTCCCTCAACCTTCTCCCCCTCTCCCAAGCTCTCCATGGTCAACACAAGCTCAGAGTCTCTCTCCATGGCGGTCCAATCACAGTGTTCAATATGATTTGTGATTTCATATCTGTCTTGAGTCATCTCCCTTTCTCCTACCCCCCCCCCCACAAACACACATACACAAACACACATACACACACACACACAAACACATACACACACACAAACAAACACACACACACACAAACAGACAAACTCGTACACACAAACACATACACACTTATAAATAAATCTTTGTATCTATAGATAAACAAACAAACCACTAAATCTCATATGTGCAAACAATTTATCCTTTTAAGAATATGCATTGTTGAAATAAGAATAATACTTGGCTCGTAATCCTCCCCTTCACTACTAAGACACATAGTTGTCTACGGTTAAAGTTCTTTTTATGCAACATGAATATTTTACAAAGTTGCTTAATTAGATTCTTTTGAGGTGTACGTGTCTTTCCTTGTTTTTCATTCTCTCTCTCTCTCCTTTATTATCATAATTTATTTCTTCATCTTCTTCGTTTTCTTTTTCTTCTACTTGTTCTGTTTTATCTTCTTCATTAATATCTTTCTTTCTTCTTTTTTTCTTCTTCATTTTCTTCCTTTTCTGCTTTTATCTGTTTCTTCTTCTTCTTCTGAATAATCTCATCCTTTTGTTTCTTTTATATTTTCTTCTTCTTCTTTATCATCTTCAAGTTCCTCTTCTTCTTTTTCTAAATCCTCTTTTTCGCCTTCTTCTTCTTCTTTTACATTTTAATTAACCAACTCCCTTACAGTTCCTTCGACACGAGAGTAACAATTACAATTCAGACTCTTTATCAAGCGCAGAGAAGAAGGGAGAAGGAGGAGGAGGAGGAGGAGGAGAAGGGAGGAGAAGGGAGGAGGAGGAGGAGGAGGAGAAGGGAGGAGGAGAAGGGAGGAGGAGGAGGGAGGAGGAGGAGGAGGAGGAGGAGGGAGAAGGGAGGAGGAGGGAGGAGGAGGGGAGGTGATCTCTTTTGGGAAATTTTGATCTTTGAAGTGTCTGAGTTTGAAGGTTTTTTAGATTTCGTAGAGATTTTGAGAGTTTAGATACGGAGGTGGCGAAAGTAAAACAATAAGTGAACAGAGTATGGTAACCAATAGATCAAATATTTAATGGCAATGATTGTAATAGTAATGATAATAATGATGATAATAATAGCAATAATAATAATAATGATAGTTATAATAATAATGATAATGATAATAATGATAACAATAATAATAATGATAACAATAATAGTAATGATGATAATAATGATAATAATAGTAAGGATAATAATAATAGTAATAACAATAATAATAATAATAATGATAATAATAATAATAGTTCCACACACGAGAAATCGGGATATGGCGACCACGATAACATTTCCGTCGCTGTCCATGTGGAGGCGTTCGTGTATGCAGGCGACTGTGGCAATGCGGCGGTCGTGACGTCATCAGCTGTTCAGGGCGGGCTCATCAACCTCAGTCGGGACGCTTCACTCTCGCTTGTGGGCGGGGTGGGACTCTGTTGTTGTTGTTGTTGTTGTTGTTCAGTGGTTGTTGTTGTTGTGGTTTGCTTATACGGTTGTTGTTTTTGGTTGTGTGTTATGTGATATGTTTTTTGTTGTTTTCTCTTATTTGGTGTTGCTTTGTTTGTTTATGTGTTATTTTTTGTTGTTTTTTCTTATTTGGTGTTGCTTTGTTTGTTTATGTGTTATGTGTTATTTGTTGTTGTTTTTTTCTTATTTTGTGTTGCTGTTTTTGTTTATGTGTTGTGTGTTATTTTTGTTAATTTTGTTATTTGACGTTGCTGTTTTTATTGTTGTTGTTATTAATATTACTATGATGGTAATGATGAAAATAATATTGATGATGATAACAATAACAAAAATAAGGATGGTAAAAGGAAAATAGAAATAGAAATATAGATAAATATAGAAATAGAAGTGAAAATTATATTAAAGATGATGATATGGATGATAATAATAATGACAATGATGATAAGGATGATAACAATAATGACAATGATGATAAGGATGATAACAATATTGACAATGATGATAAGGATGATAACAATAATGGCAATGATGATAACAATAATGACAAGGATGATAACAATAATGACAATGATGATAAGGATGATAACAATAATGACAATGATGATAATGATAATAATCATTAATAGGGTTATTTGTAGTATTAATATTGTATTATTCTCTTGCGTTACTTTACTATGTTAGTTAAACAGGTCGAGTCTTGGTCGTAGGTCAAGGGGAGGGGGTGGGGGTATANAGAGAGAGAGAGAGAGAGAGAGAGAGAGAGAGAGAGAGAGAGAGAGAGAGAGAGAGAGAGAGGCACAGATACAGACAGAGAGAGACAGACAGAGAGAGAGAGACAGACAGACATAGAGACACAGATAGTGAGAGAAAGAGAGAGATACAGAGAGACAGAGACAGACACAGAGACACACAGATACACAGACAGAGAGAGAAAGAGAGAGATAGACAGAGAAAGAAACAGAGACACACACAGAGACACAGAGAGAGGGAGAAAGACAGAGAGAGAGAAAGAGAGACACAGACACAGACACAGAGACACAGAGAGAGACAAAGAGATCATACAACCACCACCACCACCACCACCACCATCACCACCGTCGTCTCACAGGAAGTCAAAAGCTAACAAGAAGCCGTGGGCAGTGTGCGGGTAATCAGCTGGTCCGCTTGCCATGTCACCACCGACCGTCAACATCAAAACCCGCCGTCTGACCGCACGCTGGATCCCCACCTGGAAATGAGGTTGTTGCGGCCCGAGCTAATGATAAAAATTACATTAATTACATCACTTTGTATGAACTGCTGGCCCGCCGAGTGCACCGGAGCGGGGATTTATATGACTGGAGAGTACAGCTGAGTCTTATTTATTGAAATCTTTGCAGTGAGATTTTTTTTTTTTTTTTTTTTTTTTTTTTTTTAATGATGGTGGTTACGGTCATTACGTGAATCCCAGCTGTTTCTCTTTTCATTATCATTATCATATTTAATTCCATTGTTGTAATAGCATTATAATCGTGGCTGTTTTGATCTTCGTCTTCGCTGTCATAAACGGTGGAGGTTCTATTGAGATATTATTTTAAGTGCTGATTGTATCTCCTGTTGCAATCAACAGTGATTATTTGAGGTTAATCTGCGTCATAATTATCAGTTTTGATATTGTGATTATATATATATATTTTTTTTTTCCTATTAGTGCTATCCCTTTGTGATAATCAACATCATTATTTTCAGTGTTCTTGCTCTAATCTATGTTCTTGTTCTAAGCTATTCCAGTAACCATTTTGCCTGACTTTGTTATCTTCAATATCATTAACTCATCTTTCATAATTGGAATTTCATTGATGATAAGATTAAAGGAAATGTCCATAATGATGATGATCAACACCAGAATATGATACAATTCCCAACACCAACGCCACTACTGTCAAAACTACTGACATCAATTGCTACCATTACTGTTAACGTTATCATCATTATTACTTGAAATATAACCACTAGTATCACCATCATTATGAGGATAATAATAACAAACAAACAGCCAACAATACAAAATGTTTGAAAGTTCAAATGATTTCACTGCCATCAAAACGGCACACAGCAAAACAACAACAACAACAAAATCCTTTTATATCATCATCATAACTGTTATAATGAACAATAAACATCACACAAGCTCTACAAAAAATAACCCATCCCCACATTTTCTTCCACTATAACTAAACGTTTTATTGATCTTGGTTACAAACTGTAATTCGGTTACGACAATCAAACACAATACCTCTTATAAAAAAAAGAGAAAAAGAACATGAACGAACAGCGGCGATATCATCCGGGGCTTTGTTGACTCTGTAACACAGCCACGCTGACCAAACAAACACTTCAGTCGAACCAAGTAAACACACACACACACACACACACACACACACACACACGCACACACACAGCTGACATAAGTGGCCAATGCAATACACAACGGTCGCCATCTCTTCAGTCACGGCCTCCACATCAACCCCCTGTTTCCTACCCCCACCCCCCACCCCTCCTCTTTAAAACTAAGGGGGGGGGGAGGGGTTTATATGACTCTTACCAACACCATGAAAAACCGCTGCTGTCCTTGTCCATGGCAATCTAATGCAAATTGGGAAGAGGAGGAAGAGGAGGAGGAGGAGGAGGAGGAGGAGGAAGAGGAGAAGAAGAAGAAGGAGTAGGACGTGGAGGAGGAGGAGAAGGAGTAGGAGGAGGAGGAGAAGGAGAAGAAGAAGAAGAATTTGAAGGAGGAAGAGGAGGAGGAGGAGGAGTAGGAGGAGGAGGAGGAGGAGGAGGGGGAGGAGGGAGGGGAGGAGGAGGGGGAGGGGGGGGGGGGGAGGAGGGGGAGGAGGAGGGGGAAGGGGAGGAGGGGGGAGGAGGGGGAGGAGGGAGGGGGAGGAGGAGGAGGAGGAGGAGGAGGAGGAGGAGGAGGAGGAGGAGGAGGAGGAGGAGGAGGAGGGAGGGAGGAGGGAGGGAGGGAGGAGGAGAAGAAGAAGAAGAAGAGAAGGAAGAGGAGTAGGAGGAGGAGTAGGAGGAGAAGGAGGCGAAGGAGGAGGAAGAGGAGGAGAGGAGGAGGAGGAGGAGGAGGTGGAGGTGGAGGTGGAGGTGGAGGTGGAGGTGGAGGTGGAGGTGGAGGTGGAGGTGGAGGTGGAGGAGGAGGAGGAGAAGAGGAGAAGGAGTAGGAGTAGGAGGATTAGGAAAAGAAGTAGGAGTAGGTGGAGGAGGAGGAGGAAGAGGGGGAGGGGGTATGGTAACCCCCAGGCACTGCGACGAGCAAGGGGTCATTAGATACGTTCAAAGCGCTCCTTATATAACAAGAATAGGCCCTGAAATGACCTCCGCCGCTTCTTAAATGGAGCCTCTCTGAGGGGAAATGGCATCTCCTCCGTCTCTCGCATTACCCACCTGACCTCGTTCCGATCGGCTGGGTCTCCGGCGACGGGAAATATCTATATATGCAAATCAAATAAAGGACCGTCATTAAACTCGGCGTTCGAGTCTCCGCATAAACGCCGCTGTCTCGTTACCCGGATCCGCCCGCCAGAACGGATAGGTGGAGGCTCCTCGCAATAGCGTCCGGACGGGTGTTGGGCCTGGCATAACCCTGCCCCCCCACCCCTATCCTCTACCCCCACCCCCTAC
>BOPN01000030.1:794091-796591 GCA_017312705.2 Penaeus japonicus
TCATCTTTAGGAACAAATAACCATAGTTATCTCATACAAAAATAATCATCGGCGCCTTCGGCATTACGATTACATCCTCGTAACTGATTCGCGAGCTGACTTATGGACGAGCCAAGACCCTCATTGATTAGCTTGCATTATGACGGTCAATTCGCTGCTTTATCTTGCATCATTGGCCAATTACACACGGACCTACATACTATTGACTAGTTTCGATTTGATCTCACACCATACATTGGTGAAGATTATGAGTGAGGTTTTGGGCGAGTCACCGGCAGCTCTCTTGTTCATTCTGCTGTTCAGATGTGAACTCTGGGTCACTCTTTTTGGGCTATCCCCCTATCTCTGCCTATTATCTTTCACCAACTGACTACTGCCTCCTGACTCGCTCATCCACCTTGCCCATTCCCTGGTCACATTTGATTAAATTATTCTGTCTATGGCAACGATTTTTTTTCCGCTCAATCCACAATGTTTTCCACCAAGGAACTTTAAACGTAACTTTCTTTCAGACAACCAATTACAAGCCCTTTCTTCTCCCTAACCAATCCCGTCAAAGCTCTCATCTTTGCAGCCAATAAAAACTAGCCCTCTTGCGGCCTGTTCGCAATTTGGACCAATCAGCGGGCGGCACGGGGCAAGATAAGCACCAATTAACCCCGGAGCGTTGGATTAGAGAAGAACTAAAGCCCAGTTCTCTCCCTGGACGCGGATGGATGGCGGGTGACCGATCAGCCTCGGGGAGGCCGGTTGTTTACTGGGCATTAAATCACACAAACTATGTAATTACCAGCGATCAACGGAGGAGGACCAGCCTGGTGATTATTGATGGTTAGGATCTGTTAACAGTCCCATAATCTGACTCGCGTTATGGCGGCGGCTTTACGGTCATTCCCTTGCTACTAAGATCCAGTTTCTCAGGGGCGGAAAACCTGATGGAGTTTTACAGCAAAGAGATAATCATGATGCTGATGAAGACGAGACAGATGCGAGCGCGCCAGAGAGACTGCAGGCGGCGCGAATGCCAGAGCGCCGCGCGAAATGCCAAATAAAGATCTCGCCCTGTTAAGTCTCGAATCGTCTCGTATTGTCGATACCCAGCCTTGTGGGCGGGTATTTACGATACCGCTTAGGTTAAATATTATGTGTGTGGGGGGGGGGAAGGGGGGGGGCTTTCTTGTTCTGCAGAGGGATCAGTTTGCAATAATGCAAGGACCCTAAGGAGCGTTAAACCTCCTTCGCCTGTGACTCGCTCGCATCTTTAGCAACGCGGCCGGACGGACGGACGGACGGAGCGACGCGGGTGTTCGACAGGGGGGAAGGGCGAGAGTACCTGCGCAGACAGAGGCGGTTGGCTCAGCCGCACGACACTGACCATCCGGCGCAGAAGAGCAGGTTGCGAGCGTGTTAATGACCCAGCCATCACAGCTACAGGTAGTGATTAACAAATGAATTACTTCCACACTGGCGTGAGACGTTTGTTTAACAGACACTTCGGAAAATATGACCGGTTAAAATTGACACTTATCACGTACTTACACCCGCATGACCAATGTGTGTGTACGTATGAATTCGTTCTTTCTCTTGTGGGTATTTGCGTTGGGCATGGGGCTTGAGGTGTGGAACTGCCATTTATGTACAGTATCTCCGCGGCGAGTGCGACTCTGACTTTGTGTGAGTGTGATTGTGTGTGTGTGTGTGTGTGTGTGTGTGTGTGTGTGTGTGTGTGTGTGTGTGTGTGTGTGTGTGTGTGTGTGTGTGTGTGTGTGTGTATGTGTGAGTGTGAGTTAGATTGATTGTGTGTGTGTGTGTGTGAGAGAGAGAGAGAGAGAGAGATTGTGTGGATGTGGATGTGTGTGTGTGTGTGTGTGTGAGTGTGAGTTAGATTGTGTGTGTGTGTGTGTGTGTATGTGAGAGAGAGATTATGTGTGTGTGTGAGAGAGAGAGATTGTGTGTGTGTGAGAGAGAGAGAGATTGTGTGTGTGTGAGAGAGAGAGAGAGATTGTGTGTGTGAGTGTGTGTGTGGAGGGGAGGGGAGGGCAGAGGTCCCAGCGTATTATCATAACTCAGATAAATCGCCGAAGCTTACACAAGTGTGATCACCAACACCTGCATGACAAAGGTATGAAGGAGCGATGTTCTCAGCAGGCAGACAGACGCAGACGCAGGTCGTAACACGGACCTTGCGTCGAAGAGTAGCGCCTCACAGGAAACCAATAGATATTAAGTCATCGCCTCGCGTGTATCATCAGAGGCAATATCTGTGGCGCCGGGCTCGAGATGACTACGTGCCAACACACACACATGTCATTACGGACCGAACTCCAATAGAAGAAGATCAGCGTATGACGACTTACGAAGGTCTGGCGCCCGTGTTTCGACGCGAGTGCGAATGCGTCGAATTGGCTGGCGGATGCGTGACTTTGTCTCTCTCTCTCTCTCTCTCTCTCTCTCTCTCTCTCTCTCTCTCTCTCTCTCTCTCTCTCTCTCTCTCTCTCTC
>BOPN01000030.1:814091-819091 GCA_017312705.2 Penaeus japonicus
CCCTTTAAAGCGAGCGAATCCTTGTTGAAGCAAACAAATAAATTCATTAGTGGCAAGTGGAATAAATCAAGAACTCGTGAACGGCTAAGTTATTCACAGGCAACGAACAATCCTTTACTTAATTAATTAACGTTCAATGCAAAACCAACGCTCTTTCACCGACGCTTCCCCCCCCCCACCCCGCCGCCCTTGTATGCGCTTTAGGCCTTCCCATAAGACTGCTCAGCTTAGCTACCTATGCCTCCGCCGCCAATAGCGCCCTCGGAAGGATAATTATGCCCAACTAAGCAGCCTGCAAATGCACCGAGATAAAATGATATGCTAATCTCTACCCATTCGAGATTAAGATCATTCGAACGAGCCGCGCCTGATGTGCCGTCGTGAATAGCCATTAAGTCCTGACAGATATTCGATGGCGCCTTCAAGAAAACTCAAGAGGTATTTCCACTTTCCTTGCGAAAAGAGGTGGAATTTTTTTTTTTTTTTTCTTTATCGTCCTTATCTCTCGTAGCTTCTCTTGAAAGACTATTCTAAATGCAGAAGGGTGGTAAGTCTTGATGAAGTTTCACATTGTAACGAGGTCTGACATTCGCGAAATTTATGCGATCGTAAAAAAAGTTGCAGCTGAACTTTAAGCCGAATCTGGAAAATACACAAATCACCCAGATTTCGACCGTCATTAACGACCCTTTAATTAATCGTCAATACCGCATAAATTGCATGACGGGAAACATGCAACCTGCGTCTAGATCCCCAAGAATAAGTACAACCCGCTGAACTATTTTCCAGAATTGCAAGTTGAAATAAATAAATGCCGAGTCTTTATCAGCTCTGCAATCGGCTGCGTATGTAAAGCCTGGGGATTTTCCTCATCATTCATGTATATTTGCAACGAAAATGTATCGAATCAACGACGTCCCTCTTTTTTTGCGAAATGAAATATGCATCTTTTTATATCATATTTTGACTTGTAATGACAAAATGTTCTTATATCATATAGTGAAAATATCGAATCTTTGAAGAATATTATAGTAATGACAATGATGGTGTTTAAAGTAATGACAATAATAATAATAGTAATGATAATAATGATGATGATGGTAAAGATAATAATGATAATAATAATAATAATAATGATAATGATAGTTATAATGAGAATGATAAAGATAATCATAATAATAATAATAATGATAATAATGATAGTAATGATAATAAATAATAATAATAATAATGACAATAATATTGATAATGATAATAAAATAATAATAATAATAATCATAATAATAATAATAATAATAATAACAATAATAATAACAATTGTGATAAAATAATAATGATCATGATGATGAAAACAATTATCACTCTCATCCTTACTATTACAATGATGATAATAATAATGATAATAATAATAATAATGATAGTAATAGCAATAACAATAATGATACCAATAATAATGAAAAAAATAATAATGATAATACAAAATAATAATAATAACAAAAACAGTGACCATCACAAAAGCAGTAATAATAACTAGAAGAATAAGAACAATGAGAGAAATTAAAAATAATAACTAGAAGAATAAGAATAATGAGAGAAATTAAAAACCAATGGGTAGTCAGCTGTCAATCCTCCCTTGTGGTGTGCAAGATGAGAGAACATTTCCCTGCACGATTACCACAACCGTAAAACTAAATGACCACAAAGATCAGATTTTTATTTATTTTATTATTATTATTATTAATATTATTATTATTATTATTATTATTATTATCTATTATTATTATTTTTTTTCTTTTCTTTTAGATTAGGTAGAAAAATGTCGTTTTCTTGAAGTTTCGATTTATTGTCATTTAATTTCGATTATTGATACTAATGATGGGTTGCATATTGAATGTTGTTGAATGGTTGTTGCCATGAATAATATCTGGCGGATGTTGAGGTGGATGAGGTGTGTTTACTTACGATTAAATACTTTAAACATCTGTGAGGTCTTGGGTTCAGGGTACATACCTGGAAAGAAAACAGAAAAAAAACATAATTAGTTTTCATACACCCTTAAAATCCTTAATCATTATTTCTAGTCCTAATGACTTAAAAGCTCATCCTTAATTACATATCTAAATGACGTGACATTAATACCAAGATCCTATCATTACGAAATATTATTTTTATTATCATTACTAATTTTATCATTAATACTGTTATTATACTGATGTTATTTGCAGCATTTCTTAATAAAAAAAGAATCCACTACGTTACCATGAGCTGTAATTATTGGAATACTTAAACAACATATTATTAATCATATATAATGATAACAATAAATCATAAATCAATAATAATCATTGCCTTGAATAATTAATGATATCAAATCCAACAATCTTAACAACAATACCAACAATACCAACAAAAAAAAAGCCATCTCGTGCTCTTATCTCAACATGATCCTTGCAACAGAGCATCCCAGCCTCCGCCACCGCCCACATGCAGGTTCCAAATCTTAAAGATAGGCCTCTTTTACCCTCAGGCCCTTCCGTCCTCCCTAAATTCCTAGGCCTTCGGCGGTCCGCTCCGTTTTCTATGATGAGCTCCCTGGCCAGACTGCTTTCGAATTGACGCACGCCCACATCCGGATGTGACGTCACGAAGGAGTGTTGTTATTAAAGGCGCTACGGGATTCGATTTTTTTTTTTTTTTTTTTTTGTGATTCCTCGACAAATGAGGAGATATGAGTGTCTATCGTGGTGGGCGTACGAAGCTAAGAGAGGTATATGAGGCACTAAATTCGGAATTTGTGCACGAATGTCTCTCTCTCTAGTTCTCAGTCAATTAGGGACTTTTAAAAGGTACTATTATATCACCATCTACTATATAGATAAATATTTCTGAAATGGATGATAATAGATACGTATAAGAATCTATCAGCACATTTAGTGTAATGATCACTAGGTTTCTTTATCGTTATAGAATTTAGTACTTTAGTACTTTTCTCACTATCACTGTCTTTATACTGTTACATCACTCTTCCCCGAACTATCAATGTATCATTCATCACATCATCATCATAACTGTCACTATCACCGCCACGTCATCATCACACTATGAACATCAGGATTCACCTCATCACAATCCCCATCTCTCCCCTCTCCTCCCACCCCCACCCCCTTATCACCCACATTCCTCTTCATTCTCTCCTTCACGTTGACTCTCCGCCCTCATCATCATCACCATCACCATCACTATCCTCGTCACCATCGTCATCTTCACCATCATTACATCGACACTCTCCCTCCCTCCCTCGGCTCAGGAAAAGATATGCATTCAAGATACTCCATAAACGCATTGGGGCAAATGAGTCTACAAAATCAATACGGAACACAACTCTTTTATTTTCAGGAGGGGTGGGGGGTGGGGAGGGGGAGGGGGAGGGGAGGGGTGGAGAGAAAGGAGGGGGAGGGGTCGTGTTTTATAAACAAATCAGTCCCTCCTTCCCCCCTCCCCCCTATCCTACCTTTCTTCCGTCCCTCCCTGGGTTCTCTCCTCCCCTCCCCTCTCCTCCCCTTCCCTTCTTTCCCCTTCCCCTCCCTTCCATCCCCCCCCCTCTCCCCTTCCAAATTCTTTTGCTTACGACCGTGCATTTATGATGGTCCCGCAGCCTTAAATAATATGGATTTGCATAAGCTGCAATTCTGAATCTAATGGCGTGCGTTATGTAGACTCAGCGAGCAGATGGGGGAGGAGGAGGAGGAGGAGGAAGAGGAGGAGGGAGAGGAGAGGAGGAGGGAGAGGGGAGCAGAAGAGTAGAGTGGGAGGGGAAGGAAGGGGGGGTGGGTGAGGAAAGTGAGGTAGGAGGAGAGAGAAAAGAGGTTGAACCGGTAGGTAGGTAGGAAAGGGGTGGAGAAGGAGGAGGAGGAGGAGGAGACGGAGGAAGGGGGGGTGGGGGGAGTTGGGCAGGAAGAGGGAGGGAGACGATGTGGGGGCGTGTTGGATGAGGGGAAGAGAGAGAGAGAGAGAGGGGGGGGGGGGGGATGAGAGCCATCAATGTGTGTCAGAGGTGATGAATTTTGGATACCTGGACATATCGCGGTGTATAAATAAGGTCCGCACTCTATTCACAACCACGCGAACAGATACAAGAAAAAGACGAAAACAAAAAACAAAACACAAAAACACAAAAACATAACAAACCCCCCCAAAACATGAACTAAATAATCCCACAATTAAAACGATATTCAACGATGCACATGCAAAATATACCCAGTGCATCGCTGACGTGAATTTTCGTCCTATTCGTTGGGTTTCGTTCGCGGCTCAATATCTGGGAGCAATAGGAACACGGCGTTTCTTTTGTTTTAACGTTCTTCAAGAGCTGGGGGGGAGAGGGGGGATGGGGAGAGGAGGAGGAAGAGGAGGACGGGGGATGAAGAGGAGGAGGACGGGGGAGGAGGAGGAGGAGTGTGGAGGAGGACGGGGGAGGAGGAGTATGGAGGGGGGGGGGTGGGGAGGGGTGGAGGAAGGTAAGGGGTAGGAGCGAAGTAGAGGCTGGAGGAGGGAGATGGAGGAGTTGTAGGAGGAGGAGGAGGAGGAGTAGGAGTAGGAAAGGAGGAGATGGAGGAGGAGGAAGAGGAGGTAGAGGCAGAGGGAGGAGGAGGAGGAGGTAGAGGCAGAGGTAGAGCAGGAGGAGTAGAAAAGGAGGAGATGGAGGAGGCGGAGGAGGAAGAGAAGGAGCAAGAGGCGGAGGAGGAGCTGGAAAGGAGGAGATGGAAGAGGCGGAGAAAAGGAGGAAATGGAGGAACAAGGAGGAGAAGGATCTATGTAGGAGGGAAAAGCGAGTAGGAAGAGGAAGTGGCGGAGGAGAATGAAAAAAAAACAAAAAAACAATAGCAGTGGGAAAGGAAGAAGAGGAGAAGCAATAGACGATAAGAGGAAGTGTAGAGGAAGAAGAGGTTAAATAATAAGGACGTACATGAAGGAAAAAAAGGCGGAGAAGTAGGAGAGAA
>BOPN01000030.1:839091-841591 GCA_017312705.2 Penaeus japonicus
TATATATATATATATATATATATATATATATATACATACACACACACACACACACACACAGAAACAGAACCAGACAGACAGACAAAGAAACAGAGAGAGAGAGAGACCAAACACAAGCAAAAACATAAAAGAAAATAGGTGACAGTCACAAAACACTAACAAAAACAGACAGACACTGATATCACTCTGATAAAGGACTCAAGGAAAAGTAAAACAGCTGACGTCATCACGTAAAACGCAGGAGGTAACGTGAGGGTGTGAGGGTATGGAGTGTCGGGAGGGAGGAGGGAGGAGGGAGGAGAGAGGAAGTAGGGGAGGGAGGAGGGAGGAGGGAGGAGGGAGGAGGGAGGAGGGAGGGGAGGGAGGGTTATGGAGAGAGGGAGGAGGGAGGAGGGAAGAGGGAGGAGGGAGGAGGGAGGAGGGAGGAAGAAAGGGAGGGAGGGAGAAGGGAGAAGGGAGAAGGGAGGAGGGAGGGAGGGAGAGAGAGAAGGGAAGAGGGGAGGTAGAGAGGGAGGAAGAAAGGAGGGAGGGAAGGAGGGAGAGGGGAGGAGGGAGGGAGGAAGGAAGAAGAGAGGAGGGGAGGAGGGAGGGAGGGAGGGAGGGAGAAGGAAGGAGGGGAGGAGGGAGGGAAGACATGGGGAGGGGGAGAAGTGGTGATAAGCGCCTGGTAGAAATGGTGAGAGAGAAGAACATAAAGATGGAGGATTAGAAAAGGATTAGATTGGCGAGAGGGATAAGAAGAGAAGGAGAGAGAGAAGGAGGAGCTGAACAGAGAAGGAAGGGGCGGAGTAGGAGGAAGGGAAGGCGGAGGAGGAGGAAGGGAAGGGAGAGGAGGAAGGGAAAGGAGAGGAGGAGGAAGGGGAAGGAAGGGGGAAGAGGGGAAGGGAAGGGAAGGGAAGGGAAGGGGAGAGGGGAAGGGAAGGAAGGAAGGAAGGGAAAGGGAAGGGGGAGGAGGAGAAAGAAAAGTGGGAGGAGAAGGAAGAAAAGTGAGAGGAGAAGGAAGGAAAGGGGGAGAAGGAGGAAAGGAAGAGAAGGGAAGGGAAGGGAAAGGGAAGCGGGAGGAGGAGGAAGGAAAGGGCAGGGAAGGGAAAGGAAAGGAATAGGTCGGTGGCGAGGGAGGGAAGGGAAAGTAGAAATGGAAGAGCCAGGAAGAAGGAGGAGGGATAGAGAGGATAAAGTAAGGAGGGGGGGGGGGGGGGGGAGGGGGGATTAAAATGGGGAGAGGATGTATCAAACTGATAATTTTCCCCGGATATAAACTTAGGTAAAAGTGTCGGAGGATATAATAAACATTATCATTGGCTTTAGATTAACGTTTGTTCATGGATGATATAACTTTTTTTTTTTTCTCTCTCTCTCTCTTTTTTTATCCTTTTTTTATATGGAGTTTAGCTTCTTTTTCTCTCTTGTCTATTTTTTTTCTCTTCGATATGTATTTATTTTGGTATTCGTGTGAGAGAGGAAGGGAGACGATGGAGATAAGGAGGATGGTGATGATGATAGTAAAAACCACAAAATTAATAATAACGATGAAATTAATAACGATATCAATCAGACCACACCAATATCGACCAACAACAACAACAACAAAAAACACACGCATAAACAAATCCACACAACCAAACAAAACACTAGAGTCAACCTTATTTTCTGCATAATCCCACAATGTTCAGTACACCTAAAATTAGCGTCGCAGATGGCAGGTGTGAGTGAAGATACCAGCTGACAACACCACCTGTCTGCAATAGACTGAAAGATGAAAACACTTCTGGCGGCGTAGAGTCACGTGGCAAACAAACCGAGGAAGGTATGGTTCTTTGTGTTTGTTTGTGTGTGTGTGTGTGTTTGTGTGTGTGTGTGTTTGTTTGTGTGATTGTGTGTGTGTGTGTGTTTGTTTGTTTGTTTGTGTGTGTGTGCGTTTGTTTGTTTGTTTGTTTGAGTGTGTGTGTGCGTGTGTGTGTGTGTGTGTGTGTGTGTGTGTGTGTGTGTGTGTTTATGTGTATGTGTATGTATACGTATATGTATATGTATATGTATATCCATATGTGTATGTGTATGTGTATGTGTACGTGTACGTGTATAAGTATGTGTATGTGTATGTGTATGTGTATGTGTATGTGCGTACGTGCGTCTGTTTTTTTATCTATCGTATATATATATATATATATATATATATATATATATATATATATATATATATATATATATATACATATATACGCTAGCATATCATATTTCTTCGTTTTAGCGTATAGTTATTATTCTTCGTCGATTTTCCTTCCTCCTTATTTTTCTTTCTCTTTTTTCTTTGGTTGCACTTTTATTTACCTCCACTTTTCTTCTTATTTCATTTTTATCTCCTTTTACCATTTTGTATTTCACAACAAACTTAAAGCCCAAAGTATAACAAATTTAATGATTTTCTAAAGAAATAAATATCTAAATTATATACTTATTTACATATTTGTTCATGTATCTTCTTTTCAGTTCGATAAGTAAA
>BOPN01000030.1:846591-849091 GCA_017312705.2 Penaeus japonicus
CCTGCAATTGCTAGGGAAACTGTCGCAAATTTCGCTGCGAAGAAATATGATATGGGAGCTCGCCAGTCGGAATTCCTTGGACGTCACGGCGGCGTTGGTTGCTAAACTTCCTTCAAGTGGGAGTCACTTGATGGAATTGCACACGCTGTGAATAAATAGATACGTAGAGTCTAGCATACACGGTTTATAAATGTATGGATACTCACTCTCTGGCTCGGTCTTTGTCTCTTTCTCTTTCCCTTTCACTCACTCTCTCTCACTCTCTCAGTGCACGGGAGAGAGAGAGAGAGAGAGAGAGAGAGAGAGAGAGAGAGAGAGAGAGAGAGAGAGAGAGAGAGAGAGAGAGAGAGAGAGAGAAGGAGAAGGAGAGGGAGAGAGGAGGAGGAGGAGGAGGAGGGAGAGAGAGGAGGAGAGAGAGAGAGAGAGAGAGAGAGAGAGAGAGAGAGAGAGAGAGAGAGAGAGAGAGAGAGAGAGAGAGAGAGAGAGAGAGAGAGAGAGAGAGAGAGAGAGAGAGAGGTGAGGAAAGGAGAGGAGAGGAGAGGAGAGGAGAGGAGAGAGAGAGAGAGAGAGAGAGAGAGAGAGAGAGAGAGAGAGAGAGAGAGAGAGAGAGAGAGAGAGAGAGAGAGAGAGAGAGAGAGAGAGAGAGGTGAGGGAGAGGGAGAGGAGAGGGAGAGGAGAGGAGAGGAGAGGGAGAGGAGAGGGAAAGAGAGAGAGAGAGAGAGAGAGAGAGAGAGAGAGAGAGAGAGAGGGAGAGAGAGAGAGAGAGAGAAAGAGAGGAGACATAGAGAGAGAGGAGACAGAGAGAGAGGAGACATAGAGAGAGAGAAGACAGAGAGAGAGACAGACAGACAGACAGAGAGAGAGAATATCAACACGAGAGAAAGTTCCATATCTATCTCTATTACATATACGATACAACAAATAATCCCCATTCTCGAAAGTACATAGTTCATAACTCTAGATCTTCGCCATCTTGAATGGAATCGGACGCATGACAAAATTCGGCTACAATAGCATTATCATATCATAAATAATCCATATTAATGGCTATAATGCTAATTCAGAGTAATAAATCTACCATGATAACATGCTTCTTGCCGTAAATAATAGGCCGTCAGTGATTTCAGTCTGTCGCCATTTTTCACGAAAGGCAAACTATCCAAAAACAATGTCGTTAAAAATCCATAATGAACATCCCATATGAACCATAGTCTCCCCTTATATCTAGAAATAAAAATAAAAACAAAAATAAACACACACAAGAATTGCAACAATCACAGCAACATCCCCGTGAAAATAAAGACCCTAAAAGCAAGACACATTCGATCATCTGACACTAAGCTAGTAAAAAAAAAAAAAAAAAAAAAAAGCCACACAATGCAATGAATCCGTCACAATTCCCTGCAACATTGCAAGCAAGTGACTGGGGCGAAAGCCTGGGGTTGAAGGTGCGGCGGCAGGGCTCTCGGGGTGCCGCTGTCCACACTATTGTATTCAAATAAACCTTGTGGTGCCTCAGCTCCCCCCGGCGCGCCCGCATCGCTGAAATCTTAATTATGTCAAGATTATGATTGTGCTGCGTACCTGCTCTGTCAAAGGACCATATCTGTAGGTAGGGTACGTTGCATTATATATGTATATATATGTATATATATGTATGTGTATATATATATATATATATATATGTATGTGTATATATATATATATATATATATATATATATATATATATATATATATATATATATGTATATATATATATATATATATATATATATATATATATACACAGTATATATATATATATATATATATATATATATATATATATATATATATATATATATATATATATATATATATGCATATGTGTATATGATGCATGTGTGTATATGATTTCAGGTAGGCGCAAAGAGTCATCATGTAAACAACCTTAAGTCTCATAAAAAGAAAAGGTTTAAATGGAATTCCAAGGAAGGAAACTCATTTTTGTTCGTCTTCCTTCTTCCTCATTGGCCGGAGATCGCAGCGTAATAACTTAACCGCTTCATTATAATGCAATTTACATAAGTGTGTTTGCGTGTGTGTGTGTGTGTGTGTGTGTGTGTGTGTGTGTGTGTGTGTGTGTGTGTGTGTGTGTGTGTGTGTGTGTGTGTGTGTGTGTGTGTGTGTGTGTGTGTGTGTGTGTGTGTGTGTGCGTGTGTGTGTGTGTGTGCGTGTGCGTGTGCGTGTGCGTGTGCGTGTGCGTGTGCGTGCGTCTGCTTCTGATTCTGCTTCTACGTCTGCTCTTGCGTCAGCGTGTGTATGTGTGTGTGTGTATGTGTCGCAGCTGGCCAAACCGAAGCACTTAATTCGAAGCGAAGACTTAATTGAAATAAAACACTTCCCGGATAAAAGCGCCAGGAGATAAGATCCTCTCTCTTCCTTTCCCCCGAATTCACTGCGGCACAAAACTCCGCCCCATCTGTCTGACTGCAAGCACCGTCCCGGCCACAATTAGC
>BOPN01000030.1:865468-867968 GCA_017312705.2 Penaeus japonicus
GTTTGAAGCCTGTGGATTTACTTACATGAATTATGCCTTTATCTTTATATGTACATAAAGTTACGCGACGCGCCGATAGAGGGCCTGGAGCCGTGTTGAAACGAGCGAGAGTGTTCAGATCAACCCTGCTACATGGACCCGTTGATACATAAAATTTGTACCTGTACCCACCTCCAATGATAATTAACCTGTTCCTTATCAGTTAGTGCCACAAATAATGTTTCGATTCGCTTGATTTAAGATGATATAAAATTCTTTGATTATAGGTAAAAGTGGAGATAAAAATAAGACCTGGCAGAATGTCGTCGGAGCCAAAGGGTTTGGTCCCAATGCCACCGTGAGACAGGTTTTAGTAGTTCTTAAATCCGTATGGTTCTCCTGTGAAGATACACCGCAGCTACCGCCTTAGCGCTAACACCTGGATTGGCTCTTCTGGCCAGGCGAAGGGCGAAATCTGGATATTTTTACAATCGGTAATGCAGGTTTTATGAGTGTTTTCGGAGGTCCCGTTTTATTATGTATCTCCGCGAAAATCGAGTTAAAGTCATTTGGAATGAGCTTAAGTGCGTGTTGTGACGGCTGTACGTCTCTTTGTAAATTTCCTAAGACCTGCCCTCGCGCTGTAGCTACCTCGCATTTATATACAGCTTTAATTGGCACCTGATTTATGATAATATTAACATATCAAAGTGAAAACTGCTGTATAGCGGACGATAGAAAAGGCCAACTCCCCGGAATTTTATCTTTTTCGTTCAAGTTATTTCGCCAAAGGTTACGGTTTTTCGAGACGTTTTTGCCATAAAGGGGACGCCTTCGAAAAAAGGTAATTCTAACAATGTCAATAATGATGATGGTAGTGTTAGTAGAAAAAGCATTAAGGGTGATGGTAATGATAATAGCAATAACATAATCACAATAATTATAACAGTAACAATAATAATGATGATGATGATGATGATGATGATGATGATGATGATGATAATAATAATAGTAATGATAATAATAATCGTGATAAATAACAATTACAATAATAATAACAATGAATATTATCATAATGATTGCAATAGAAATAACATTTGCGACAATGATATGAATTACACTACTACTAGTACTACTAATTGTTGCTATCAGTAATTACAGTATAATACAGAGGAAAATAAAAGCGATAATACAAAAGACAATAACAACAATAATATTGAAAGTAATGTTGATAAAGATAATGATAATAACAGCAATAATAACAAATTAAAAAATGTTAATCATAATAATGCTAATAACAAAAGTATTAATAACAACAACAACAACAATGATAATGATAAGGATGATAACAATAATGATAATAATGATTTTAATAATAATAACAATAATGATGATGATGGTGATAATAATAATAATAAAGATGATGATATTAACAATAACAGAAATAATACTATGAGTTTACGATAATGTCATTTCTGCATCATAAGTGCAACCGCCTAGGAAATCCAAGAATTAATTACCTGATCAACATACCAAGATTTTTCAAAAAAAGAGATCGTTACTATTATCATTTACCTCATCAAACGACGATACCCGTGATCATTGCACATCATATCGTTTTAATGCTTTGACATGACCATAAAGCCAATCAATAATTCCCTTTTCTCTCCCCCCCCCCACTCCCCTCTTCCACACCGAAAAAGAAAGAAAGAAAGAAAGAAAAAAAAAATCAACGAACAGGCGATTAGGCTGACACGTCCTCGCTGGTACTTCCGCTCTCTCGGTAGATAGCCGGCTATTCTTTCTATTCCTGACCACGGGGAGCGGCAGGAATCATTTTATATTACTCGTTAGTTACAAGCTAGAGAAGAACAGGAGGTGCAAACTGGCAGTCGTTAACAAGGCGTTTACAGAAGGGAGGACGATCTCCCGAGACACGATCAGCCCCGGCTTCGAAAGAGATGGCCCGATAAGGCCCAAACTTATCCAGGACTCAAAGGAGTTATGGCCTTTACAACATCTTTATTTCGGAAGCCTCCAAAACACAGCTGCCATTACATCGGCTGAAGATAGAAGTTATAACCTCTCGACTCGACCGGCCAACTAAACTCATTCTTTCCCATCAATTTACAATCTTTGACGGGCATCAATCTCTTTGATGTGACATTTTACGACGCAGGAGCTGTGAATATAAATAAACTGAGATATGAGACGCGACCCATCCCAGTTCAGAGCCCGGACACTGATACCCTGAGATATAGAATGGCTCATAAAGCTAATTATAACGATGGGGGGGCGAAGACGAAGGAAGGGAGGGGAGGGGGGATGGGCGGGCGGGCGGTCTGGGAGGGGGAGAAGGGGTCCATGAAAGATTCCCCCGCTGTAAAAGGGGAAGAGAAGGGGAACGTTACAACACAAGGAGCACGAAGGTAAAAGCTGTGGACTACCACTTGTACCTCGGCTTCTCGAGAATAAAAGAATCGCTCGCTGGGCTATTTGAACGTCGGGAATTCATGAAATA
>BOPN01000030.1:875468-880468 GCA_017312705.2 Penaeus japonicus
TGGGGCCACGGATTATCTATCTTATTTTCCCTCCCACTTATCTTTCTTACGATTTTCTTATCAACAACAACAAAAAGAAAAAAACACTGAGGTACTCCTTTGCCCTCGGTGATGTCTGTCCCAATGTGTTTGTCGCGGGGGGGCCTTAACCCCCTATCTCTGTTATCGCCAGCGCTGCTTGCATTATCATATATATTGCAAACAATCTGAGAAAGATTCGCGTCACATTTATCCGGAGGATGAACGTTATTATCCCGAAGGTCATTACCATCTCCACAACCATCGACCGCCTCATAACAGCACATCACACTCAGCGAGAGAGGGGGTCGTCTGGGCACAAAGCTCCGGGTTCCGCGGTTCCGTCCTCCGAGCGGGGCGAAGGTGGGTCGGCGAAGGAGGAAAAACAGAGAGCAACGAGGGAGGAAATAGAAATAGCACACACATACACACATTTAGAAAGAGAGAGAGAGAGCGAGAGAGAGAGAGAGAGAGAGAGAGAGAGAGGGAGAGAGAGAGAGAGAGAGAGAGAGAGAGAGAGAGAGAGAGAGAGAGAGAGAGAGAGAGAGAGAGAGAGAGAGAGAGAGAGAGAGAGAGAGAGAGAGAGAGAGAGAGAGAGAGAGAGATGCAGTTGATGATTACACAGCCAACTCAAGTCTTTATCAAGCAAGGCATTTCATAAATAAATCCGTCAATTAAATACATATTTTCTTATTCATCTACAACCATACTATAAAAATGTTCCTTGCTATATCCGGTATCCCGAAATGTATGTATGTGTGTGTGTGTGTGTGTGTGTGTGTGTGTGTGTGTGTGTGTGTGTGTGTGTGTGTGTGTGTGTGTGTGTGTGTGTGTGTGTGTGTGTGTGTGTGTGTGTGTGTGTGTGTGCATTTGCCGCACTGGTCTCTAACGTCTAGTTTGCCTAGATTTCTCGGCGGGACCCACAAACAAAATAATATTTCTAACCACTCAAGAAATCATATTTCCCCCCCCCCCCCCCCCCCCCACTCGTCGCCAATCCCCGTCGATTATTTGAAACCTGTCACTTGTATCCAATATATATTTTTCACTTTCTTCCTTTCTTCGTTTCGCTACGTAGCTTGTGTATTGGCATGCGTGTACCCAACACCGTGGAATTCTTTTCGCCGTGTTGATATTTTCCTTGTGTCTTGCGTAACGTTGCAGGTGTGTATGCAAGAAGAAATAGTTGCAACTGTGTTGGGGGTTCGTCGTGCCACCAATAAAACAATATCTGACATTCGAGAGATATGAAGGCTTTGGGATATCCCTGTGGTATTTAAACAAGCAACGGCGCCCAGCCATGCAACCATAGACGGGTCGTTTATTTTGCAATAACTCGGCATCATTAGCGTTTTCATTCATCATTACATCCCATCACCAACGGACACGATCTAGAACAGCTGCAACATCAACCGTAGGCTTGCAATATAGTCCCAATAGTCCCAGCATCATGCCCATGAAGCCCGTACGCAAAAAAAAAAAACGAAAAAAGAAGAGCAATTGCATGATCCGGCAACAGCACAAGAGAGACCATGGCGACAACAGCAGCGTTGGAATTCCACCTGAGACAGACGGAGTAGAATACAACTTTAGCAAGAGTATGGCGCTAGTAGACCATAACCCGCAAAGGATCAATGGGCGAGACAGCGTGTGGCCTCCACGGAGACAACCTCCATACAGGAATGTGACCTCGGAACACGGGTGTGCTCACTTGGGCATATTCACCTCATTTTGATGGGAGTCAAAGCGTTTACGCACTACAGACGTGTATGCACCGAGGACTGGTAATACTCACTGACATTTCAACTCACACACGCTCTTCAGTGGACACCCACGCCCACCAAGTCACACACAAACACAAGCACATTGAAATTCACACCTAAACTATTAACTCTCTCAACCTCCAATGCAACATGTCGTTTCGGAAGTCAGAAATGGATCACACTCCCTGCTATGCTACAAAAAAAGGAAAAAAAAAAGGCTTGTCACAAAAATGAATCATATTTTCGACACTTTGGGAAATATGTATTCAATGATGTATTCACAATCGGCGCTTTCTCACCACTTGGATAGCCATTTTGACTGTAATGCATTTGACAGCGCTATTATAACCGGCTCGCTGCCCTGAATACATACATTCTACTCCATGTATAATGCAGGGCTGGCAACAAACCTGTCATATCTAAACTGTCCAAGTGTTAGGAAAGGTTCCATGGAACGATGCAACTGTGTATACCGGTCTCGTTCTCTGGGATATATCCACAGTTCACTTGTTCTAGTTTGAAGTTCTTTCGCTATTTGCTTTATATATATATATTTTTTTTTTTTTACATTGGTTGTCTTCCCTTCCCTTTTGTTTTTCTTTTTTTGTTTTTCTTTCTATTAAGCCTCTCTCTTCCTCTTTCCTTCACTGACTCTTTCCTCCATTTCTCTCTCTCTCTTTCTCTCTCTTTCATTTTCTTCTGTGCTCATTATCTGATTAATCCTTTCCATTGCCCTTTCTTCCCCTTATATATATATATGTGTGTCTGTGTGCGTGTGCGTGTGCGTGTGCGTGTGCGTGTGCGTGTGCGTGTGCGTGTGCGTGTGCGTGTGCGTGTGCGTGTGCGTGTGCGTGTGCGTGTACGTGTGCGTGTGCGTGTGCGTGTGCGTGTGCACGTGCGTATGCATGTACATGTGTATCTGACTCTCCCTCTTCCTCGTCCTCTTCACATTCTCCCTCTCCCTCGTTCCAGGTATTTTCCCAGCTATATCTCTTAAAGCATCTAATTCCCAACCCCATCTCTTCTGTCATCCATCAGAGACAACAGTTTAATCCAAGACGGCCATCATTTCTGGGAATTAACAAACCGAAATTACGCCACATTATGCGCGACATAGCTGGTGTTGGTAATCCATTTTATTCATGTGACATCTTGTTTCCATGAGCATATGTACCCCACTATGCGCAAGGTTACGAACGTGTGTGTGTGTGTGTGTGTGTGTGTGTGTGTGTGTGTGTGTGTGTGTGTGTGTGTGTGTGTGTGTGTGTGTGTGTGTGTCTGCGTGTGTGTGTGTGTGTGTATTTCCATAAGTAGAAATAGTTTCTAAATGCATTTGTCGTCATAAATCTTGATCCGGAGGCACAGACGTTCAGACAGAAGGATTCCGCCTTGCATGTGTCCAGCGTCTCCTGTCCACCACAAAGGGAACTTGACAGGATCCTTGAAGGAATCCGGCCACCTGACCAACCTGTCCGTGTTGCTTAGGAGACTACGTGATAAAGATAAAGGATATTTGAATTTCCTTAAAACAGAACCGGAAATTAACTCGTGTGTCAACGGATGAGCAAATCATAAGAACGAATCAAGAGAAAATAAATGGGTAAACGAAGAGATCAAACAATTTCCTTAAAGGATAATCCTCAGAAATAATTTACGCTAGGCCTACCCTCCCGTCTGAGGACGTGCAACATGCCCTCCTATGCCAAGGATGCAGCTATTGTTCCCGACCTTGCAGCGCAGACATTATCTGGAGACCCGAGATCTGATATCATGCTACCGTCTGTCAGCCTTCAGTTCGGGACACAGACACGCCCATCACTCGAAGAGGCACTCCCGCTCCGACTTGCGACCATTCAGGAGGTCTTGATTATAATCTGTGCCAGAATATTTACTTCTTTATAACTCCGGGGAGAACAGGCGGGCGGAGGCGAGAGGTCAGCGTACGTGCAAAAATGATGTGTTACTTCGCCTACCGAAAAGTGCGTATCAAGAAAAAGACGTGGGCGGGAGATCTAAACTATGTGGGCATTTCAGAGGAATTTTGTGTTATTCTCTCTATTTGTTTGTCTGTCTCTCTGTCTCTGTCTCTCTCTTTCTCTCTCTCTCTCTCTCTCTCTCTCTCTCTCTCTCTCTCTCTCTCTCTCTCTCTCTCTCTATCTATCTATCTATCTATCTATCTATCTCTCTATCTATCTCTACATCTATCTACAGATTTATCTATCTAACTCTCTATGTCGATCTTCTTCTTACCTCCCCCTACTCCCTCTCCATCTCCCTCTTTTCTTCCCTCTCCATCTCCCTCTTTTCTTCCCTCTCTCCGTCTCTCTCTTCTCCCTCATCTTCTTCCCCGTGCATTAAGGCGCCCTGATGCTCCACGCTATCAATAAAACAATCATCACCTCAACCCGCTCTCGGCGTGGAATATGTTACTCCCCTTCCACCAATATCATAACCGATTTCCTCTCTCACACGATACTTTTATTTCTGTCTCTTGCCCCTCTCCCCTCCTCTTTTCCTATCACACCATTCCTCGTTCGACTGTTCTTGTCTTCTGTTTTGATTATTCGTGTATTCGTTTTATTTACTTGGGTGATATCTTCTTTGGGATTTTATTGCTGTAGTTATTCTGTTTTTTTGGTTTTTGGTTTTTGTTTTTTGGTTTTGGTTTCGGGTTATGTTGCTTACTGTCTTTTTGTATCAGGTGTTATTGTTCACTTTTGTCTCCATGTTCTTATGTTGTTGTTGTTGTGATTGTTGTTGTTTTTGTTTACTTTCTTACCTCGTTTCGTCCTCGTCTCGTCCTCGTCTCTCCCCGACAAGTAAACCTCATTTTCACTGTTTGTCCCTTCCTACCCTCCTTCCTCTCACCCTCTCACCCTCTTCTTAATCCAGCTCTCTCTTAACCCCTTGACCAGTCCCTCTCACCCTCGCCTCCATTCTCCCCTCTCCTTTCCCCTATCTCCTTTATCCTCCCTTCCTCTTTCCCTCCTCGCAACCCGTAAACGCCCATTTTTTTTTTTACTTTTAGGCGTGCACGGTTGATAATCTATCCCAAGACAGCTTAACACAGTGTGGGTGACATGCCAATTACATTAACCGCCGCCCTCGTGTTTGCTTATCGACAGCCGGGCGACTGCCTTGGAGTCGGGCCCGCTCTTGCTTTAATGTTTCCCAATAGAATGTAATCCTGGAGGAAAATACATACGCCCGTGTGCCGTC
>BOPN01000030.1:897968-900468 GCA_017312705.2 Penaeus japonicus
TAGCATCAGAAAAAAATGAAACATTGAGAGAGAAAACTCCATTATAAGAGTGACATACCAAAGTCATAGGGGACACTTTTTCATACGGTTGATACTTGGGTAAACTTGCACAACAGCTACTAATGATTATAAAAATGATAAGGATAATAATGATGATAATGGTAATGATGATGATGATGATAGTGATAATGATAACGGTGATGATAACGATAATGATGATGATGATTTGTGACCATGTTTAAATATACCCGGTAGATTTGTATGTACATGTGTGTCTGGTGTGTTTGTGTGTACGTACCTATGTGCACTCTCCCCCCCCCCCCTCTCTCTTTCTCTCTCTCTTTCTCTCCCTTTCTTTCTCTCTCTCTGGTTATTACTAAAATCCGGAAAAGAAATGCACAATCCAGATGAAACATATGAAGACACTATGCATTTAACGTAGAATATAATTCAGATTTTGCTTGTGAACATAACTACTGTTTACGAGTTTTGTTTCTTTCTTGTTCGTTCTCAGAAATTTCGCATTGCAGTCTAGATGTAAATTTTCATTCAACATTTTTTCTCCATTTTATTTCTTTGACATAGAAAGAAGATATTACGCAGTTGGATTTTGTAATATTAATCTGAATAGTAGTAATCCATTGTTTTACATTTTATTATTATTTTATTTGCACACTCCCCCTATCCCCTGCATTTGTATGTATGATCCATGGTGCATGTTTGTTTGCTCACATATGTGTATATCTTCGAATATGTAATGCGCATTTGAAAACAACGATATTATGTTTGTGTTAGTGGGTCTGATGAAAAACAAACAAACTGTAATTTAATTCTTCTTCTTCATGGAAATGCCTATTTAGCTATATGACTCTTTATGACATAGCTTTTATTTGCATATATCATTGTCAAAGTTATTTCCAGTCTCAGCATATCCATATTTGAAAAAAAGGTAACACGTATACGTTTACTTATTCATATTGTAAAATCTTATATCTGATATGGCGGAGCCAATTATCCTTCCTTCACTTGAGGAGGGATAGGAAAGGGTAAAGGGGAACGAGGGGGGATAGGGAGGGAGAGAGAGAGAGAGAGAGACAGACTGACAGACAGACAGAAAGAGAGAGAGAGAGAGAGAGTAGAGACAGACAGAGAGAGAGAGTAGAGACAAAGAGAAATAAAAATATAAAAAATCAAGCAGAACTATCAAAAAATAGTCCAGCAAGCAAAATTAGATACATCCAGCCATACAACAAAACAAACAACAACAAAAACAAATTAAGGAAATGAAGCCCCCGTCTCGATGACCGTACAAACGAGGCACCGGACACATGCCTTGCAAATGCCCTTCAAGACAGGTTGCAGGCCCTTAACGTCTTGCATTATCTGGTATAAGCCGTCGTCATCCAGGGGACACTGAGTGTGTCTCCTCCATCTCTGAACGAGAAGGCAGAGCACCTCCCTGCCGTCATATATTTTCTTCGATTGTGTAACCTTATCGCATTTGAAAAATCCTCCCTTTTTCTTCCGAAATAAACTATGGAAGTGGCTCTACATCAAAATGCTTGGGGATGACAAATCTCTCTGAACCAGAACGTTTCCCATGGTACATATAACCAAAGTTCTTATACTGGTACCGAAAGTTCTCCTCAGTGGAACCACGCATATCTGCCTTGGGCCATTGCAAGTCCGTAAAGCAGAATCAATTGCCTTATCTACATATCGTTGGTGATGCTGCATTCATACATACCATCAAGTTCTGTCTCTCAGCTATATCCCCTTCCCTTTAATAATTTGCTGATATCATCATCATATTCCTTTCGGCTCAATAACTTCAAAAAAACAACAACCCATGTGTATGTGTCTACACGTGAATGTGTTCATACACGCGTACACGCCTCTATGTGTACATATACATGTTGTCGTGTATACATGATCGTCTATGTGCTGAATCCTTTGATGATCCTTTGCCTTCAACTTCTTTCCCTCGTATCTCCTTCGTAAATTTAATATTGCCACCTTGTCAAGATGTTGTTGAGGAGCAAGTCTTATATTGCGAAACCTCGGCCGTTGATGTGTGTCAAAAGGCCTCCCTTGCCATTTTTGTCTCGTCACGGAAGTACTTTTGTAGCGTAAGAAAGGGATGTTATTTACAAAGGAATCGGAAAGTGTCTGATGTTGATGATATGTTTTATTAGTGGTTAAATTATCTTTGTATTTCGAAAATTTTGACATGGTGAATTATATGGAAGAAAACATGATAATAGGATGATCATCAGAGAGAATCACAACAACAATAATAATGATAATAATGATAATGATGATAATGATAATGACCATAGTAAAAATGATGAAATTCACAACCACAACAACAATAAGGATTACAATAATATTAATCACAACAGTGATAAAAACTAATGATGATATAATAATGATAAATACAACGAAAATAATATTAATAGCAAGAAAGATAATAATAATAACAATGATAACAATTGCAATA
>BOPN01000030.1:905468-907968 GCA_017312705.2 Penaeus japonicus
ATGGAAAGAATTTTAACCAAGGCATCACGATCTTTTATACATAAAAGTCTGAAGGCAGTAATTACAGCACCTTCCACCTGTATATAGAAGATACCAATTATCTCACACTGCACTGAAGTAAATGATTGCTATAATGAACGTTTAGGACAGAATAACACATAATGAGGGAAGGGCAAAGAGATGAGATACAAACGAAGAGGAGAGGGAGGAGAGGGAGGAGGAGGAGGAGGAGGAGAGGGAGGAAAAGAAGAAGAAGGAGGAGGAAGAGGAGGAGGAGGAGAAGGAGGAGGAGAAGAAGAAGAAGAAAAAGGAGGAGGAGGAGGAGGAGAAGAAGAAAAAGAATAAGAAGGAGGAGGAGGAGAGAAGAAGAAGAGGATGAAGAAGCAGGAGGAGGAGGAGGAAGAAAAAACAGGAGGATGAAGAAGATGAAAAAGGAGAACAAGGAAGATGATGATAATGATGATGATGAAGAAGAAGAAGAAGAATAAGAAGCAGGCGGAGGACGAGGAAGAAGAAGAAGATGGAGAAGAAGAAAGAATGGTAAGAAGGAAGAGGGAAGAGGGTGTGGAGAAGCTTGAGGGCGGATGAAAGCAGGGAAAGGAGAAGAAAGAAGGGAAAGAGAATGAACACTTACCTAACAATGATGATGATGGTGATGGTGATGATGATGATGATGATAATGATGATGATGATAATGAGGAGGAAGAGGAGGAGGAGTAAGAGGACGATGACGATAACAATGATGAGGTGGAAGTGGAGGAGTAGGAAGAGGAAGAGGAAGAGTAAGAAAACAACAACGAAGAGACGAAAAAACATCAGAAAAAAAGAAAAAAAAAGAATAAGAACAAAGCGAGGACGAGAGAGGATTTAACAAAAGAGAGAAGAAACACAATAAAAAAAAAGAGAGAGAGAGAGAGAGAGAGAGAGAAGGAGGATGAGGAGAGGCAGAGGACGCAGCGAGGCAACACGACCAAAAGCGTATCCTCGGAATCAGGACCAAATCGAGATGAGAGATAAGAGCCAATGATTCAAGGGTGTCGCTTCACACTTGGCAGATACTGTCGAGGTCGTGACACTCCTGGTCACTGCCTCCCTCGGACTGCTAGTGTGACGCACTCAGGGTGAACATGACAAGCAGGATAAGCATGAGTGTCGAGGACATGGTACGCGAAGGCAAAAGCTTTATTTATGACTGGAGGGGTCCTGGTAGACGTTGCCAAGCACAGGGGAATAGTCTGGGCAAGGAAGGTGACAACGGCGCGGAGAACAAAGCGTAGAACATATGTAGTGATATGATATATATTGAACAATACTGAAGGTCAAATGTGGCACGGAAAATAAAGTCAAACTGCGAAAACAAAAGCAAAAATTAATGGTAATTGGTAAGTAATAGAAGGATAATAATAAAGACAGATAAGTGAAATAATGATGATGAATAAAATAAATAAAATAACAATAATGCTCATAAATCTAAATAGAGTATAATTCAAAATATATAGATGAATACACAAAACAAAAACAAAACCTTTTCCTATAGCAACATCATTCTCACTATTTGTTACCATAACTTTCTACCATTATCAAGCCAAGTTGCGAATAAGAAAGTCAACAATAACAAGCATCAAAACAAGAATAGAAACAAAAGTCTAAAAATCCATTTGCAAAAAAGATTAGTGGCAGAGTACAGGAGCACCGAAGCAACATGAAGAGGACGTAATGGCTTCAGAGGCTTCGAAACCCCGTGTCAACCCAGTTTCGAGAGAGCCCCTCTAGTCTACCATACGTGGCACGTGGTCAGGCCTTAATATACACTACCACAAAAAATACATACACACACACACACACACACACACACATACATACACACACTCACACACACGTCGAAGAAATCTGGAAAGTCTTCGGCATTCGGGAGAGATTAGCGTCGAAATATCCGGCTTGAATCCGGCTACAAAGAGTGCTGTCGTATACGGATGGATAGGTGGAGGGAAGGAGGGAGGGAAGGAGGGAAGAAAAGAAGGAGGGAGGGAGGGAGGGTGAGATATGTCAAACTATATGTCATAAGAAAAAATCGAGTGATTCTTACTATGCATGTGTTTGAGTTTGAGTGTGTGTACGCGTGCGTGTGCGTGTGTGTGTGTGTGCGTGTGTGTGTGCGTGTGTAGCGTGTAGCGTGTGTTTGTGTGTGTGAATGTGTGTTCGCAAGGGTAGGTGTGTGACTGCTTGTATAATCATCTACCAATCGAGTCCACAAATATAAAAAGAAAGACAGCCCCCCCCAATTCCCCTCCCCCGTGCTCGTAGTCTCCCAATTGGAAAATCGTGCACCGAGAAACCGCCATGCACGGGGGTCATGCGCGAAAGAACTCTGCTGGAAGTAAGTAAGAGCGGAGGAGGGAAGCATGAGTGGACTTAGTCATGCACTCTGCTTGGCATCATGCACCAACCGTGGCTTTGTTTTAAGGATAAATATATTCAAAAGAAGAGAAAAAAATAGAGA
>BOPN01000030.1:925468-930468 GCA_017312705.2 Penaeus japonicus
AAGTTTTTCATTCATCCAAAGTAGGTTTCCCCCAAAATTTTTGTTTTCTATTTAACCTAAATAAAGCGTTACATTTAATAAAACTTTTTAAACTGGGGGGTCTAAAATAAATCCCCAACGGAGGACTAAGTTTTGCAATCTCAGCTTTCGGATCCAACACATATCCTACAAGTTGGAGATAGGTGGGCCAAACTGCGCCATTTACTAGATATATACCCCTATCATGAGCAAGAAATTATTATGATAACAATAATGACCGTAAGTGTGATTTTATGTATAATTTTACTGGCAATGATGATGATGATGATGGTTAGGATAATGATAATCGTTACGGTAATTATGATTGTTATTATTGTTATTGTTACCATCACTGATATTAGGATTATTATCATTATCATTATTATTATCATTGTCATCATTATCGTTTTTTTTTTTTAGTATCATTATCATTGCCATGGTATAATCATCATTTCTTAATCGTCATTATTATTGTTATTATTACTATCTTCATTAGCTGTTATTATTATTGTTGTTATCATCATTGTCTTTTTTATCTTAACATCATCATCATTACTTTCATAATCATAATTATCGTAATCATTAATATCCTCAACATTATCATAATTTTTTTTTTTATCGTCGTCAGTTTTACTATTAATAAGTTGTTTTCATCATGATCATCATTACTATCATCATTATCATACTGTCATTTTGTTATCATTATTATCAAAATCATTATTACAATTATTTTTCTTGATATCATAAAGGCATTATTAATATCATTATCATCTTTATCATTATCAGTATTATCATGATATTCATTATCATCATTATTACTATAATCACTATCATTATTGTTATCATTATCATTATCACCATCATTATGATTATTATTACTGGAAGTATCTCATTATCGTAGTTTTGTTGCTCTTATTACCATTATCTTTGGTAATAAGGATCCTAATGATAAGGATAATAACAATACTAGTAACACTAATGGCAAAAGAAAATTAACGATAATAATAGAAATATCTATAGTAATGATATACATAATAATAATGATGATAACAATACTAATACTAATACAATTACTAAGAATAAACATAATAATAATGATAATAATGATAATAACAATGATAATAAAAATAACCATAATGATAATGATAATGTTAATGATAATAATAATTATGGTGATAATAATAATAATAATAATAATAATAATAATGATAATAATAATAATAATAATAATAATAATAATAATAATACAAATAATAATAATGATAATAATAATAATAACAATAATAATTTTAATTATAATAATAATAATGATACTACTACTAATAATAAAGATGATGATGATGATAATAATGATAATAATAATAATGATAATAATAACAAAAAATAATGATGACAACAACATCAACAATATTAATGATAATGATAAAAAGTAATGATCATAACAGTAAAAATTATACTAACAATAATAACAAAAATGATGACGATTAAAAGCATTGCTAAAAATTACTGAAAATAACAAAACGAAAAGAAACAATCTTTTGATTACATCTTCCCATTCTTTCTCGCCGTTATTTTCTTCCTTCATTTCTTTCTTTTACTTTTTCCTTCCAGACAAGTGGACGAGAAAGACTAATGCAAGCAACTCTGCAACAATGGAGAATATTACTCACGAATGCAGACGTTATCACAGATGCCATGGTCCACGTGTTTACTTACCTGGAGGAAAGAAAAAAATAAAAATGGTTAGAAAGTAATAAAGAAGCTCATTCACTAATATTTTCATAACAAGAGGAACATTGTAGAGGATCCAGATGACTGTGGGATAAGAGAGAGAGAAAGAAAGAGGTAGAGAGAGAGAGAGAGAGAGAGAGAGAGAGAGAGAGAGAGAGAGAGAGAGAGAGAGAGAGAGAGAGAGAGAGAGAGAGAGAGAGAGAGAGATGGAGAGAAAGTGGGTGAGAAAGAGAGGGGTGGAGAGGTGTGGCGAGAGGGAGGAAGGATATATATATATATATATATATATATATATATATATATATATATATATATATATATATATATATATATATATATATATCCATACATATATATATATATATATATATATATATATATATATATATATATATATATATATATATAAAGAGAGAGAGAGAGAGAGAGAGAGAGAGAGAGAGAAGAGAGAGAGAGAGAGAGAGAGAGAGAGAGAGAGAGAGAGAGAGAGACAGAGAGAGAGAGAGAGAGAGCAGATGATATCCCGATCTGGAGCATCATAGTCTTGAGAGGACCGATTGCACAAGGCTTGGTTATGAGATTAAATATTTCTTGTCGAGCACCTAGGTAGTTCGGTCGAGTCGTATTATTCCCTGTTCTTGCGTGAGGATGTCTTTCTGTGGGTCGTATGTGCGAGAAAGAGAGACTAGGGGAAAGTTGAATAAAATTGATAACTGAATGACAAAAGAGGTAGGTGAATGAAGGTGAAAGTGAAAGAGTTAAAAAAAAAGGTGAAAGAGAGTAAGGCAAGACGAAGAGAGGGTTAAGCAAGCTTACATAAAGGATAAAAGGATAAGAGGTTGACAAAAAGAAAGATGAAGAAGGAAAGAGAAGAGACCACATCCTGGCATGGGTAATGAACCTCTTAACATCATTCTCAGAGTAAAGATGAACGCCACACCGATGCTTGTGAGGTTAAGATCCAACCCCACCTTATACACTTCCCTTCTCCTTATCTCAATCTTTTATTTTTTCCCCCCCTCTTCGAAAATCATCTTGTTTCCTGTGTCTTGCCCTCATTTTCCTCCCCTCTTCACTGTCACCTCGTAACTCCCTTTATCCACCTCCGGGCAATACTAAGATTCAGGCTTGTCCGTCAACCTCATAGTCTGGCGGAAGCGGAGCAAAGGTCACTATAAAATACCCTAATTTTGACGGTGTTTTTTTTTTTTCCTGACGTAACGAAAAAAAAAAAAAAAAAAAAACGTAATGAAAACCGCATATGTAAAAGATAACGCCATCTTCTCACTACATTTACTTAACGCTCTGTAAAGTTTTATTTTATTGATTCAAACTATACGTTTTGGATAACTGTTATGTTCCTCTTGGATTCTTGAAATTAATAATTTTGATATGAATTTTGGTTTCTGGGTAGATTATAATCTGAATATGAAAATAATATCTTTATTCGGCTACGGATGTATGTACATGGCGTGTGTTCAGTGACTGTGATATATACACGTCTATATCTATCCATTTTTGTACGTGAGAGACAGAGAGTGTGCAATGTCTGTGCATGCGTTCCAGTACCCGGATGTACTTTCACATAATAGGCACATAAAATGTCTCTGCAGTTTAACCCGATCCTCATGTTTGCACGAGCATTTTTGTGCAAACTCTCTAACCACAATGTTGGTGAACCTCGGCACACGAATTTTAAAGTGTATCAATAAAAATCCTTGTGTTTAGAAACCTTTCCGTCTTTCATTTAAACGTATTAAAGCAGTGTGGAAGTCTTGATAAGTATAGGAATACTACACAGAAATATCTATAAAACTATGTAAAAATATACATAACGCTATATCTATTTCTATTTATGTATACATACCTATGTCTATATATTTTTCTATCTATACATATATATATGCATACAGACACACACATATATAAATGTGTATATATATATATATATATATATATATATATATATATATATAAATATATATATATATGTGTGTGTGTGTGTGTGTGTGCGTTAGCCTTTTTATATTTCATCTTTTTTTATCTATTCATCGATGAATAAATATTTGGGGACGACATAAATACCACCTTGATCATCCATTAACCTGAACGGAGCACGTGGGTCGAACTTATGACCAGAAGTCTAGCCAATAAATATCTCACTGGCCGACATGAACCAACTCTGTCCGTTCTGTCAGTTTTCGGACATACGAATTCATTTATGTCTCTGAGCGCTATGGTATCATCAAAGAGGTAGACCACGAATAATCTAATATCACAGGCAGTGTCTTTTGATAGCTAATATAAAGAGTGCTGATTAAACGCTGCGGCTTCGATACGAGGTCATATATCTCCTCGATCTCGTTTTGGCTGGCATAACCAAAGCGCTATTGGGTCTCTCTTTCTTTCTTTCTTTCTTTCTTTCTTTCTTTCTTACTTTCTTGGTATGTGTGATTTGTTCTCATAAGAAAAAAAAACTGATCTTGTTAACATCCTTGTCCCTATAGTCATTTCAACATAATTGCATTATGCTTTATCAGTATCATCATCTTTGGTAAATCTCTGCAATCCAGTCTTGGAATCCATAACATGCCATGCAATGAATCTAAATCTGGCCGTTGCGACCTTGAATTCCAACGTACTCTTTCTCTCTCTCTCTCTCTCTCTCTCTCTCTCTCTCTTTCATTATCGCTCCCATCTCTCTCTCTCTCTCTCTCTCTCTCTCTCTCTCTCTCTCTCTCTCTCTCTCTCTCTCTCTCTCTCTCTCTCTCTCTCTCTCTCTCTCTCTCTCTCTCTTCATTATCGCTCCCATCTCTCTCTCGCCCCCATCTCTCTCTCTCTCTCTCTCTCTCTCTCTCTCTCTCTCTCTCTCTCTCTCTCTCTCTCTCTCTCTCTCTCTCTCTCTCTCTCTCTCTCTCTCTCTCTCTCTTTCATTATCGCTCCCATCTCTCTCTCGCTCCCATCTCTCTATCTTCCTCTCTCTCCCATCTCTCTCTCTCTTCCTCTCCCTCCTATCTCTCTCTCTTCCTCTCGTTCCCATCTCTCTCTCTCTCTCTCTCTCTCTCTCTCTCTCTTTCATTATCGCTCCCATCTCTTTCTCGCTCCCACATCTCACTTGCTCCAATCTCTCTATCTTCCTCTCTCTCCCATCTTTCTCTCTCTTCCTCTCTCTCCTATCTCTCTCTCTCTTCCTCTCGCTCCCATCTCTCTCTCTCTTCCTCTCGCTTCCATCTCTCTCTCCATTCTTCCAA
>BOPN01000030.1:935468-947968 GCA_017312705.2 Penaeus japonicus
GAAGAGTATACGAGCGTATCTGAAATCTAAACCAAAGAGGAATCGTTACACTTGGTTGGCAAGATCGACTGGCAAGCTAACCATGATCAGAATAGCAAATTCGCCAGAATTCTTACGAATACTCATTTATGAATATTTACCAATACGACTATCACGAAGTATGCCTCGAATATGCAAATTCGTCCCTAAGAGGTCGCATAAAATGGACCATAATATCATTTTACACCGGAACTATCAACTTCCTCTGCAATAACGCAATAAAAGCAGCAGGATATGCAAAGTAAAATCTTTCCATGGAAAATTCACCGCAGGACGATGCTCTTGCAATATATGGCATCGTATAGAAGCCCCGGGATCCTCTAGTATAAAGGTAGTGGCAAGCAATTTTGTGTGCCTAGGGTATATCCCAGAGCCTTCCCAAGTGATGCCAACTTTGCGAGGAGATAAACGTGTGATAATAATTCAGCACTTCACGTGAGACTTCCTTAATCGACGTTGGAATCCGTTGAAATCCGGCCTAGTGTATTAAAGTCACGAAACAGCTGAGAAAGCAGTATCTTTTTTGTTTCTCTCTCTCTCTCTACTCTCGCTCTCTCTCTCTCTCTCTCTCTCTCTCTCTCTCTCTCTCTCTCTCTCTCCTTTTCTCTCTCTTTCTCTCTCCCTCTCCCTCTATCTCTGTTTATTGCATTTTCTACTCTATCTCTTTCTTTCTTTCTCTCCCACTCCCCCTCTCCTTCTCCCTCTCTCTCCCTCTCCCTCTCCGTCTCCTCCCTCTCTAGCTTTACATGACCATTTTTCTTTTCAACCATAATTCATTTCTAGCTACGACAAAAACAAATCGATGATCAGAAATCACATTTGCAAGCAGACTAAAAACAACACATGAGGAGGAAGAATAAAAGCAATAAAGTGATGAACAGAAGAAAATGAAAAAGAAAAGGAAGAAGGAAAAAGAAAGAAAATAGAGAAGAAGAACAAGAGAAAAATAGCAAAAAGAAGAAGAAGAAGGAGAAGAAAAAGAGGAAAAGAAGAAGAAAGGAAGAGGAAAAAGAAGAAGAAGGAGAAGAGGAAGAGGAAGAGGAAAAAGAGAAAGAAAGCAAGAGAAAAAAGAAGAAGAAAAATAAGAAGAAAAGGAAACAAAGATGAAGATGAAGAAGAGAAAATGATAAAACGGGAAGAATAAATAACGAAAGAAGAAAGAATATGATGAAGTATAAAAATAAAATAAAACATGTCTCCTTCATAAAAACCTGTCCCAAAACTACCAGGAGTCTACTTTTCTTACAAAACACAAAGTTCAATTTCCGCGTTGAACACTTAAACTTGAACTCAATTTGTCGGAAGTTAGAATTGCATTTGGTATGATACAAATGCCGTTTTATTTCTGGCCACACAGCATAACTAATAACACGCGCGGGTCCTTAAACAATAAAAATTATATATATATATATATATATATATATATATATATATATATATGTATATATATGTATGTATGTATATATACATTTCTTATCTCTTCATAAACATTTATATCAACCGGATATATCGTCGATTAACTACCATCACATAACAATTTTACCAAATGCCTTCCTCCAATATATAGATTCACCGAATAGACCGCATTTACATCCGAATCTTCATTATGCAGAGAATATACATTTGTATGCAAATAACCTTTGTATGAGGCACAAACAAAAATATGGTTTTCCTTGGAATTTGATATTAACGTCTAAATTTGCCTAAACCTCGTCCTGTGCTTAACGGTTTATGAGCATTTTGTACTAAACGAGGGAACTGCTCTTTCTAACAACTGTAAGCATGAAGTAATGGCTGCCGTTAACAGAGTTGTTATGTCAACTTATAGATAATCCTTTCAGAATAAATATATTGGCATGTCACACGCATTTACAAGACTGAAAAGGACTTTTCAGGAAATGATATAAAAGTTACCATTATCTAGTTACGATAATGATAATAATGATAATAATAACAACAATAATAATCATGATCATAATAATAATGATAATAATAGCAATAACAATAATCATGATAATGATAATAATGATAATGATAACAATAATAATCATGATAATGATAATAATGATTATAATAATAATGATAATAAAGATAATAACAATAATAATAATCATGATAATGATAATAATGATAATAATAACAACAATAATAGTCATGATAATGATAATAATAACAATAATAACAATGATAATCACCCTCATCCCCAAAATAACTCAGACTTATCACACAAAAGTGCCAAAACCGCAGAACCCCTATGAAACCTCCTCGAGTCCGGACCCTTTGCAAACACAACATTCCTCGTCGGGGGGGAAAGCGGACCAAGTGAAGCAGGAAAAGCACATTAATCAGTTTGCCCTTCGACTCCTCCTTCTTCCGCGTTTTCTACGATTTTCCCTCTTCCCTTCCCCCCTTTCCCCCCCCCTTCCCCCCTCCTCCGAACGTTCTCACAAATTTCCCGCCGACGAAAACATTCCCGGCAGTCGTTTCCGCGGGCCGACATTACTGCGCATTGTAAACGGCAGACCCACAGAGAGCATCAGCTGACGATTTATGACTCGGTAAGTGGGAAAAAAGTAGAGGAAGAAGAAGAAAAAGAAATTGAAAAATCTGGAGGACAGAAAAAAGAAATCTAACCGTTTTGGAGCAAACGGAAAGTCTTTGAAAAGATCGGTTTAGCGCTTTATAATTGTCTGTGAAGAAACGTTTATTATCTCTTGTATTTATAACCGCAATAAAGAATAATTTCCAAAAAGGGGACTATCAACAGAAAAAAAAAACATATATGTTCCTATAGAAACCATGTCCCGCCATTAAAATATATCAGCAAATTAAAAACAAAAATAAAAAATGGCATCAGATTTCTACACTGATAAACACTCAAGATTTTGGAAGATGTACAGACATTAGGGCTGACAGGTAACAACGGCAGGATAACATATGTGTGCTATTATTTCCCCTCCCGGAGCACAAAGCGAAGAAGGCGGTAGAGAGATTATACTTTACTTGATGTCGAGTCGAATGGACTCATATGTCAAAAATCTTTGTGAGTGTCGTGTTTTTCTTATGCACTCAATGTTTGTGCTTTATGGGGTTTATTTGTTACGTTCCTTCAACACGCCAGGTTAGCCTCAACAACAGAAGTTACGAGAGAAAAAGCTCGCGTTATACTGTCAACAAACAATATCAGCGTTTTCTGTGAACTAAAAAAGAAAATGAAAAAAAATCGGGCACAGAAAGTATTTACATTTATTTCTAAATCATGAAGAGGACATCTGTCAATTTTTTTTTCTTTCTTTCTTTTTTGTAATTATCTGGCTATCACTGTTTCATTCTTTCACTATCATAAATTTTATTGTTTAATTCCATACACAGCAGCTATAATATCTCCTAAGGAACCACGAATAAAACCCCAGTATTGGCCCCCCACATCTCAAAAATGGCAACATTAACACCGAGAGCCCCCGAACAGCCATCTAGACCTGAGTACATCAGCGGGATATGCTTTTTGAAAACGCTGGATGCTCGCTCACCATTCAACACAGGTAAACAAACCTTGCTAGCTTGCTACCTGCTGCTCCTCAAGTCTACAACGGCCTATGCTTGTGTGGCGGGTCTTACGTGAGTGACGCTTGTGTGTATTGAGATACAAAGACTTTGGAGGACGTCGAAATACGTCTTCAGAAAATAAATATTAGTTATGCAACTGTCGAATAAATGCAGATTCCTTTACCAACTAAAGAGCATTTTCTGATTTCAATACGAATATTTTAGCGATAATATTAAAACACTGAATATCGGCAAGACAGCCTCGGGACACAGGCCAAATGAAGCGGCAGAAAGCATCCACATATTCGCCTTTACGCCCTTTGTAAGTGTAGTCAAACGTGGCCTGATACTTCGATCCACGGACCGCGTGTGTGTTTAAACCCGAAACATGAGCCCCTTTAGCACCCAGGCAGGCGTTCACCTTTTCATTTTGTCTAACGAAGGAGCTGTGAAAGGTGTGTGTTTAGCACCAAGCAGCAGAACATACAGAGACAGCCACCCCGCCCGTGTTTAGAGTTGAAAATCCTCTGTTTTCTCTAGGTCAATTAGTTCGCATTCGTAGAGGATTCCGAGATGCGTTTCGCCTTACTGCTTTGCACTCTGACTATGCCACAGACGTCATGCATGGCTCCGACTGTTTGCCTGTCCATTGCTTAAGATCGACACGGCCGCGGCAGCTTCCATGTTTAGGCCCACGTCCTCTGAAGGCCTGGTTTCTCCGCCCGAGACTTTGGAGCTGATGAAGTACAAAGTAAAAGGAAACTAAATGAGCTTTAAAAAATGGAAAACCAGGCAGGGTAAAAGTGCTCATTAAAGCATAAGAATGAGGCCGTGTTTACCCGCCAAGTAAAAACCAAGAGAGAGCAAACCTCCCTATTCTAATGGCCAGACCCACTTCGCTGGTGCCTAACCTCCCCCTTGATGTGGTCACGTGGGTACCATAGGCCTAAGAGTATTGACTACCTATTAGGTCGTTTGCTTGACCTTCGCGTGCTCTTCGGGTCGTTCGTGTTTGAATTACCAAGGTTAGACTGCTTTTCTGCGCAGCCTTTGAAACATTTTGATAAAAATTTAAATCTCGAGTGAAGTGGCTTATTGTGACTTAGATATTTTTTGTTCGTCATACATGTGAGATGGTATTAAAGTTGTGTTTCTTCCCTGGCTCTTGCGGCGAATGGTTTTACACACAAGCATTGCGTATGCATGTTGCTTTTCCTGCAGTGCATGTTATACACCGACCCTTTTGCTTACCTGCAATATTTTATTCAAAGCTTAAAAGTGTATGTTATATTTTCGTCATGTTGCAATCTATTACACTTTATTATTTCTTTTATCTGTCTATTCATATGAATGTTGGTGCTTCCTTACTTTTATTCTCGTTTTTGTGCTTCCATTTCTTCATTATTTCTTTCTCCTTCTTTACTTCTTTATTTTCTTACATCTCATTCTCCTTACAAACAATTTTTTTTATCCTCATCCTCTTTCCTCGTTTGATCTTTACCTATCTCTCTATTTCTTCTTCCTCTTTCTGTCCCTCTTCCTCCTCCAGGTTCCTCTTTCTCCCCCTCTTCCTAAACTAAACGCAAATATGACGAAAGCAACGCATATCAACTAAGACCTCAACATCTGCATACCTTCTGACAACCGTAATCTTAGTCTGTGGGAAATAAAGGTAATTCATAACGTTCTTAAGCTTCAGAAGATCAACGGAGGCTGTGTGCGAAACCGCTTATGTAATTTACGATGGGGACTTCCGTTTATCGCGAGCTTTGGTGGATCATTTTTTTCTCTTTTCTTTCTTTTAGAGAATGTTTAGAAATATAGAAGGAACTATTTTAATTCCAGTGTATTTAAATTCAATAAAATCGTAAATTAATTGGGCATGACGAGCACATACACACATGCAAACGGACTCGCACAGGCACACACGTACATGTATAGGCACAGGCGCAAGCACAGGCGCGCGCGCACACACACAAACACACACACATATATATATATGTGTGTGTGTGTGTGTGTGTGTGTGTGTGTGTATGTATATATACATATACATATACATATATTTATATATGTATATGTGTGTGTGTATGTATGTATATATACGTATATGTGTATATATATATATATATATATATATATATATATATACATATATGTGTGCATATATATATGTAAATATATGTATGTATATATATATATATATATATATATATATATATATATACATATATATATATATATATATATAAATATATATATAAATATATATATATATATATATATATATATATATATATGTATATATATATATATATATATATATGTATATATGTATGTATATATATATATATATACATACATATATATATATATATATATATATATATATATATATATATATATATATATATATGATATACATACATATATATATATATATATATATATATATATATATATATATATATATACACACATATACATGTATATATTTATCTATTTATTCATTCACTTTATACATAAATATATACAAATATATTGCTAGGTTAATTGCTTATTTGTTTCTGCAAGTGGAATTGATTTGTTCTGTTTTACTCAATAATCATATTTACTCGCATTCAATAGATTCTCAATTATAGTCACAGCTCCTTCAACGCCCATCAAATGAAATTCCGACACAATATATTGTTGCATACGACATGAAATGAGAACTAAAGAACAAACATAACACAAGAACAGTGACAAGTCTCACTCTCAGAACAATTTGCAGTATCACAGAATCTCATCCAGAGCGCATCTTCGACCCGTTTAGATATCGCCGAAAGGAAAATCATTCATTATGCAAACTTTTGTTAAGTAAAACTATTCATGACGTAACTGTCACAAAGACTGGGTTCAGCTCGGCAGGAGCCCGGCCCGATGCCTAATCTATGTAAAGTAGGTCACCCTCTTCGTATAGTGAATACTTGGCTCGGGTGGATGTATTCTCAAAAGAACCGATTGTGCCCAACCCTTCTGCTCCCCGCCCCCTCTCCCTCCCACTCCCTCCCCCTTACCCTTCCCCGTCCGAGGGCCCTCCCTTGTACAAGAATCGTTCTTCTTACCCGGCCACACTACCCACGCTTCCCCCCCCCCCCCCCCCCCCCCCCCCCCCCCCCCCCCCCCGCTCGCTAGCCTAGTACAAGAACCGCTTTTCTTACCCGCCCACACTACCCACGCCTCCCTCGCTCCTTTCACAGACCCTCGGATCGAAAAGTTCTCCTGCTCTTCCCTCTTGCCATAGGCTCGGTCCCTCTAGTTATATTTGCAGGGCGGTTCACCCACGCCCACGGACAACCGCGCTTCCTCTCCCTCTTTACACAGCGTCCTCGTTGCTTTTAGATTTAGGGAAAGCACAGGGCTGTCGATAACAGCTCTTACGTCCAAGCAACGCAAGGTTTATTTTCTCCGTCCACGAAGGAATTATTTACCAACCCTTTTCACCGTTTAGACACTTTATTTTCACGGTATATTGTCATGTAGTACTTTCCAAGTCCAGGACGCGTTCGTTTTCCTCGATTCGCGTTTCTTTTGTAAGTTTAATCTCCGGACGAGTGCAGTTTCCGCAGATATAACTCGTCATGTGGGTCATGCCTGGCGTCTAAAATTGGTCCGACAGTCCCCGAAGCCCCACCGCAGCAAATAAAGTGTATATCTCAAGCCATCCAGAATATCACCAGTTCATAATTTCCAAGTCACTGGATTAACCTCTGACAGTTATAATGCTAGGTATTTTTCTCCGTTCTCGAGGTACGTCGGTTAAGTAGAGCTTTCAACGTTGCTTCCCTAAGAACCATAACTGAAGCCTCCCCTCGTATATTTCTCCCGCCAGCTTAGAAGGAACAGGCGAAAGAGGATTGGGATCGTCATTGTCGGAGGATTCGATGCGATTTGCGGGATAACTGTTGGCGTGAAAGTGGGTTAGAAGCTATTCATAAGGTCTTAGATTGCGTTTACTCTCCGGTCGCTGGGATTAAGCTTGACGCGCGATGGCGGCATCAAAAGGAGGATATTTTCACGCATAATCTCCCCTTCGGTTCCTTTTTTTTTATTATTCTATCCGTCCATCAACTTTGTCAAGCGGCGACCTTGGTCTATACACTGCAGTCAATATACCCAAGACCAACATCGACTGCAGTAGCTTGCTTGAATGCATTCGGAATTTTCATGCGGATGTGAATAGTGTGTTGATACAGCGAATTAAAATCAATAACCATGGACGCGCTAACTAAGGTAAACAAAGAACTCATGACTATACCAGTCAGAGTCATGATAAAAATGGCTCGATCTGAATTATTGAGGAAATACCAAACAGCCATTCTTAGAGAAGTGATCGTGTAAAATAAACAGCCCCGAGACACAACACTGCCCGGTAGAAACTGTATTGTAGCGACGTGCTGGCGAAAGTACCCTCTCGATAGAGTATATTTTCCGCTTGACAATTCCCCTCTTAAAAATATGAAATAGATAGAGAGAGAGAAAAAAATATATATATATAAAGCTACTAAAACCCGGTCTTTAGATGCAGTAGATCGATCGCCTCAGTGGCTGGATAATAGATTTTCGCTTCTCTTTTCGGTGGTAAGAATTTTGGGGGTAAGGAAAAATAATAATATTTTAGGGGGGGAGAAGTATCGGTAGCGAGGAATGTGATATAAAGTTGAGGAGAGGAACTGGACGGGAATGAGGATGGAAAGGAATGGGAGAGGGAGAATTAAGAGGAATATTCGCCGGAACGGGAAAAGGGGGAATATGAAATCCAATAAAGAAGAAGTATTGGAAAATAAATATGGCCACGTGTTGAGACGGAAACCTACACGCCACACTCCCACCCATACACACATACAAATACTCAAACACACACACACACACACACATATGCATTATGTAGATTGCGAGGGTAGATATATAGACATACAAGTAAACAGACGTATAAACACACACACACACACACACACACACACACACACACACACACATACCCACTCAAACACCTCCACCTCCAATTCCACCTCCACCTCCACGCACACGTACTCACGCGAGTAAAATAAACGCTCATACAAACGCCAGGACACTCGTACATATACCGGAGAATGTCATCCCGCTCCATGAGATAAGTTTATTACTCGCCTTTACTACCCTCTATGGCAGAGCCGTTCGAGCGCTGGAATGGGAATTCTTCGACCCGTGTTCGAATCCCCAACTACCCCCACGCTCCATCAGACAAGGAACTTTCCCCCTCAAGCGCTGCAGTCTAGCAGCTGTAAATGAACACTTGGCTCGCTTCCTTGTGTATCGCGGCCCAGTGGAACAACGGTCTACGTCCATGCCTACGTCCTGTCTTGCAAACCGCCCCGGCATTGCAGAGGACGAAGCTTTATGAAGTAATAAATGATAACATTGCATATGGACAGCGATCTCGTGTTGAAATGGTCCCTTCTGGGTTGTGGTGGTGGTGGGTGGGTGCGGGGGGGGGGGGGGGTTAAAATGGTATGATAAAATGGATGTCTCACTGTTAAGGGTGGTTGTTCTTCCATATTCCCTACTCCTTGCAACACGTAACAGATGGGAACCTTCTAACTTCTGTAATTTCTTAATCTTATAAGGTTCTGCATATTCAGATTCTCTTAAGTATACAGACACTGTTTAGTGACTCAGTTAATAGAACTATTAAACAACTCCTCAACGTTAGAAGCTCGCCAACCTGAATCTCTCTCTCTCTCTCTCTCTTTCTCTTTCTCTTTCTCTTTCTCTCTCTCTCTCTCTCTCTCTCTTCCTCGCTGCTTTCCACCCTCCCTCCTTCTCTTCCTACTCTCTTTCCTTCCTCACTCCTTTCGTCCCTCACTTTTTCCGTCTTTCCTTCCCTTCCTGTACTCCCTCTCCCTCTCCCTCCCTCTTTCTCTCTCTCTCTCTCTCTCTCTCTCCCTCTATCCCTCCCTCCTTCCCTCCCTCCCTCCCTCCTTCCCTCCCTCCCTCCCTTCCCTCCCTCCCACACTCCCTCCCTCCCTCCCTCCCTCACCTTCACATAGCAACTCCAGCTTCTCCAGACAGACCCGACAACCTTTGCACCTCCGAAGAGTCCCAGAGAATTTTAGTTCACGAGTTCACCATGAGTTGCAATGCTCCGGCTGTCCCGTTATGATGCAGGGATGCTAAATCTCAGCCAGCAGTTGCAAGGCGTTTGCGCTAATTGCTTGCCGGCCGAGGATGTCTTGCTTAGTTATTCTCTTTTCGAGCGGCCTGGCTCTGTTCTGTTGTTCTACATGCTGAACGATGATTTTTTTTTTTTTTTTTTTTTTTTTTTTTTGGAGTTTTGAGTATTGGTGATATGTTTGCGTCTAACACTCTTCGATGCCTTAAGCATTTTCAGTTCCGTATTTCATTAAGAATAATATCAATACTAAATGTAATTTGATAAGACACTTCCATTAAGAAGTCGTACGTAGCATGCCTTCATATTATATACATTTCTTGGTGCTGTTATTACTATAGAAAATGTTTGAGGAAAGCATTTCAAGTCCCTTGCCTTAAAAAGGAATCACTTTCTTTATAGGAAATGATGCTTTCATCTGCTCATTACAGAAATTATGCGAGCATGTCTAATTTCCCAACAAAGACAACATACCAAGAGGAAAAAAAAAAAAATATTTCAACTGATTATAATGTAACCTGGAGGTAAACACACTCACCATTCATACTCATGCTAGTAATACCGACGACCACGAACAAACTCACACAAATTACGCAACGTTACAACGGAAATACAAATGTTAAATGTGAGTGTTTATGAAAGCGTAACTTTCATACTAAAAAAAAAATAATAATAATAATGTACATCGCTGTAGCTGGCGGGTTGACAATGGACAATAAAATAGTCTACCCTCAGCAGACGCTAGCCATTTTCTTTAAGAACTTTTATGGGTACCCTGATTCAGTTTTGCAATTCCGTGTGTTTTATTGCGAAATTACTTGATTATGCAACTTGTCCAACATGTTTCTTTCATGTAACTTTACGATTAGGATACGTTTTGATAATCTGATTAAGGCAGAAAAAGTGAGAGCGAGATAAACAGAGACAGAGAAATAAAGATAGATAGATAAATAGGAGAGTGAGTGAGAGAGAGAGAGAGAGAGAGAGAGAGAGAGAGAGAGAGAGAGAGAGAGAGAGAGAGAGAGAGAGAGAGAGAGAGAGAGAGAGAGAGAGAGAGAGAGAGAGAGAGAGAGAGAGAGAGAGAGAGAGAGAGAGAGAGAGAGAGAGAGAGAGAGAGAGAGAGAGAGAGAGAGAGAGAGAGAGAGAGAGAGAGAGAGAGAGAAAGAGAGAGAGAGAAAGAGAGAAAGAAAGAATGAAAGAGAGAGAAAATGAGAGAGAGAGAGAGAGAAAGAGAGAGGAAGAGAGAGTGAGAAAGAAAGAGAGAGAGAGAGAGAGAGAGAGAGAGAGAGAGAGAGAGAGAGAGAGAGAGAGAGAGAGAGAGAGAGAGAGAGAGAGAGAGAGAGAGAGAGAGAAAGAAATAAAGAAAGAGAGAGAGAAAGAAACATAGATAGAAAGAGAGAGAGAGAAAGAGAATGAGAAAGAGAAAGAGAGAGAGAGAGAGAGAAAGAGAAAGAAAGAGAGATATATATATAGAGAAACTAAGCTTCACCTCTCGCGATCATAACATTTCAAAACCGCCTTCGCTCAAACGATCCGTTTCTTCTCTTGGCTCTTCTCGTATTCTGCAATGATTAACGAAGCACCCGCTATCCTATCCTCGTGGGAGTTACACCTCTTGTGAATTAATGAACGCTTCGCCCCTTCTCGGAGAAAAAAAAAGATATAAAAAAGGTAACCTACCCTATTTACCTTTAACTCCATTACCTCGCCGATAGTTCATACCTATACTAAGAGCCTTTCTCTTTGAATGGCTTGTAAAGAGAGAAAGAAAAAAGAAAGGAAGGAAGAAAGAAAGAAAGGAAAACAGAACATGAGGGTGAATTATTTTATTTTCTTCATTAACAGGTTTCTCGCATGGTTCATATCCCTCTACACAGTTCTCTTCACTTGTTGTCTATCACATTATCCGTTTCACATTATCCGTTTCCTTCGCATATACACCTGCGATTATGGATCATTTTCCCCCCTCGTCTACTCTGTTGTCTCCCTGTATCAAAGGCTTTTCTTCCCCTCACCTCTTATTGCTCCTCTCTACCCTCTTCCCCCGCCCTTATCCTCATCCCCTTGCTTCGCTCTCTAATTCGATATTATATCCTCCCTCCCGATTCAATATCCTTTCCTCTCTCCCTATCTCTCATCCTTCTTAGAGAACCCCTACCCACCCTCTTCTCAGTCTCCATTCCCCTTTAAATCCTGAAACTTTCTCCTACCACATCACCCCTTTTCTTATCCCTTATCCCTCTTCCTCTCCTCCTTTCTCTCCCTCTTCCTCTTCCTCTTCCTCTTCCTCTCCCTCCCTCTCCCTCTCCCTCTCCCTCTCCCTCTCCCTCTCCCTCTCCCTCTCCCTCTCCCTCTCCCTCTCCCTCTCCCTCTCCCTCTCCCTCTTCCTCTCCCTCTTCCTCTCCCCCTCCCTCTGCCCTTCCCCCTGCCCCTCCCCCTTCTGCTAGCGTCGTCTCTTCGGCAAAATGTATATGATTTAGGGGAAGGGAGAGGGGGGAAGGGAGAGGTGGGGGGGAGAGGGGGGGGATTTACCCCGCATCAGGGACGAGGAAGCTGTCGGGTTCCACCTCCTCGCAGCAACATCGAAAATAATGTGTTTGTGGAATATACATGATGAACCTGTCAGACTGTGATGGGTGTCGGGGCGCGGAGAGGGGGAGGGAGGAAAGGGAGGGAGGGAGGAGAGGGAATGGAGGAAAGGGAGGGAGGGAGGGAGGGAGAGAGG
>BOPN01000030.1:952968-960468 GCA_017312705.2 Penaeus japonicus
CCCTCACACGGCAGATTACGTTTATCCATCTCCTTCTCTTTTCTTCAATCCATTAGAATGCCTTTTGCTTCCTATGACTAACGTTACATGGCTTCCCACTATGAACAAGATCCCTTCGAGCACCCTTTTCATACTTAAAGGGTGAATACGTAAGTCCCCCTTGCTCCTCTTGGCTTCAAAGAGTATGCCTCGAGGGCTTTCACACAACCAGTTCATTCTATCGGATCCGAGAAGGACGCCCGATTTTTCTCTTTTCTTTCCTGGGCATCACAGGCATTTATATTCTTCTGTGATGAAAGTTAACGCGCATACTTTTTGATGCTGACTCGAAAAAGCAGGGTTTCTGCCGGATTTTGGCCTTGCCTTTTTGGTGTGTTTGTATATATATATATATATATATACATATGTGTGTGTGTACGAAAGAGGATGACTGGAGAAAAGGGAGGAGAGAGAGAGAGAAAGAGAGAGAGAGAAAGAGAGAGAGAGAGAGAATGAGATAGATAGATAGATAGATAGATAGAGAGAGAGAGAGAGAGAGAGAGAGAGAGAGAGAGAGAGAGAGAGAGAGAGAGAGAGAGAGAGAGAGAGAGAGAATATATATATATATATATATATATATATATATATATATATATATATATATATATATATATATATGTATATGTATATATATATATATATATATATATAATATATATATATATATATATATATATATATATATATATATATATATATATATATATAAAATGTACATATATATATGTATATATACATATATATATATATATATATATATATATATATATATATATATATATATATATATATATATATATATATATATATATATATATATATATATATATATATATACATATATATATATATATATATATACATATATGTGTCTGTGCCTGTGCCCTGTAACACACACACACACACACACACACTTACTCCATACCTTCAGAACATACCTTCGATTCCAAAATCCCTTTCCCCCTCGAGGTCCTCCAAGCATCCCATTCATCTAATGCCAATCACCTGAGACCATTCATCTAAAAAGAGAACCGAGACTTTCCTCCTTAAACGAGTTGTATCCCCAGCCCCTTTTTTTCTGCACTTGGCAACCCAGGGCGATCTGCACGATGTCTTCTTCAAGGCGGCAATCAAAGAGTGTGTTTTTGTTAGGAGAGCCGATGTGTCCTCCTTCGGGAACAATCCTTCGGGGGCGTGAATCTCCCCTCCTCCGTGTTTTTTTTTTTTTTTCTTCTTCTTCTTCTTCTTCTTTTTCGTCTTCTTCTTCTTCTTCTTCTTCTTCTTCTTCTTCTTCTTCTTCTTCTTCTTCTTCTTCTTCTTCTTCTTCTTCTTCTTCTTCTTCTTCTTCTTCTTCTTCTTCTTCTTTTTCTTTTTCTTTTTCTTCATCTCCTTCTTCTTCTTCTTCTTCTTCTTCTTCTTCTTCTTCTTCTTCTTCTTCTTCTTCTTCTTCTTCTTCTTCTTCTTCTTCTTCTTCTTCTTCTTCTTCTTCTTTTTCTTCTTCTTCTTCTTCTTCTTCTTCTTCTTCTTCTTCTTCTTCTTCTTCTTCTTCTTCTGCTTCTTCTTCTTCTCCTTCTCCTCCTTTTCCTTCTCCTTCTCCTTCTCCTTCTCCTTCTCCTTCTCCTTCTCCTTCTTCTTCTTCTTCTTCTTCTTCTTCTTCTTCTTCTTCTTCTTCTTCTTCTTCTTCTTCTTCTTCTTCTTATTCCTTTTCCTCTCTGGACCGAAAGCTGATACCAATTATGGTATTTGGGACTTGCTCATCAAGTAGGCATATAGTCTCTTTCTTTTTTTTTACTTCATTTTTTCCCTTTCTGTGTCTCCTTACCATTGCATTTCGTTTGTATCGACTATCATTCTTTTTCCCCCTTTATTCTCTCTCTCTTCTCTCTCTCTCTCTCTCTCTCTCACCCTCTCACCTCTCACCTCTCTAATTCTCTCACCCTCTCACCCTCTCTCACCTCCTTCTCACCTTCACCCTCTCACCTTCTCACCCCTCTCACCCTCTCACCCTCTCACCCTCTCACTCTCTCACCCTCTCACCCTCTCACCCTCTCACCCTCCCTCCCTCTTTCATTCACTTACCCCTCTTCCCTAACAGCCCCTTGTGAGTGCCTACATAATATCAATACCAAGCAAGAGGAGTGCCTGAGGCTAGCGCATTAAGACAAGGTAGGCGCTGCTCTCATATTCCTTGCTTCACCACTTACAAGCTTGCACAACCTCCTTCTCTCTTTCTCTCACCTTTCTACCTCCCCTCTCCTCCCCCTCCCACTCCTCCTTCTTTCTCCGGTTCCCCTCCTTAGCTCGCTTCTCTCTCTCTCTTTTTCTCTCTTTCTTTTTCTCTCTCTCGCGCTCTCGCTCTCTCTTCCTATCTCGCGCTCTCGCTTTCTCTCTCTCGCGCGCTCTCTCTTTCCCTCTCTCTCTCTTTCTCTTTCTCTTTCTCTCTCTCTCTCTCTCTCTCTCTCTCTCTCTCTCTCTCTCTCTCTCTCTCTCTCTCTCTCTCTTTCTCTTTCTCACTCTCTCTCTCTCTCACACGCTCATTATCACTTTCACCCTCCTTAATCCGCATTATGTTCTCATTCATTACATCTATTGCCTGTGTCTCCCTAATCGTAATTTTCCTCTTCTCTTCTTTTATCGTTATAATTCCGTCCGCCTTCTTCCATGCATAGGAAATAAGCTGACCTTATTGCCTCGTACTTCGTTGTCTTGTGTAACGGCGCACTTACCTGCAAAGAAAAGAAAAGTTTTTTTTCTATTATATTGCAGTTCAACTAAAATGGGAAAAATGGAAATAAATAAAGGAAAAAGAAGAAGAAATGTTTAATATAACTGAAGTATATCTACTTACCTATCTTGATTTGTCATTCTCTCTCTCTCTTTCTTTCTTTCTTTCTTTCTCTCTCTCTTTCTTTCTCCCTGTCTCTCTCTCTCTCTCTCTCTCTCTCTCTCTCTTTCTCTCTATCTATCTATCTATCTCTCTCTCTCTCCTCTCTCTTTCTCTCTCTCTCTCTCTCTCTCTCTCTCTCTCTCTCTCTCTCTCTCTATCTCTCTATGTCTCTCTCCCTCCCTCCCTCCCTCCCTCCCCCCCTCTCTCTCACCCCCCCCCATATGAAACCTCCCATCACTATCCCTCTAGCACAGTAACACTACCGAAGCCCTATCATCCTCCGTGCAACACTACCTCGCACCTATTCCAGCTACTGCCAATTGCATCGAGTCCAATTCAACTCTTCCGCAAAGACAATTTCACTCTGCAGGTGTTTGAGACTGAGACTCGGATCTTGAGAAATGATAATGTCGAGACGAAAGAGACTTGAAGCAAAGGCGATCGAAAGAGAGGGAAAAGAAGGGAGTGAGGAAGGTCTTGTTGAAAGTAGGAGGTGAGAGAGGTTTTGTGAAAGAGGGAGAGACGAAGAAGAAGGAGTGGGGTGCCAAATGGGAGGGAATAGGGGTAGGGGTGAGGGGTGGGGTTGGGAGGGGGGTCAAGAAGAACAGATAAAGCGTAGACACATAAATAGAGTCGGCATCTTCCGTGGAACCTTAGAGCCTCCCTTTTACATGGGGAACAATCCAATGAGATAATAGCCTTTCCCCGTAATGGCTGACAGGGTTCACTCTCGCTTGAAGTAGTTCGCTCGAAAGATTCCTTTTAATTAGTGCTCTGCCGTCCGTACTTCAAAAGAAAACATATAAACACTGTTATGGGCAAAATGGACCTCTTCTTCCCCATCCCTTCCCATCTTAAACGTAAAATAAAGAAGAAAACAGCAACAACAACAACAATATATATATGTATATAAACATATGTCCATATATAGGTATTCACTGACGTAGCGCTCATAGTGAGATGAAATATAAACATTCACCTTTAACACACGGCTGTGTTTATATATCCTAAACACTGGCCTTCCCCTCTCCAGAATACCTCGCTCCAGTCGTGATGAAAATTACAAACGAATCAATCACTTTTAATCATTATTAGGAATGTAAATAAGGAAACAGATTTATGAGGTTTAAATGTCCAATACTCGATATAATTGGTGTTTGCACAGTGGCCATCCATTAATGAGATAAACTGCGGCCACCTGTACCAGATATGGCCATTTGTGAGCGAAGGTAATTACTCAACGTCACGGGCTCTTTCAGCCTCGCGGAGGTGAAGACTTTTGCTTTGTCTATTTATTGGGCGGAATGGGCGTTTATTTAGCGTTCGTCTCTCTCTCTCTCTCTCTCTCTCTCTCTCTCTCTCTCTCTCTCTCTCTCTCTCTCTCTCTCTCTGTCTATGCCCCCGTCTGTTTGTTTCTTTACTTGTCTCTGCCGCTTAATATCTGTTGGTATATCTGTTTGTCTGACATTCTGTCTGTATTCTGTCTATCTAACTATGTATATGTTTATCTCTTTGTCTGTCTTCCCCCCCCCCCCTCTCTCTCTCTCTCTCTCTCTCTCTCTCTCTCTCTCTCTCTCTCTCTCTCTCTCTCTCTCTCTCTCTCTCTCTCTCTCCTGCTCTCGTTCTCTCCAATGCAATGCATGATATATAAAATACGTCGTGTGACTCATCTTTCATAATAAAAGTATAAGCCATGGCTAACCTTATCATTTTCACCTTTAAGCGTTTTTTCTCCTTCTTTCTTTTTTTTATTCATTTTTTTATATAGCCACATCATCATTTTCCGGAAAAAAGGTAAATCGGTGAATCCTATTTCGAAAGGAAAATATTTCGGGGAACACATCCTTTTTTTTTATTTTTTTTTACATAGTCGTGTTTTTACTTTTTCCTTGTTTTGCTTCCATTGACCCTTTCGTTGTTGTTTTATTGTTCCAATATCCTTCACCTCCACTCAAGTCCTTCACATAAAGAACACTGATCTGAACTGTAAATAATCGGAATTATAGGTCAGTCTCTTCGCCCTCTATCTATCTCACCCTTTCCCCTTTTTCTCTCTCTCTTCCACCCTTTCTCGCTCTCCTATTCTCCCTCCTCCCCTCTCTCTCTCCTCCCCCTTTCCCCTTATACCTTTCTATCACCTCCTCCACTCTCTCCCTCCCTATCATCTCCCTTTCTCCCTCTCTCTCCCCTTCCTCCCTCCATACCCTTCCCCTCTCTCCTCTCAACCCTCTCCTTCCATACCCTTCTCTCCCCTCTCGCCCTCCCTCCCTCTCCTCTCCCTCCCTCCCTCTCTCCCCGGTCTCTCGCCACCCTCCCCTCTCTCCCTCCCACCCCTTCCCCCTCGTATTCTCCTCCTCCTCCTTCCCTCTCTTTCCTCCGTGGCCATCTCCCCTCCGTTTCCAACCTAGAAAAACACGAAGACATTTAGAGGAAGGAAACAAGAGGAACAGGCACGGAAACCATACATTAGGAAGCCCGGTCACACTCACCCAAGATGCGTCGCCGTCGGATCCCCCCCCCTCCCCCCTCCTTCCCCCCCTTTCCCCTACCCTGCAATTCCTCGTCTCTTCCCCTTCCCCCGTTCTTTACTCTCCCCACTCCCTGTGCTGTCCCATTCCCTGTTTCCCCTCTACCGTCCACATGACAACCCCTTAAGCCTTCTCCTGGTACCCTGGTTTATGACGAACTCGGATCCTGTGGGACGCACGCATACACGCGCGCGGAGGAGATATATACACAAACCTCATATACAGTATACACACATACGGAGACAGACACACACACATACGCGCGCGCGTTAATCCACATACACACACAAACGAAAGGACATATTCGCATCTAAATTCCTTCTTCTTCTTCTTCTTCTTCTTCTTCCTCTCCTTCTTTCCCTTACTATTTTCTTCTCCCTCTTCCTCTCTCCTTCGCTCTCTCTTCACCTTCTCTAACTCTAACTCTCTCTCTCTTCATCTCCTCTAACTCTAACTCTCTCTCTCTCTCTCTCTCTCTCTCTCTCTCTCTCTCTCTCTCTCTCTCTCTCTCTCTCTCTCTCTCTCTCTCTCTCTCTCTCTCTCTCTCTCTCCCTCTCCCTCTCCCTCTCCCTCTCTCTCTCCCTCTCCCTCTCCCTCTCCCTCTCTCTCTCCCTCTCCCTCTCCCTCTCCCTCTCCCTCTCCCTCTCCCTCTCCCTCTCCCTCTCCCTCTCCCTCTCCCTCTCCTTCTCCTTCTCCTTCTCCTTCTCCTTCTCCCTCTCCCTCTCCCTCCCCCTCTCTCCTTCCCCCTCTCTCTCTCTCTCTCTCTCCCTCTCCCTCTCTCTCTCCCTCTCTCTCTCTCCCCCTCTCCCTCTCCCTCTCCTTCTCCCTCTCTTTCTCTATTTATCTATCTATCTCTCTTTTCTTCTCCCATTTCCCTCTCCATCTCTTCTAACCCTTGTTTCTACCTGCTTCTAACTCTCCTAATTACCACCTCCCTTTGCCTCTTTCTCTTTCTCTCTCTTTTTCATCTCCTGCCATAAACATTCCCCAAATCCGGGTAACTTGATCTCTCGACATTAAACTCCCTGATACATGACTGGGATCTATCTATTTATCTAACATGGCTGTAAATCTATATATTTTTTCATAATTTAATCTGATTAAGATAAGTAGAATGGAGTAGTAAGATTAGGATGAAAAAAATATTATATTTATGATAGTTAGATTATTATTGTAATAGTCAGTATCATTATTACTATTACCAATATTTATAAATTCAAAGAAAGACAGAAAGAAAATTATCAATATTTATCATTGTTATTATCTTTATCATAATTTCTAATAATTTTTTTGTTGTTATTATGATTATGATTATTATCATTGTTTTCATTATCAGTATTTTTTTTTTTATCATCATTTACATTATTATTATCATAATTTCTATCAGTACCAACATCGTCATTATTACTACTATCATGAACGCCATAATCATTATCATTTTTATCATTGTTTTTATCATTATTAACATTATTACTAACATTATCATAATTATTATTAGCATCATTATCCTTATCAATATTGATATCATTATCATCACACTGTTATATAATTATTATAATTACTATCGTTTTCACTTATTATCATTACCATTACTGTTATTACTATCTTCATTATGATTATTGTTACTATCATCATCCTCATTATCATCACCATCATCATTATCCTCACCAATGTAATCATCACTATCATAATTACCACTATCATCATAACCCTTCTTACCATCTTTATTATCAGTATTACTATTACCATTACCAGGATCATTCTCAATAATAAACAAGAACATAAAGAAGACACAAAAAACAACATACAAACAAATAGAAAGAAAAAGAAAGAAAGAAAGAAAAGGAAAGGAAAGCCACACACGCCCCCTCACGCCCAAACGGAAAGCATCCATTAGAATGCACAGGGCCTTCCCCATTTGGGATTCCCCTCACCCTCCCTCACCCTCCCTCTTCCCCTCAACTCCACCCTTGCCACTCCTCCTTCCTCCCCTTTCACTCCCCTCTCCCTCCCTCCTCCTTCCCTCTCCCTCCCTCCTCCTTCCCT
>BOPN01000030.1:965468-972968 GCA_017312705.2 Penaeus japonicus
TCGCGGCGCAGGGAAAGTGTCTGGGATGCTGCTACGCCGCCGGACGAAGGGCAATTTATATACCCTGGGAAAAATAGGGGGAAGGAGAAATGGGTTACGGAATTGGGGAGGGGGGGTTAAGGTAGGAAGGAGGTTGGGGTTTTGAGGGTAAGTGCAAGAGGTTGGGGAAGGGGGAGGTTGATGGGGGAGGGGGAATGAGGGGGGAGGATGTAGGGGGATAGGGGAGGATGTAGGAGGAAGGGGGAGGATGTAGTGGGAGGGGGGGAGTGGGGAGTATGTAGGGGTAGGGGGGAGGGGTAGAAGTAAGGGTATACCAGGAAGGAAAGAGGTAGCAATAGAGGGTATAGGAGAAGGGGGTTCGAAGGGAGGAGAAGGATAGCGGGGGTGGGGGGGGAGGGGATATTGCAAAGAGGATACTAGCCTAAGCCCCCCCTTCCCTTAATGGATAAATCAAGCCATTTGCTTATTAATCCGCCGTTGGTTTTCGTGCTAGCGTGGCTTAGCAACAGTAATGTCCCTAATGGGTCCCCGATGAATCTTGCGTTCAGTCTGTCACAATAAATCACGCAGCCCGGCTTGCTTTCATCCGCCTGGGACTCCCTCGGGGCGTTAGCGGAGGGCGGTGGGCAACAGAGGGGGGGGGGGGAGGAAGATGGGGGGTGGAAGGTGGCTTCCCTTCCCTCCCCCACACCTCCATCCCGCACTTCCAACAGTGCGAGAAATAGAGGCAGATGGATAGATCGATAGGTAGGTGGATAGGGACAGTGGGAGTGGGAGAAAGAGGGTGAAGAGTGGGGGAGAGATAGAGGAAAAAATAGATAGATAGGCCTAAGAAGATGAATCACTTGAGAGAGAAAGAGATGGATAGAAAGATATAGATAGATAGATAGACAAACAAACACAAAAAACACTACACGTGGTAGTTATCATAATATAAAAATAATTAACATGAAAAAAAACGACACCAAAAATGCAACCCAGTAAATCCATCCTCTTCAAACGCCATAAAATTTGCAACTGACCTTGCCTCGTGGTACGTAATCGTGCAACTAAGCGTCATTACAAAGCTTCCGATTAATGCATCCGTCAAAGCATAACAGATAATCCACCATTGTATTCAGATTCAGTGAGTCTTATCTCTAAAGACTAGGCTCAGAAAGCATACTTTATGAAGTGATAACAATATCCAGCGGCAATGTGTAATTATGGTTGCCATATGTGCGCTCATAATCGCTCCGCTGTTTATTGTCATGTCTGGCTTACATCATACAAGGCTACACACACACAGACACATGCCTAGAGAGAGAGAGAGAAAGTGTGTGAGGGAGTGATAGAGAGAGTGAGAGTGAGATAGAGAGAGAGAGAGAGAGAGAGAGAGAGAGAGAGAGAGAGAGAGAGAGAGAGAGAGAGAGAGAGAGAGAGAGAGAGAGAGAGAGAGAGAGAGAGAGAGAGAGAGAGAGAGAGAGAGAGAGAGAGAGAGAGAGAGAAGAGAGAGAGAGAGAGAGAGAGAGAGAGAGAGAGAGAGAGAGAGAGGAGAGAGAGAGGGAGAGAGAGAGAGAGAGAGAGAGAGAGAGAGAGAGAGAGAGAGAGAGAGAGAGAGAGAGAGAGAGAGAGAGAGAGAAAAGAATGGAAACGTTAAAGTCTACGGGAATATCCCATCACTCTTTACTTGTTTTCCCAGATCTTCTGTATTAAATATTTTCTTAAAATAAGAAACTATATACAGCAGTACGCTATATTCTACCTTGTTCCCTATAATGGCAAGAAAGAAAAATATCATCAGATTTAAAGGCTAGGCAGACAGTTTTTATTCCCTACTGGCTATACACACTAAAATAAACTACGAAAATATCACAGTTCTGGAATCCTTTTTCACTGATCTGTGTGGGTTTCACTGTAGGAACGAATTCAAATAATAACACAGCCTTTCCGGTGATACCATCGATTGTAACGTTTTGGATGGTTACTCAAAAACAAATAATAAAATGATTAATTTTCCTTAACTGTAATATTTCAAGTTAAACAACCCTTATATAAAAAAAAAAAAAAAAAAATGACTTGGCACACCTCTTTTCCTAACCTTTCTCTTGATCTTCTTAAACTTCTCTTATGTCTTAATAGCTTCACATTATACCTAAAAAAGGGCACTCATTACACTCTAGCGATAATTAAATTCACCGGATTCTTCTTACACTGACGTAGCTCTTGGTCGTTGCAAATGTTGAATTATCAAAAGGTAAAGGTGAAGGTGAACGTTCGGCATTTTTTCAGACCCTGCCTCTGCACATCACAAAAGGAACTGTGATGACATGTGCTTTCTTCGTTGTATTTTTCTGACAAGTAAATCCCTTTTTTTTTGTTTTCTTTTTTTCTTTTTTTTTAAGGATTTTAAAAAAGTTTTGAGTCCTGCCTTGCTCTATACTCCCCCTCCCCCTCCACCCTGCCCCCTTCATATCCCTACTCTCCCCTCCTCTCCTCTCCTCTCCCCCTCCCCTCCTCTCCCCCTCCATATCCCTACCCTCCTCTTCCCCTCCATATCCCTACCCTCCTTTTCCCCTCCTCTCCCCCTCCATATCCCTACCCTCCTCCTCCTCCTCCTCTCCCCCTCCTCCTCCCCCTCCCGTCCTCACCCTCTCATCTGGCTTGGGAAAAAATGAAATCGGTGTGAGGAAATGTGAACACGTGTAAAAGTTGAAGGCATTTTGGTGGAGGGGAGGGGAAAAAACCCTCGATTTGCACAGAGCAAGACAAAAATCTGATTCTCTCCCCTGTGGCAGAAAAGTAAGCTGAACGTCCTCCCTCTCTCTTTTCTTTCTTTTTTTTCTTTTTCTTTTTTCTTTTTTTTTTGCTTTCGATATCTCTCCCTTTCTCTCTCTCTCTCTCTCTCTTTGTCTCTGCTTCTGTCTCTCTCTCTCTCTCTCTCTCTCTCTCTCTCTCTCTCTCTCTCTCTCTCTCTCTCTCTCTCTCTCTCTCTCTCTCTCTCTCTCTCTCTCTCTCTTTCTCTTTCTTTCTCTCTCTTTCTCTGTCTGTCTCTCTCTTTCCCTCTCTGTCTGTCTCTCTCTTTCCCTCTCTGTCTGTCTCTCTCTTTCCCTCTCTGTCTGTCTCTCTCTTTCCCTCTCTGTCTGTCTCTCTCTATCTCTCTTTCTCTCCCTCTGTCTCTCTTTCCTTCTCTTCTTCTTCCTTCTCCCTCTCCATCTCCTCTAACCCTTGTTTCTACCTGCTTCTTACTCTCCTATTTACCACCTCTTTTTCCCTCTTTCTCTTGTTCCCTCTCTCTTTCCCTCCTTCTCTCCCTTCGTTACATCCCTCCATTTTTCCCTTCCATCCCTCCTTTTCCTCCCTTCCATCTCTACTTTTCCTCCCTTCCACCCCTCCTTTTTCTCCCTTCCCTCCCTTCCATCCCTCCTTTTCCTCTCTCCTTCCCTCCCTCCTTCCCTCCATTCCTTCCCTCCTTTACCTCCCTTCCATCCCTCCTTTTCCTCCCTTCCCTCCCTCCTTTTCCTCCCTTCCTCCCTCCTTCCCTCCATTCCTTCCCTCCTTTTTCTCTTTTCCATCCCTCCTTTTCCTCCTTTTCTTCCCTTCCATCCCTCCTTCCTCCCTCCTTCCCTCCCTTCCTTCCCTCCTTTCCTTCCCTTCCATCCCTCCTTCCCTCCCTTTCTTCCTTCCTTTCCTCCCTCTCTCTCAAAAAAAAAAAAAAAAAATCCGTCCTTAAACTTTTTTTTTTTTTTTTTCATTCGTATTCAAAACATGACCAAAGGCAAAACTGCACACGCAACAAGATTTAACTCTCCACCTGCATGTCTTCTCGCATTTCTGTTCGTTTGAGAAATATAACTTTTTTTTCACCCCCTCCCCTTGCATTCGCGTCTTCCTCCTCAGCCGCCAAGCACACCAGCTCTCATTCTAACCTTCCCCTCCCCCCCCCCCCCCCCCCCCCCCCCCCCCCACCCGACCCCTACCTAAACTTCCCACCTCATCCCACCCTAACCCTAACCCTCCCACCCCTCCCACCCCCACCCGACCCCTACCCAAACTTCCCACCTCATCCCGTCCTACCCCTAACCCTCCCAGCCCCCTCCCTCCCCACCCCCCCACACCCCCACCCCGACTTCCTTGCTTGGCTCCTTGCTTTCTTAATTGCCAGCCGGTATGCCTCTGACCTTCTCGAGTGAGGAGGGCATCCGGTCGCGGTTTTTATTCGCCGAATCTTCTGTTTCTGTTGCTGTGGCCTTCTGCACTCTTGGATTTTGGATTTCGAAGTCGGTTTCTTCTTTCTCTCTTTTCCTCTGTCTCTCTCTCTCTCTCTTTCTCTCTCTTGGTAGATAGATAGATAGATAGCTACATACATATATACATACATACATACACACACACATACATACATAAATACATACATACATACACACACACATACATACACACACACACATGCATACATACATACATAGATAAATAGACAGATAGACAACTACACACACGCACACACACACACACACAAAAGTATGTACGCTTCCTCCAAAGAATAAGGCCGCCCGTCTTTCTGCCTCTGTGTCTCCTCGAACCATTTACCTTTACACAGCGTGAACACGGACTTCATCCCCGTTTTTTCTCCCACCCGCGCTGTCGCCGGCTGTTAACAGGGCGTCGCGCTAAATGATGCAACGCAAGCCCTTGACATCGAGAGTAGAAAGTCGTGTTGCGGTAATTATTGAGGTTCACGCGAGATAGAAAGAGAGAGAGAGGGAGAGAGAGAGGGGGGGAGAGAAAGAGAGAGAGAGAGAGAGAGAGAGAGAGAGAGAGAGAGAGAGAGAGAGAGAGAGAGAGAGAGAGAGAGAGAGAGAGAGAGAGAGAGAGAGAGAGAGAGAGAGAGAGAGAGAGAGAGAGAGAGAGAGAGAGAGAGAGAGAGAGAGAGAGAGAGAGAGAGAGAGAGAGAGAGAGAGAGAGAGAGAGAGAGAGAGAGAGAGAGAGAGAGAGAGAGAGAGAGAGAGAGAGAGAGAGAGAGAGGGGGGGGGGGGGGGGGAGAGAGAGAGAGAGAGAAAAGAGAGAGAGAGGAGGGGGGGAGTACAGCGAGAGAGAGAGAGAGAGAGAGAGAGAGAGAGAGAGAGAGAGAGAGAGAGAGAGAGAGAGAGAGAGAGAGAGAGAGAGAGTAGTTTGAACTTAATCCAAGTCACAACCACCGCCGCCGCTTTCAACTCTTCATATACTTCATGTCCAAATTAGTTCATGCTTTTATCTTTTATATCTGTATATTATTCATTCATTCTTTTTTCTTTCTTTTTTTTCTTCTTCTATATTACTATTATTTTTGTCTTCATCTTATCATCCTTCTTATGATGATCATTATTATTATCATCATTAACCTTATCATTATCATATCACTATCATTATAATTCCCGTTATAGTCATCACTTTACTACTATCCTTATTATCATCAGCATCGTCATAATCATTCCTATTATCATTACTATCATCTTGATACTTGAGAACGTCTCTCTCTCTTCTTCCTTTTTTTTTCTAACAGTGAGATTCGAAACGATGAACAAAAAAAATTTGTAAAAGTTAGTTTCATTTAAAAAGATAGATTGTAAACAACTTGATTTTCGCTCATTTTTTTCGGAAAGGGATTTTTTTTTAATTTATGTTTTTGCTTTGGTAATAATGGCGATGATGATGCTACTACTACTACTACTACTACTACTACTACTACTACTACTACTACTACTTCTAATACTGTTACTACTAAGTAACAACATTAATAATGATGATGATAATGTCAATGATAATGCTAATGATAACAATAATAAGAAAAATATAATAAGAATGGTAATAACAACAACAGCAACAATAATGATAATAATAATTATAAAAACAACTACAATGATAGTAATTCTTAATGAAACCGAAGAACAAGAACCAATAAAATAACAAGAATAATGACAATGAAAAAAAGAAAAGAAAAACAAACCAGTAACCAAATGACCAAAAAGAACGGAATAGGAGCAACAGCAACACTGCAACAACAACAACAGAAAAATACAATAATAACCTTAAATAATAACCCAATTCATCACAATGATACCAATACATCAACTCTCCCACCCACTTAATAAAAAAAAAAAAAAAAATCAAGAAAAAAAGGCTCTCAAAAAAAAAAAAAAAAAAAAAAAGAGGGGGACACCATTTATAAAATAACAAAGCACCCAAACAAATCCCCTTTGGAAACAAAACATAAACAAACTTTCAAATGCGCCATGGAGACTTTTGTTTGGGCGGTGTTGCCTGAGGTAATCTGCCAGTCCTGCAACTGATCTAGTGTTGGGGGTAATGCTACATGCCTCACCTAACAGCGCGTGTTTGCTTTGCTCTCGATAGCGCATGTGCTCTCGCTTTCACTCTTATCTGTCTCCTTCTTTCTTTCTTTCTTTCTGTCTGTCTTCTCTCTTCTACTTTTTTTCTGTCTGTCTGTCTTCTCTCTTCTATTTTTTTTTCTTTCTGTTTGTCTTCTTTCTTCTATTTTCTTTCTTTCTATTTGTCTTATCTCTTCTCTTCTCTTTCTAAATACCTGTCTTCTCACTTATCTTATCTTTCTTTCTATTTGTCTTCTCTCTTTTCTCTTTCTTTCTATCTGTCTTCTCTTCTCTTCTCTTTCATTCTATTTGTCTTCTATTTTCTCTTCTCTTTCTTTCTATCTGTCTTCTCTCTTCTCTTATCTTCTCTTTCTTTCTATTTGTCTCAACAATTCTATCATTCTCTCTCTCTGCCATTCTCTCAGCCCACTTCTTTTACTTTTTCTTCAAATACCTGACCATTTATTTAGGAAGAGAAGCAAAAAAAAAAAAAAAAAAAACTATTAACTTTCCTTGCCTCTTCCCTTCCCATTTGTTACAAACAAACACCTCTACCCATTACCCCTTTCAATCTCACTCCTTACCCCTCGTTTTTCTCCCCTTGTCTTAGCAATTACTCTTTCTACAACCTACCCACACTACGCCATCAACCCCAACCCCCCCCCCCCCCCCCCCCACCCCCCCTACCCCTCTCCCTCAACCTTCCATCCTGGTCACGTCAACCTTCCTTGCTATCCAACCAAAGCCAACTTCTCCATCCAACCATCCATCGCTTACTCTAACTTTTTCCCCCCGCTTCCCTTTCCCCTAAACGGTGTCTCTTATTCCCCTAACCCTCCCTTCCCTTTGCCCTCCTCTCCCCTTCCCTTCCCCTCCCCTAGCCTCCTCTTCCCTTCCCTTCCCCTCCTAGCCTCCCCTTCCCTTCCCTTCCCCTCCCCTAGCCTTCCCTTCCCCTCCTCTCCCCCCTACCTTCCCCTCCTCTCCCCTACCCCTCCTCTCCCCTAGACTCCCCTTCCCCCCTCCCCTCCCCTCCCCTAGACTCCCCTACCTCCCCTTCCTGAGTTTATCTTGTCCCTTGTAATTATTCTCTGTTGTGTAGTTCGGCAGGTGTGCAGCTTCCCACACTCTCTAGCCAATACCTAGAGGTGGGCTG
>BOPN01000030.1:975468-977968 GCA_017312705.2 Penaeus japonicus
GCACCACGTGGCAGTTGTTTTTAATTGGTAAATTGTCCCATGTGTCAGAATGTTCTAAATGTCATTAATTGATTCATGATTTCGCTTTCTGTTGAAAGGGGTTATCTATCTATAAATACACAAAACAAATATATCTCACTCAAAATATATAGAAACCCACTTTCATCCTTTTTTTTTACACATCTATAACAGAATGGAGATTAAACTTGTATTGGGGGCATTAAATACACTTTATCTGTATATTCTCAAATCCCACAGCAGCATGTCAAATTCATTCAATTATTACTGCCCGATCTTTCGTGAATTGCAAGCTCTAGAAATAGGGTTGATACGTATAGAAATTCAATCCGATTATAACCCCCCCATTCTTTACACAACAAAGCTGTACGTTTATACAAAGGGAAGAATTACTGGCCAATATGTCGAATGTAATAGGACTTACTCTCCGTTCCCAATATGTCACCACAAAACACACAACCAAACCCCCACTCTCCCTCCACCCCCCCCCCCCCCAAAAAAAAAAGAGAGAGACCACGTACAACTTTCCGTTTCAATGTTGGTCACTAACTCCATTATCGACGTCAATTGGAAAGGCGTTAACCAGATCAGGCAGCCGAAGAAAAAGCCCTTTGCTTAATTGGGTGATTAGCGGTCCATACGGGTTTCAACGGAATTAGGCGTGGGGGGGGAGGGGGGGAGGGGTAGGGGGTAGGGGGCAGGGGGAAGGGGGAGGGGTAGGGGGCGAGGGAAGGGGGGGAAGGGGGGAGGGACGGTTAGAGGTCTGAGATCTGGAATGAGTGGTTTACTGGAAGTACTTCTCGATTATTCGATTATTGCCTTTGGATAATAGTAAATACAGCCAGAGCTTAGATCAAGGGAGAGAGGCAGAGCAGATAACTGGGTGAACGTGTGTGCGTGTGTGTGTGTGTGTGTGTGTGTGTGTGTGTGTGTGTGTGTGTATGTGTGTTTGTGTGTGTGTGTGAGGTTGAGTGTGTGTGTGTGTGTGTGTGTGTGTGTGAGTTTGAGGTTGAGTGTGTTTGTGTTTGTGTGTGTGAGGTTGAGTGTGTATATGCGTGTGTGTGTATGTTTGTGTGTATGAGTGTGTATGTGCGTGTGTGTGTGTGTGTTTATGTGTTTGTGTTTGTGTGTGTGATTGTGAGGTTGTGTGTGTGTGTTTGTGTGTGCGTGTGTGTGTACGTGAGGTTAATGATAAGCTGTCTAATTACTAGTAAAGAGAATGCCAATGAGTAATGAATTACCTCCTGATAACATGATAACAGCTTCGAGCGAGTAATAGTCACTTTAAGTCACATAAATCTAGATTAAACAAATTGGTAAACAGAAATCACTTTGTTATCGAAGGAGTGAAATATGCAACACGTGCAGTATTGCATATTTTACCCCTTCGATAACAAGAAAAAAACAAAAAAACATCACAAAGTCTTGCGTTATATTCAAATGAACATGTCTGAACTCATTTGGCTGTTGATATGTCTCTTTGATATAAGCTGTATGTGTTAATTCAACTTTGATTATAATAATACTTGGTTTTCGAAAATCACTTTACTAAAATAAATCTCCGGAGTATCACTATCAGCTTTCATTTACAAAGAAAAAACAAGAAAAAATAACTGGGGATATAAGCTAATGCATAATCATATACATATATACATACATACATACATATATATATATATATATATATATATATATATATACATACATACATATATATATATATATATATATATATATATATATATATATATATATATATATTTCAACACCCACACATAGATGAATAGAGAGTCAGAGAGGAGAAAGAGAGAGAAATTAAGAGAGATTAAGGGGGAGTAAAATATTCCTCAGCGTACAACCACAAGAATTAAACATTCATATAAACACAGACTCGAAACAAGATACAAGGACACACAGGCAAAAAACAACACACCCAACGACACATAAATACAAACACAGTCTGACACATCTTTACAATTATTAATGAACACTGGCATAAACATCAGGGAATAAGACAACAAAAAAATAATAATATAAAATAAAGAATAGATGAAAAGATAAAAAAATAAAATACAAAAAACTGTATTTATGATCGCATATGTCTGTACAAACAACGGCATTGAACATTTTAAAGGATATTGCTAAACTGTGACATTTTGCTGACTGAAATTCTTCCTTGGTAGATTCAGCCTTAGAATATGAATATTGTTTATCTTCTAATTCATAGGGCATGTAAGTTTGGATGATAACAATAATTCTCTCTCTCTCTCTCTCTCTCTCTCTCTCTCTCTCTCTCTCTCTCTCTCTCTCTCTCTCTCTCTCTCTCTCTCTGCTCTTTCCCTCTCTACATCTCTCTCTCCTTCTCTTTCTCTTTATATATCTTTCTCTCTATCTTTCTCTCTCTCTTTCCCTCTCCCTCTCCCTCACCATTACTCTTACCCTCTCTTTCCCCTTATCCCTCTTTCTCTCTTGTTCTTTCCTT
>BOPN01000030.1:985468-990468 GCA_017312705.2 Penaeus japonicus
GGCAGATACTAACGCGACCGATAAATTCTCGGGCCGATATCGCGAGCGACACTTCGCCACGCCATCGCCGGGCGCCGCGTGCCGTCCTCAGCCAAAACGGCGTGTCGATCCGCTCGTCAGAGGCTCGGACACACCGCTCCGGACGGCGGCGCAGCAGTCATTAAGAGCGCCGGATTCGATTAGACGAATTTACTGTACGGTTTAGTCTCACTCCGATCCAAGGGACGGGTCACTCCATCACTGCGGAGGCGATCAGACGGGCGGACTAGCGGAGGTGACGCTGCGAAGGGCAAGAGATGGGAAACGGGGAATTTTTCTAAAAAAGGGAACTCGTGCGAGAGACGAAAATATCATTTCCATGAAATACCGTATGTATATACGCATAAACATACATACACACACATACACTAACATACAAACACACACACACACAGATAAACATCCATCCAGACATACAGACAAAGGCAGATATAAGGAGAAAAAAAAACAGATTACAAAAAAACATAAAAAAACAACAACAGGAACACATATAGACCTACTGCCTCACAATATATTTTACCCGAAAAGGCACAAGTGAAACGCCCCTGATCCCTACACACGGGCGCGACTACCCAATAGAAGGCAATACCCTAACGACACAGTGCCAGTATAAAAGCTGGAAACCTATCCTTAGCGCCGAGGGCATCAGCTTGAGGGGAAACTGACATGGATTCTACGCTAATATATAAAGTTATATTTGATGAAAAGGAGATTAAAAAAAAAAAGAAAAGGTTACAGCTTACACGGGAGGTGCAAATGTTCTAAGTATATATGAAGTCTTACTGGCATTACGAGTGTGCATTTGCGAGGGGGGAAAGAGAGATATATTTGCATACGCATTTTTCCCCTTTAGGATGTAACAGAAGAATATGCATAGGAAATGTTGTGCTCGTCTTTTTCCCTTTTCACACCGTTCTTTAAAGGAATAAATTAAAAATACAAACGGGAAGCCAACTGGGAGCTCCCTTGTGTGCGTGTGCGTGTGTGTGTGTGTGTGTGTGTGTGTGTGTGTGTGTGTGTGTGTGTGTGTGTGTGTGTGTATGTGTGTTTGTGTGCGTGTACGTGTGCGTGTGCGTGTGCTTGAGTCTGTGTGTGTGTGTGTGTGTATGCGCGCGCGTGAGTGGATTATGAATATTTTATCATATTTACCTGCCTTAATTAAATCATCTCCATACCTCAGTCTATCAAAGTATGCGTGTGAATATTCTACCTTTATCTTTAGAAAAATAATTGCAGTAAAATGTTCTTTCGCATTGGAAGGGGAGTGAAGGAGGGGAGAGAAAGAGAGAGAGAGAGAGATAGACAGATAGATAGAGAGAGAGAGAGAGAGAGAGAGAGAGAGAGAGAGAGAGAGAGAGAGAGAGAGAGGGAGAGAGAGACAGACAGACAGAGAAAGAGAGAGATAGAGAAATAAAAATAATGATAATGATAGGCATGATAATAGTAATAGTAATAATGATAATGATGATTGTGACAGTATTTATGATAGCACTGATATCAATTGAAAAATGATTATCATTATTGTTGATGTTGTTATCATCATGATTGTCATTATCACTGCAATTCGTATTCGCATTATCATCCTTCTTTGTATTAGTATTAGTATCATTTCTATTCATTACTATCATTATTACAATCCTTATCGCTGTTACCATTATTGGTATTATCCTTACTATAGATATTTTTATCATCATTATCATCATTATCATCTTTAATATAATGCTCATTATCATCGTTATCAATGTTACCATAATCATCATTATCATCACTAATAGCTTTATCATTACTACTATCACCATAATTACTGTTATCATATAATTACTACGATCATCATTATTATCCTTATTACTATATTATTATCATTATCATCATCCTTTTCATTATTGTCATCATTACTGTTCTATCAAAATTATTATTATCATTATTATTATTGTCATTATTATTATTATTATCATCACATCATTATTATCATGATTAACATTATCATTATGATTATAACTATCACATTACCATTTCAACCATAATTATCATCATCATCATCATCTTCATCATAATCATCACCATCACCATTATCATTATTATTAATATAACATCCTTGTTATCATCACAATTATTCTTACTATAGTTGTTATCATTAACAATACGTCTATCATCATAATGATCATCATCCTTAGAAAAAGCAGCAAGAACATTAATAATAAAGGTTGAAATACAGTGGTGTTGCAATATTCATTTGAAAAGAATTGAGCAGTATGAGGAGCAGGCATAGTAGTACTAGCAATGAAGTAGCAGTAGTAATAGCAGTGGTGGTAATAGTAACAGTCGAAGTAGAAATAGTAATCGCAGGAGTATTAAAAGTAACAGTAAAAAAAAAAAAAAAAAAAAAAACAGTAGCCTTGACTGAAGTGTAAATAATAACGGTGAAAATAAAAACATTTGTCATGACGGAAGTGGTAATGGTAACAGTAAAAGTAAAAACAGTAGTCATGGCAGAAGTGTTAATAGTAACAGTGAAAATAAAAACAGTGGGTATGACAGAAATGTTCATAGTAACAGTGAAAATAAAAACAGTAGCTATGACAGAAGTGTTAATAACAACGCCAAAAGTAAAAATATCAGTAGTACCAGTAATAATAGTAGCAACAGCAGAAGTTAAACACTACCATCACCAATCAACACCAAGAAAAAACCAACGAATACAAAAAAAAAAAAAAAAAAAAAAATCATCAGACAACACCCTCTCACCTCTCCCCTAGAATTTTCCTCCCTTACAGCAACAGCAGCAGTTTTTTTTTTTTTTTTTTTTTTTTTGGGGGGGAGGGGGGGAGGGAAGAAACAAGCCCTCGAGCGTAAATAGTGGCCAGTCAATATTGCTCGGCTGACAACAGCTAACTACTCGACAATTCAAAACGTGACTACGATGCCGTTGCTGGGCTTTGGCTGGGGATAGGCATGTGTTCGAAGGCTTCCCAATGGCTTCGGGTATGTGTGTTCGAATGCTTTATCTATGGCGAGATGTGTGTGTGTGTACGGGTGTGGGTGTGGGTGCGATGTGCCGGCGTGGTTGGTTGGTCGTGATGTTAGTGATGGTTATGGTGTTGATGGTGTTGCTGTTGTTGTTGATGTTACTGCTGGTAGTTAGGTTGACATTGGTGGTGATAGTGGTTGTGATGATAATGATAATAATGATAATAAAGATAATATAATAATAATGATAATATAATAATGATAATAATAATAATAAAAAATAATGTAATAATAATAATGATGATGATAATAATGATAGTGATAATAATAACAACAATGGCAATAATGAAAATGAAATGATAATGATAGCAAAAATAATAACAATAATAATATTAGTAACAATAATGATAACAATAATAATGATATTAATCATCATCATCCTTATCAACACGAAAACACATTAATAATGACATTGGTAATAATAATAACACCAATAGTGATAATATCATTAATGATATTACTACTAGCACTATTCCTACTACTAAATCAATAATGAAATAAATGATAATGATAACAACAACAATAACAATGATGACAACAATAAACAAAAAGATAATAATACCAAACCAACAACCATAATAATAACAACGATAACAGAACCAGTAACAACACCAAGAAAAACAAAAACAACAACAACAAATATCAACCTCCTACCAAAATAAGTGACTCCTCACCTACAACCCCCCCCCCCCTCCCTCCAAAAAAAGGGAAAAAAAAGAAGAAGAAATTTATCAATGACGGACATCACACGCCCTCTAGACGCCTCATCCGGAACTAACGCCTGGAGAGTACACGGGCACACGTCCGAGCGAGTGTTCGTGGCGATAACAAGATCAGAAGGGGCGGTGGGGAGGGAGGGGAGGGAGGGGAGGGGGGGTTAAGGAAGCGGTAGCTAGAGGGGAAAGGAGAAGGAAGGGTAGGAGGAAGAGGGAGAAGGAGAAGGGGAAGGGGAAGAGGGGGAAGGAAGAGGTAGCTAGAGGGTAAAGGAGAAGGATAGGAGGAAGAGGGGCAAGGAGAAGGGTAGGAGGAGGAGGGGGAAGGAGAAGGGTAGGAGGAAGAGGGGGAAGAAGAGAAGGGTAGGAGGAAGAGGGGGGAAGGAGAAGGGTAGGAGGAAGACAGGAAGGAGAAGGAAGGGTAGGAGGAAGAGGGGGAAGGAGAAGGGTAGGAGGAAGAGGGGGAAGGAGAAGGAAGGGTAGGAGGAAGAGGGGGAAGGAGAAGGGTAGGAGGAAGAGGGGGAAGGAGAAGGAAGGGTAGGAGGAGGAGGGGGAAGGAGAAGGGTAGGAGGAAGAGGGGGAAGGAGAAGGGTAGGAGGAGGAGGGGGAAGGAGAAAGGTAGGAGGAAGAGGGGGAAGGAGAAGGAAGGGTAGGACGAAGAGGGGGAAGGAGAAGGGCAGAGAGAAGGCGGAAGGAGAGAAAGACAGCATGATAAGATGGAAGGGAAAGGAATAGGCAGGGGTGGGAGAGGTAGCGAGAGAGAAGATGAGAAGGGTAGGAGAGAGAGGGGAGATTAGATGGGAGGGGATAAGAGCTGAGTGGAAAAGGGGAGAGGGGGGGAGGAGAAGGAGAAGAAGGGTCGAGGGAAGAGGGGAGATAGGAAGGGAAAGCAAAAGGGTAGAAGGAAGAGGGGAGATAGGAAAAGAAGGGAGTAGGCGGGAGAGGGAAAGGTACGGAGAATCGACGGAGAAAGAAAGGTTGAGGGAAAAGGTTAAAAGAAGAAAGAGTGAAAAAAAGGGGAAGGAAAAGGGATGAAGGGGAGAGGGGAAGAAAAAGAAGAAGCAGCGAGTAAAGAGGTAAGAGGGGAAAGCCGAAGAAAGAAGGGAGAAAGATAGAAGAAGGGGCGATAAAAGAAAAGAGAAGGGAAGAAGGGAGAGCGGAAGAAGTGACGGGACACAAGAGAATGAAAGAGAAAGGGGGAATGAGGAGTGGATGGGAATA
>BOPN01000031.1:40000-42500 GCA_017312705.2 Penaeus japonicus
TCGACGTTGCCAGTTGAGCGGGAGGGCAAGAGGGCGGGTCAGTGTTGCCAGTTCAGCGGGAAGAGAAGAGAGCGGGTCAGCGTTGCCAGCCAAGTGGAAATGAAAGAGAGTTTTTGTTTTTGACAGATGAAGAGCGCCAGGGACAGTGTTGCCAAAACAGCGGAAAAAGACGAGTTCCCATCAGCGTTCTTAGCCACTGAAACTCGAAGGCCAAGAGACATAGCGAGAGATGTCATCAAGGATGGAAAAGGTAATAGAATTCTTTAAAAGGACGGCTGTTTGCTTAGTGTTGCCATTTTAGAAGAAAGTTAAATCCGATAAGCCGAGGAAGCCCCAACACTGGCGAGGAAGTAAACAGGGACGAGGCCAGGAAGAAAGAGGAGGAAGCGTTGCGGGAGAGCTAAATAAAAGGGAGTCAAAAGAAGGGTTAAAGAGTTAAATTTTTGGAAGATGACCCCTTTACTTTGACTTAGAACGCCTTCGTTCTCGACTCTCAGAGGATCTCGACGGTCATCTTTTGACAAAAGAGGAGAGAGAGAGAGAGAGAGAAAGAGAGAGAGAGATGGAAAGAGAGAGTGAGAGAGAGAGAGAGGACGAGAAAGAGAGAGAGGAAGAGAAAGAGAGAGAGGAAAAGGAAGAGAAAGAGAGAGAGGAAAAGGAAGAGAAAGAGAGAGAGAACCAAACACACAAACAGACACAAAACAAACAAACGAAAACTTTCACGAGACGAGAGCGATTAATTTGCATTAGTAATGAAAAGAGCTCGCCATTGCTATTGCATTTCGAACCACCGGATATTGGGGTGTAAGTTACAATGACTTCCAAAATGATCACTTGATGGAATATGCAACATTTTCCCCCTTTTTTTGCAATTGCCCGCAACGGAACCCTATTGCAAACTGCGGAAGCCCAAACGGCTCTCTGAGGCTGGTTATTGTTTTTTTCGGCTGACGCTTTGCCCGAAAGGAAATTTTGAAAACATAATTCATAAATGCAGTTATGTCTGCCAGCGGTTGCGTATATGTGAATGGATATGTATATATCTATATCTATGTGTATATCTATATTCATATATCTATATCTATATTTATATGTACTCCTGTTTATGAGTGTGTGTGTGTGTTTGTGTGCGTGTGAGTGTGTGTGTGTGTGTGTGTGTGTGTGTGGCCGTGAGTGAGTGTGTGCGTAGATAAACAAACACAAATATCCATAAACATTGACCACATTAGTTTCATTTCACTCTTCTACCAACACATCTTCATCTTTTCTTTCATTCTTCTTTGCTTCGACTTCCATCCCCGCAGATAAGACCTCCTGTGTAAGAAGAGGCGCAAGAGGTCTCTGGGAGGTCATCTTCAGCCGCGATGGAGGGAAGCGTTCCCAGGGGGTGGGGGGGTATACATATGTTATTGTTGTTATATATATATATATACACACACACATATATGTATATATGTGTATATGTATATATGTATATATATATATATATATATATATATATATATATATATATATATATGTACATATATATATATATATATATATATATATATATATATATATATATATATATATGTATATATGTATATATATATGAATATATGTATATATATATATATATATATATATATATATATATATATATATATATATATATATATATATGTGTGTGTGTGTGTGTGTGTTTGTGTGTGTGTGTGTGTGTATTTATATGTATTATTTATTTATATACTTTCTTTTCTTTTCTTTTCTTTCTCATGTATCTACGTATGCACAAGAAACTATACGCATGCATGTCACAAGAAAAAAAAAACTTAAAAATGACAAACCCAAACTTAGCCATTCAGACACAGGAACACTTAACGTTAAGAGTGACATCGTTCCGCAAAATAGGTGTTGGCGGCCATGGTGTTTGAGGGGAGACAAAAAGAATCAAGCTTTGTGCTCTTCCCTTATCTGAAATTGAAGTTGGGAAGACACTGGTTTCCCCTCATTCTAAGGGAGATTTTGGATCCTCAGCCTTCTTTAACGGGTATTTACCCCCACCCATCTTGTCTTCACTCTCGCTTTTTGCTTTCTCTCTCTCTCTCTCTCTCTCTCTCTCTCTATCTATCTAACTCTATCTCTCCTTCTTTATCTTTATCTTTATTTCGTTCTTTTTTTCTTACATTTCTTCTCTCTCTCTCTCTCTCTCTCTCTCTCTCTGTCTCTCTCTCTCTCTCTCTCTCTCTCTCTCTCTCTCTCTCTCTCTCTCTCTCTCTCTCTCTCTCTCTCTCTCTCTCTCTCTCTCTCTATCTATCTATCTATCTATCTATCCATCTCTCTGCTAAATGATCGTTGGCTCAACCTACTCAAACAATGAAATCGAAGAGCAGATTTGTTGCTTTGACAGACAAACAACCAGCGAAGAACACAAAACAACGAAGCAGTTATCAAATGCCACTATAGAATAATTTAGCGTAAAGGAATTAGCGTAAACTTTAAAAGGAGCACAGAGCAA
>BOPN01000031.1:62500-65000 GCA_017312705.2 Penaeus japonicus
AAAAAAAAGGAAATAGGGTAAAGGAGAGAGGTAGCATAGGGAGAAAAAAATCGAGGATTTTTCCAAACAAATGTTACAAGAGGGGTAAAAAGTTACGATTTAAGGCTCAGTTCCATATTTACACCTCAGTGACTTGGGGTGAGCCCTTGCCCGCACTGCATACTCTGTGGTTGGGAAACAGCGTTGGGTATGGCATCTGGATTGTAGACACATACATATGTATAAAAGATGAATTTTAAGATATAATGTAAAAGTGAGTGGAGCGATAGTTTGCTAAAGGGAGACGGGAGGGATGAGACAGAGGGAGAGTGAGGGTGGGAAGAAGGGAAACAAAGAGAGAGAGAGAGAGAGAGAGAGAACCAGACAGACAGACAGACAGAGAAACAAACAGACAAAGAGAGGGGAGAGGGAGAGACCGAGAAACAAACAAAGACAGAAACAGATAGCCAGACAGGCAAAGACATAGACATCTAGACAGAGCCAGACAGATATACAGACGGACAGAGAGTAGAAAGAAGAAAAACGTTCACTCTAACAGTTCCATTAGTAATCGACTTTTCAACTTTTTTCTTCCAATGAGGAGTCCCCTAACGTCAAGTTCATTTGAAAAATGGAGGTAGCGACATCGTTCCAGAATAAGCGTTTCATTTTGACTCAACAGTGTCAGCTGGGACTAAAAGGATAAAAAACCGATTGCATTCCGGTAATCAGGATAATTAATATTAGGTAATAGCAACAATTGTAATGATAGTAATGAAAAACGGTATGATAATGATAACAACACTAGTGACAACGCTACGGCTGCTAACAATAATGATGGTAATGATTATGATGGCAATGACAATGGTAATGATAAGGACGTGGATGATGATAATAGGATCATGATAACAGGATGATGATAACGGTTATAGCAATGATAACAGTAATAGTGATGATAAGGATAATAACAATGACGATGATGATAATGATAATGCTAATAATGATGATGATGATGATGATATTAATAGTAATAATAATAATGATGATAATAATAATGATAATAATAATGACAAATGATAATAATAATGATAATAATGATATGAGTATCATTATCATTATCATTGCTGTTGTTTTGCTGTTGTTGTCAATGTAATAGCTATAGCAATATAATGCAAAAGAGAGCGAATGGAACAATACGATAAAAATGTCGAAATAGAAAGTCAATTTCTAAACCTTCCTTTATTTCGGATTCAGTTGACTCTTGCTATACACTTGTCAAGGGAGGTGTAGAATGACTAATATTCAAACACCATAATGATAACAGTGGCAAATTAAACAATAAAATTCCACTGTTGTTATAGTGAGTCAATATCCACTAGAGTAAACTAGATAACATAAAAGCAATGAATTTGCAAAACGACCGCTCTTTCGAAATATGAAACGTATAGATACATTCAATTTGGGAGAATTTTTCATACCAATCAACATTTTCGAGGAATAATTACATTTTGGGACGTTTGATTCTTATTAGCCAACGTACAAACACGCGCACGCACGCACACAAACACGCACACACACACACACACACACACTAAAACACACACACAAACATACAAACATACAAACACACGCACACAAACATACAAACACACGTACACAAACATACAAACACACGTACACAAACATACAGACACACGCACACAGAGACGCCCATTTTGGTACGCTATAACTATAGTAACGATTTTAGAAACGAGAAGATGGATAACATTTCCGATATATAATGGTTACAACGTGAATGTATCTGTTGCCACATGTGCAAAGATTCCGTTACAATTTCGTCTATCATTCTAGACGGCGACATGTAGCTTTTGTTTGCTAAATATGTCCTTAAACTACTAAAAAAAAGAAAAAAAAAGAGCATCGACAGCAGCTGAAGAATGTATCGGGTGATCTTCAGCGCCAAGTGGCACTTTTGCGTGATATATAGAAGCCTCATCGTTATTTATCTGACCTTCTGACCCGATATTCTTCCGAAGACATCATTCTTCACCATTTTTGACTTGGTCATAATAAAGCGGTCTTGGTGATATCATTCCAACACGTCTCGGACTGTTGCATATTGTCCTGTCTGGCTCTGCCTCATTGTAAACGTTCTGAACTAAAGTTTACGGACAGAGCGATGCAGTCTGACTCAAGTCGTTTGTCAGTGGTTAGGTGACGGGGTACTATATTTTGGAGAAATTACACCCCCTGAACTTGGGAATTTTCTCTTGCTCAAATTCTAAAATCAGATTTTCGAAAATAATATGATAGCATATAAGGTCTTGTTAATGCAGATTCTTCCGCTAGGTTAGCTGGGCCAATTTCACAGAACATGCAGCGGTTGCGCAATATATAACCATCTGGCTTGGAGCGAGAAGGCAATAGTTACCGGAGGAAATTCTCGAACATAAATACAAGGTTATCACTCGAGTGACAAATTGCCTCGGCTACAATTTTGCCATAAACGAAAATCCATAGG
>BOPN01000031.1:77500-85000 GCA_017312705.2 Penaeus japonicus
CCTGATGCATTGGGGGCCATATCAGATAATACAACATTTACCTGCAATAATAATTAACAATTGAATACCAATACACATCTAGTATGAATAGAAAATAAGTATGCTAACAATATCAACAACAGTAATAATAACAAAAATAACAAAAATAACAAAAATAACAATAATAATATGATAATAATAATAATAATAATAATAATAACAATGAATAATAATTATGATAATAACAATAACAATAACAATAACAATAATAATAATAATAATAACAATAATAATAATAATTAAAAAAAATAATAATAATGATAAAAAAAAATAACTTCATGGCAGGTCCATACTTTTCTTCCTTGGAGCAAGTCTAAAAGCTGCTGCTGCGTTTTGGGGCAAGTGAAGTCCTTCCCTCCGAGGAAAGTGGCGCCGGGTAAGGGGTGGATGGAAGTCAGATCAACGCCAACCACCAAGCCCTGAGGTTTATCTTTATCTGCGGTAAAAATGAAGGTCACATTCTTCCCCCTTACATAAACTGTAGCTCAATGCTTCATATTTTCCTTATCCTTATATACTATTTATGGTTTGTATTGAAATCAAGTATACCTTTTTCCAATTGATATTTTCAATGCAAGCTTGGAAAGTCAAAAGTATTGCATAAAAGAAATTCTGATTCGTAATACCCTCAGTTGGATCCAACAAATAACATATCATGTAGACATGCAGCATAAAAGCATATGCAATTCACAAACCCAGGATAAATAAAACTGCATTGTCACTACAAAGGAATCTAACTTAAGCCAAGATAACTTTGTATATCTAAACAAGCCAATAGTCTGATTTCTCAAAAGCCTAACAAATTGATCAGAGTTAACACAAATTAGTATTACTTCAGCCCTAAAACCTTGAAAATATTTTTCTTTTGCTTTCTTATTTCATTGCTATATGAAATCTACTAAATGATAAGCACTTCTGAAAAATAAAAGACTACCCTCAAAATCCCTGGTAACCTTAATAAATTACATTGTTATATAGAAATCATCTAAATTACAAAATGATTTAAAATAAATATTCAGTATGTATTTCAATTGGCCAAAAAAATATTACATAATCTATTGCTTTAAGTATTTTGATTAGAAAATAAACATTCTCACTATATACATATATATATATATCTTAGGTTGTTATATACATTACTCAATATTGTAATATTAATAGAAGTGTTAAAATGAACTCTCTCACTTCATGTTCATTCTCTCTGTGTTCTTTTACTTTTTTTTTCTTTTTTTTTATGAATGGTAAATAGCTAATACCTAAATAAGAAAAGAAGAGTCTACATATGCAAACAAAAATTGCAAACTATACAAAAAACATTTTAAAAATTTTAATTTTATTAGCTTAAGGCAAACTTCTTGGAGAATCATACAGGTATAATTATGGTTTTCTGAAAGCTTTATAGAACAGTTTGTAAAGCATGAACTATTCACATTAAAAGGAATTCATCTTTAAAAAAAGAATAACACTTTACTATGTGGTTAAATCACTTAGACTACTGGACTTCTCAATATCAGGCATCTGCTCTATTTTGTTGAAATATTAATATGAAATTTCATCAATAAATTGTTTTTGCTAAACCAAAACACAACAAAAAACCCTGCAGTAGAACATGCAGCAAACAAAAGTAAACATTTTCATACCAAGCATTCCATCATCTCTTATATTTAGAGCAGTAGATTTTCTCTATTCATGTCTGGAATTTTCTGAATAATTGTTGCTATGTACATAGTGTTTACTGAGACTAAAAACACATGACTTAAAAGATCTCTTTAATAGGAACCAACTACTAGAGAGGGTATGGTAGTAAAAAGTGTAAGTACTACTCATTTTGAGAATATGTAACAAATACAAGGTACCACTGAGAGGCTATGCAACAAATGACTATAGAAGTATTTTTTCTGAGGAGAAAAAGTTACCCTTTGGCAAACTGTTGACTCTGTTGACAGCGACCTGAGTCCATGCACCTGGAGCAGCCCCGCACTCAACAACAACTTGTCCTGGTTTTAGGATTTTATGCTGGTCATCCATTTCCAGCAGTTTGTAGGCACTTCGAGCTCTGGAAAAATATTAGGCTTCACTAAAATCAGGATATCCTTATATCTGTGACACTCTTAAGATCCAAACAAAGGCATTAAGAGACATTTGAAAGATGTTTGAGAGAAAAAAGGTAATCTAAATAAACACAAGAGGTACTAAATCTCTCTCAGAACAATCTCATTATCATCCACAGAAATCATAATTTATTGATCAATGTGATGAGCAACTACACATATGCACTACACTAACACATCTAGAAACTTCCTTATTATCAGTAACACAGAATTACCAACCTATAATGTTCATATCTTGCCAACTTTACATAGGGATCATTGAGTTGCCTCTGGAGCCAATCTTGTGAGCTCCTGTTCCGCCCTTTTAGGTTCTTGGGTACAACTTTACAGGTGAAAGAAGACGTACTAAGTGAGGCAACCTGTATCCAGTTAAAATATGCTGACCTCATTTTGCCTGTCTCTGCCTCTCAACTTGTACAATCTGAAAAGTAAGCATTTAGGATCACTTTTCATTCCAAATATGCCTAATCTGGGAATAGAAAGGTTGACAATTTTCCATTCTACACATATGCAAGCACATTTACAAATATAAGATAAAGTGATATAATGATACTAACATAACTACCTATATGCTACTGGATTCATACTTTGGCAAAGGCCCCCCCAAAAGAACACTGTGTACTTGGGCAAGATATAGTCAAAGTTCTATTTTGCCAGAATATACATGGTGAAGATTTGTTGACCTTTTCCAGAGTGCAAGGCACAGAGGCCGAAGTGATTGCTTGATAATGCACTATATAGATATTTTAGTAACCTTTACTGGTACTTCTGGTTATTTGTAAAAAATGCTGTAATTTTAGTTTTATGATTCAAAAGATGTCTTTAATATTAGTAGAACATCAATATTGTCTTACTAACATATTGTCTTACTAACATATACAAGACAACATTTTAGATGAGAAATGAACTTAAGACCTAATTTCTATGATGTCACTCCAGAGGGTAAGTGAGTAATACTGGGTAATTTTCCTTTGTGTGGGTACTATCAATTGTGTAAAACTGTTAGTTTTCCATGTAAAAATTATGAGAGGCTGGTAGGCAAGACAGGAAAAGATGCCATTTGAATAAGATAGATTTCCCTCCTATACCACACATGGCCAAAAAAGGTTTGACTTTAAAATGCACAAACAGCTTGAATCAAATTAAAACTTTGTTATAAATCATACCTTTCTGCCTCCTTCATCCCTATTAGTTAGAAGGAAATTAAAATTATTGTTTAGATATTTCATTGTTTTTTTTCTATATAATGATAATATGACCTTTCAAACAGATTAGTAAGGATTAAATTACCTAAATATAAGAGTGAAATATTACCCTTTGATATTTCTCAATACATTTGTAGAAAGAAGTCCTCAATGAGTCTTAATAACAGGTATTTGTATTGGATAGACCAAGACAAAGAGAAGAAAGAACAGACAATGCTTCTTTGGATTATTAAAATATAAACTGCTCAAATTTCAATTGCACCAAGAAAAAAGATTGTCAAAAATATGCCAAGCACTAATCTTGTGCACACAGGAGCCAGACTAAGTTGGACACAATACCTTATGCCAGCATGCCTAGAGGACTTGTTTGGTTGGGAATCAATACCACAGTAAATATTCATTTTGCTATATATATATATATATATATATATATATATATATATATATATATATATATATATATATATATATATATATATATATATATATATATATATATATATATATATATATATATATATATATATATATATATGTGACAGATGTGTATTCCAGGGAAAGTATTTGGGGGTGGCAACCCGTCTAATAGTTGTGTCTCATCACTGGTGTCAGTGATGGTTTGTAACTTAATTTCTGCCTTATCATTGGTTTGTGCCATACATGGTTAGGCTCAAACTACAGGTCTTGGAAAATATATACAAGTAAAAAGCCTTGTGATGTTAATGTGTGAACATACAATAAAACCCGTATTTCAGTGCATGTCATCCATTAATATTCATATTTTACCCCGTTATTTCTCTGATCTCACGCATGCACCTCCTAACTATCAAGTTAAATATGAATAGTTGAGGCTAAGGGGACTTCATCGGTGCATGATTCATCGCGCGGAAGCGTTTTGGATAAATTCCCCCCACAAAAGTTCCTTGGTATACCTCCTTCCTTCCGAAACTACCGGGCCAAAATCGTTACTGTAGGTCATCGTATAAAGTTCTACGCAAGCTGTCGATACTGATTAATTCGGATAATTAAAAGAATAACACTAATTATCTTAAACGTTTTATTTTTTAATATATCGTTACCTATTTGCAGAAGTATTCAATAATATCCTGTGTATACCACTTCGTGTTTACATTTTCCTCCCAGCTGATTTTCGTTCACATCCGATAACCAGTGTTGAGAGAGCATGGGTATAAGTAATAGTCACGGATTTACCTTCATAGAAGTTGTTTTTTATATGATTTGTATGTAAGAAATATTACGAAATGTATGTAATTTGACAAGAAAATTATTTAAGATGCACGAAAAGGTAAACTTTATATTTATAAACAAACTTTTTACCATAGTGCTTGTACTGCATTGTCAATATAGTCATTTCTCTAAATCTGAGTGACATAAATTTGCTTATTAAAACATGTATGAGTTTTTGTTTCGTTATCATTACTCCTTTTTATAATGACATGAGTATAAAACATCGGCATACAGAGAACTGTGTCCGATGTGAATAAGCAACACGTGCTTCGTGTAAGTGTAAACAGACCAGCGTTTCGGTAGCTATTATTTTTAAGTTCTCCGTATTATTGGTTAAGGTACCAGACATTAGCACACTTTGGGGATTCTCAATTATTGATTTGCAGCAAATATCCTAACAGGACTTTTCCCAGTAGTTATATTACCTGTGTTGTATTGAAATCAACTTGAAAAGACTTACTATCTTGAATACGATTATAGGGAGTTCCACGGACTAAGCCGTAAACATGAAGTCTAAATAGAGCTATAACTCGTCCCAAAGAGTAAAAATATAATAAAAAAGAATAATGATAAATACATATGGAGTCATACTCTGGAGTATTGCAGCTTTATACGCAAAATTGCTACCCTGTGCTGTGCATGTATCCAGATCTAGACAATCACAAATGCACGTATGTGCGTATAGTTTTAGTAAAGTGCACACTAATAATCTCGTCGGAAACTGGCAGTGGTCAGAGGGGAATTTGAAGAAGTGGGATGGTGGGTGTGGCTGGATGAAAAATCCCACTACTACTAAACAGTGATATATTACACTTATATCATTTAAACACCAATCACATCTCCCCTGTCTGATCCACAAAAGGCCCTTTACTTTGTGTTCCAGTATGATAGAGCCAAGGAAACCAGCCATTATTTGTAAGAATTAAACCTTTACTAATCCAATTTATATAAACTCACCTATGTGTTTGGCAATATATGAGACGAAGACTCAGTTGCTGACATCATGGGGTAGTGTGAAGGTTATTTGTGGCCGCGGCAATTTCATTTGCAGAACTAATCACATATTATAAGTATCACGAAGTGCCCTGAATAGGGGAGGTCCACAGAGGGGTGTAGCCCCCTCTTGGCAAAGGCTGACTTCAAAACTAGGCAAATTGAGGTAGGTAATTGGGTTAAGATTTTGCATACAAAATATGCTCGGAATTCATATTTTACCCCGTAATTTCCCTGCTCTACTTCAGGCCCTCCCCTACTATCGGGACCCAGATTATGGGGGCTAGGGGTGGAAGCGCACATTATTTCCACTTTATATGAATAGTAGAGGTTGAGAGGAATCCATCGATACCACTTTTGTGGTATTTAGTGATGCGGCGTTATTCAGAAAATTTACTATGTGTATTTATCATAGGAAAAAATATATATTGCTATAGCATAGGTATATGGTATGGAGGTCAAAGATATGGCATAAGGGCATAATATTGACATATACTGTAATTGGTGTATACTTTTAAATTAACTGGTATACCTTCTAACCATACTAATGTCATTGATATTGGAGTCAAGAATTTTTTAGGACCATTATTCAGTATTCCCCCTGCGGAAATTGCAGTCTCAAAAATGTTACATTTCTTACCAATATTATACAATATCTGTGTTAAAGCATTTTATATTTGACTTGCATGATAACTATTTATTTGTTGTATGTTGTTATTGTCATTTTTCTCATGTTTTGATAACTAATACTATCTATTTTTCTTCATTTCAGATTTGACACAATAGAGTATAATGGGGAAGAAAAAGCCAGGAGAAAGGGCCGAGAGCCTTGCTGCAACCCCCATAGACTTTACTCCAGAGTTTGACGGTCTTTTAGGGTTTGAAGAAATAAAAGCATGCACGTTATTGAAATTAGACCGGAAGAGAGGCAAATTAAAGAGAGAAGTGTGGAAAAATGGTAAAATTATAAAAGAGGTAAGCAATGATACACATAATTATTACTTAGGCAACTGTTGCTGTTGTTATTATTGTAATTATTATTATAATAATTAGTTATATTATCATCATTGTTATTAATTATTGTTATTATTATTATTAATATTATTATTATTATTATTATAATCATTATTATTGATATTATTATTAATATTATTATTGTTATTATTTTTATTATTATTGTTATTATCATTATTACTTATTAATCTTCTTATGAATATGATTATTACTAGTATGATCATTTTTGTTTTATTGTTATAAACAAAATTGTTAGTGTTATTATTATACATAATTATCATTGTCATTGATTTGAGGATTATTGTTGTTATTTTTGTTACTGTATGATTTTATTTGATCATTATACATTATTGTATTGTTTTTGATATTGTTATTATTACTTTTATTATTATTATTATTATTGTTTTTCTTAAATTTACTATTGCTATTATTATGAATATTATAAACTAACCATTAATTATTTATTTACAGAAGAAACAGAAGAAAAAGAAAAAGGAAGTAACAGTTAATAATGAAAAGAAAATAGAGAAAAGTGAAGGTGCTCCAGAAAAAGAGAAAGTGAAGAAGAAAAAGAAAAAGGAAGTAGCAGTTGATGAAGAAAATAAAGTAGAGAAAACTGAAAGTGCTCCAGAAAAAAAGAAAAGGAAGAAGAAGAAAAAGAAAAAGGTGACCAAAGCAAATGGTGACAGCCAAGTGGAGAAACTTGACTTGGATGCGGCAGAAGATTTAGGTGTCGGTAGTGAAAGCCAAGTTGATAGCACAGACCAGGAAGGCACAAGTGAGGTAGAAGATGCAACCAACCTGGAAGAGGTAAGCGGGCAGTCAGAGGAAGGTGACGTCAAAAAGACATCCAAGAAGAGGAAAACAAAGAGCAAGGCAGCTCCAGCACC
>BOPN01000031.1:100000-110000 GCA_017312705.2 Penaeus japonicus
AGAGGGTGTGCGTAGGAGGAACTCACTACTGGTGAGAGAAAGGGCTCGAGAGATTCCTGGGAACTGCGATTACGAGGTGAGCGGAAGGGACTCGGTGGATGAGAATCGGCTGTGCAACTTCTGCTTGCGGTGACGTGCTTGTTTGGTGCTATATCGCCAAGTGCATTTTAGTTTCCAATTCAAATAGCATATTTGATTACCATTACTCTAGTCTTTTTAAAGACGTTCGTTAATGCTGATCTGGGGACTAGTTTGCTACTGTAATTTGAAGGGGTATTTTAGGGATGTTGTCTTCTCTAGCTTAAGTAACATCACGGGACACTATATGAAGTTAGCTACTTTTCAGCAAGTCTTAGGCTAGGGCATTAAATTTAGTGATGACAACTTCTACGGAGTCTTATGAGGTTACATTCCCAGATTACTGCACCTGAATTTTAAAACGTTTTTGGAGAGATACTTTCAAAAAGATTTTTATTCAATCAAATGTGTTTGTATTTGACTAAACTCATATTAGTAACTTCATCGCAGTAAATTTAATGATTTTTGATATATAATGAAGGAAAGGAACACAGACAGGCAATTATAATTGTTCATTAATTAAATACTTTATTTGTGTTACGCGGCCCGACGAAGCTTACCGCGACGGTGATGTAAACGAAGGTTGCATTCCTTCAGAGTCATCGCGACGGTATGCGAAGAGACCGATGTATAATTTGTTTTGTTTTTGTTTTCTTTGTTGATAGAGACGGCGGGTGATCGGGACAAGTCAGCAGGCCTGGGCGTCGTATCTCTACGCTAGTCCACAACACCAAGGCTTTTGGGAAACAATTGATGAATCAACTATGATCGCGTTGGACATTACACGGAGGAAGGAGAAGGGGAGAGGAGGGGGGGAGGGGCGAAAAAACTTGGACTCTTCACAATATACAGTAACTTATTGAGCATATGCACATTTATGTCATTGGAGCGTGAGAGATGAAATGTGTTTTTGACACGATGGATGTAACGAGAGGATGGGTGGAAAAACTCACCCGGAGTCACGTGACATCTCAAGATAGCCAGTGACGCTTGGAGGCCGTCATTTTTTTTCTCTCTTGCAATACGAAGAGAAGAAAAAAAATAAGAACGAGACAAAGAACGATCGCCAAGCGTCATGGCCAGCTGATGGACACTTACTACACTTAAGCAACCATCAAATTGGTTTTATCTTTTATATAAACATCTGAAGAAACAAACAATTCGAGGCCTAACCCTTTGCTACCCACCCGGATATTATTAAGAATGTATAAGTGCAGAACTGAAGGACTACAAGGAGTTTGTCGTGGACTGACCGAGGCAACATTTCAGAAGAAAAAAAAATATCCACACATATACTTGTAACAGTCTATCATGAAGAAGGAAGAGAAGGCAAGAGAAGATGAAGAGAAAGAGGAAGAGTCAAAACGAGAGCTTTTCTCCTCCTCTCCTTGTCTCTCCCTCTACTTTCCTCTTTATCTGTTCACTCGCCCTCTTCCTCCCTCTTCTTTAGCGCTCACCAACGACTACCCATCTACCACTTTGTTGCACCTCGTTGCCATGACGACCACCTCAGCAGTAGCCCGGAGATATACCCATGCAATATTAATTATACATATTTGGTTCTTGATCGTAATTCACGCGAAAGTCTATTATAACATTGGTCATCTGTCGGTGTATGATACATAACAGTGTGATAAGACCTGAATGAAAAACTCAGACACTTAATGAATACAGTTATCCTAAATGACGTCATGCTTTGTGGTGGGACTTTTGCTGACAAGGAAGCTTCCGTCCTCACAGAAAACTCTCGTTTTATCCCGATATATACATGCATGCATACGACACATGTACATATATACATTCATACATACATATATGAAACGCTAAGTACAGAAACAAGAATCTTTTGCTTTTTCTTAGTAACAGGTACTTGCAGGAGAAGTTTGTGAGCGACGGGTCTCCGGCCGTGACAAGACCCTTTGCCGCGGCCAGAAGGGCGTCGACAGGGAACAAGGGTCCGTCACCTGGGAGCTGCCATGCCAGCGTGTTCCTTGTCGCAGATCCCGCGCTGTGGACTGGCCTTCGTCAGACGGGGCCTGCTCACACCCTTGCGCACACAGTATAACGCGCAGACACACACCCTCACGCACGTGTTGACTGAGGCAGCAGAAATCGACAGCGTCCCGGCACGACCTTTGCGCTTCCACCATCACCGGGGGTTTCATCCACATGAATTTAGGAAATAAAATAGATTTATTTTCCCTAGGATTAAAAAAGATTTAAGTAACCTTTCAGTATACCACTCTCTCAACACGGTGCCTGTTACAATCTGCACGAGTCACTTCTAATATCGGAAAAATAATTGCTGATTGACGTATGTCCAACGGCAGTTTAGTATAACGCCTCATGTAAATATTATGCAGACTTGCATTGCGTAAGTTTTAAACACTTATGAGAAAGATCGAGCTTGTACAGTATCCACACATTTGACGTGTGACATAAATGCTTAATAGTAACACTGATAAGAATATGCATTTGTTCAACAGATAATACATCAAAAGTCATCAGGCAATATACAAAATATCTAATAACATTTTTGGGACTAAACTTTCGATCTTCACAATCTGTACAGATAATTTTGACAACTGTTACAAAAGAGAAAGAAAATCCACTTATGTATATAATAGAGTAACAAGATTTAAACCATAACTATTATCAGAAATCTTATCATAAACAGGGAACGAGTGTAGGAAATAAAATATACGTTGTGGCAAGGAACACAGCCGTGGAATATTTTCCACATGAAAAGACACAAATCAAATATAACAATTGGAAAGAGAGTCTCCTGTTTTTTTGTGAAGCATTTAATTATTCTCAATACTGAATCAAGAAGTAAATAATTTTCCTTGCTTCCAGAAGTGCTAAAGACTATAGTATTTAGCGCTTCTTTCTTTTTCTTTTTGTAAATGACATCTTGAGCTTAAGATTAAAAGAAAATTATCAACCATATCACAATTCTCCATACACTTGTCACTTGTCTTTCATTTCATCTTGAAAAATAAACTTGCACTGGAATACATAGGGGAAATAACTCGTTATCCTTCGCATATCTTGTCTACAAAGTTTTGTTCTATTTTGCAACCAAGTTCACTGGCGGAAGGTCAACTGGAAACCGAAAGAGGAAAAGAAAAAACAACGTTCTGTGACTCGTTTTCTACATCGTTTTTCTTCACTTATTTAGCTCGTTTATATAAAGCACCGGAGGAACGAAGTATTTATTTTTGGTCTGTTTCCAAGACTGGCGTCAGTATGTCTATCGCATGGGACATACCTTTCCTGAATTTATTGTTAGGAAACAAGGAGTTAGAGAGGTAGATGAGGGGGGGACGAGAGAGAGAGAGAGAGAGAGAGAGAGAGAGAGAGAGAGAGAGAGAGAGAGAGAGAGAGAGAGAGAGAGAGAGAGAGAGAGAGAGAGAGAGAGAGAGAGAGAAAAGAAATATATTTTGATCTATCTTGGCGCCCCAGGAAAATTACTGGACAAAGATTGTTCATATCGACGATATTGTCCTTGTTATCTGCTGTCGGGCTGACTAGGTGTAACTAGTTTAAACTTGAGTATTTTTGTGTAGCATCTCTCATTCTCCAAACGAAGACAGGATGAGTATTTTCCCCTTTTCTTGTGGTGCAGAAGCGTATGCTGGGCACCCCATGCGATAGCCATACTGTCTATTTCTTGGTGCGAATAGCGGAGTTTTACAGACACGGAAGGCTAGGCGCTGGCTGGCTGGCTGGCTGCTTGGCTGGCTGGCTGACTGGCGGAATGGCTTGTAGGCGCACAAAGCTGGTAATTTCTAGTTTTTTTTTTTTTTTTATCACGGTGGCGTCGCTCACGGTACTCAAGGTATGTAACAACTTTTTACTAGGACCTACAAGTGACCATCGGTATCGCAAGCGGCTCCACAGAGATGATTTTACTTTTTATATAGCTTTTTTTTAACCCCCAAAATCCGAATTAGTTTGTGCCAATAGTTTTAAGCTTCGGTACAAAAACACCCATAGATGGGACGCAATGGACGAAGTCTTGACAAGATAAGGGGAATCAATTTTGGCTACAAAAGCTTTTTTTTTTTCTTTATCTAAGATGTACTTTGATATTTCGCTTCTTTTCCTTTCGACCTGAGGACCCTCGAGAACCCCCTCCAGAGCGATCCGAGGGCCATTTCAACTTACTTTAACTGCAATACTGTTGGTGTCGGGCAGACCTACCAAAGACAACTGCCCACTCGCTGGTTGATAAGGCTTGGTTTCCTAACTGTTTTTTCTTTATATGGATAAATGTAATAATTTTAAAACAGACGGGTTTATTTGGCACAGAGCTACTGCTGATTCCCAAACGACGCCAACCTCTCAGCCTAAGAAGGAGGGACTCTTGGTCAACTCTTCTTTGAAAGCTTCTTAACATTAGTTTTGTCCGTTTTCTTATGGCTTTTTATCTGGGATATACTAAATGATAAATCACATATATCAAAAAAAAAAGTTCGAACCTTTTTTTCAACAACAAGATGAGCAAATATCTAAGTATTTAGTGATTTTATTGCTAGGAAGAAGCCAATCTCACTCCCACACGAAGAGTTACGCCACGGGTTCTTGGAGTAACTGGCCTCACAGCGACGACGACTCTTGTGGTGTATTTCTCACTCGAAAGCCTGTTTCGTTCAAGGAGTCTGGTTATGGAACAGTGGTCTTTCCTTCGCTCAGTTTCAGGCGCTTGATGGCGATTCCCCCTCGTGGATTGTGTGCAGCATCATCGTAGGGTGAGCGGAAGGACGATCTAGATCAGTCCTCCACTTGTGCTCGCGTCTCTTACCAGCCCTTTCATTGGAAGTCCGGGGTGTCCTTCCACGAAGGCGAAGCAACCTGAAAGACGAAGCCGATGTCAGTTACACGCACTGGAGCGCTCAGAGCAGTTTTGTACATGAAAAAGAACTTTATATACGGAAGGGCAAAATACGTATACATCAGAACAAACACACACACACACACACACACACACACACACACACACACACACACACACACACACACACACACACACACACACACACACACACATATATATATATATATATATATATATATATATATATATATATATATATATATATATATATATATACATAAAAACGCATGGGCGCGCGCGCCCTTCAAAGTGTGTATTGAACTCGGGGTAAATGTATTTTTTATTATAATATTCATAACCAGTCATCAAACTGATATTATTATCAACACATGCATCACGCAAGCTGTTCGGTAGAGGTTTAGTTATCTCAGGATGATGTAACAACACGCGTGCTCACATGAACCATATTTGGAATCAATAGCGCAGCCTCCGTACTGCCTTCGTACACGGGGAACTAACATTTTCAACAGAAAACGTTTGAAGATATTTTCGTTTTTCCCCGGGTATCTCGTCTAACTTTCGATCACGACCTATGAAAACGTAGCAACTTAAGAGTCAGTATTTTTTTTTAAAGATAAAACAGAAACGTGTACTCAGACGAACACAAAAGGAAGAAGCGGTCATGCCATGCCAAAGTTCACGTGTCCGGACATGGGCGGATCAATAGGGCTCGAGCAGCTTTCCCATTGGTTAGTTCGCCTTTCAAAACAAATGACGACACATGGCTGCTGTTCTCGCCAAAGACATATCCAATGACCACGATTATTCTATTGTGACCCTTAATACGTCTATGTTTATGGCTTATTTCTCTTTGATAGAAAATTAAACTTATCATCGCTTTGACAGTGAAACTCATGAGACGGAAAGAGCATCTTCCGTCATGGGAAAGTCTTTGGAAGACAGTGAATTATTAGTGACTGATAATATATAGGAGAGGATAAAAATACTTCTCTTAAAAACCTTTCTTATTTCTCATTAATCGCTCTTCATATATTATCATCAGAATATTTCGAAAAAAATAACTCTTATTATGTATTCTAGTCTAGCCCTCCTTACACTACCATAAACAACGTAAGACATTATACCCTGACCAAATATAAATAAATAAGGAAAAGCGTAAATAGATTCCAATGATCAGAGCAGGACGCAGGAAGCAACATGTGTAAACTTGTTGGACGTCCTTTTGTCCCGCCTATTGTTCGCCGCGCCCACTCGAGTGTCTAGTTTCTAGTATCTAATTCCTGTTGTCTAGTTTCCAGGATACGAATCCCCATGTCTCTTAGACACCAGCAAACAGTTTCTAGACTTCAATGCTTAGTCATCGGTTTCCACAGTGTCTAATCTCCTAATTCTAGCCTACAGTTGACGATATGCCTCGATTTCTAGTTTCTAGTTTTCAGTTTTTAGTGTACGGTTTCAGTGTTTACTATCCAGTTTCCAGTCTCTAGTCTCTAGCCTCCAATCGCTTGCCGCGGTTACTATTATTGCCATTATTAATGTTATTAATACTATTATTGTTAGCATCATTTTTGCTATTATCATTGTTATTATTATTATTATCATAATTATTATTATTATTATTATTATTATTATTATTATTATTATTATTATTATTATTATTATTATTATCATCATCATCATTATTGTTATCCTTATTATCCCTCTTTAGCATTATTATCATTTAACATTATTATTATCATTATCATTATTATCATTATTATTATTATTATTACAATGATTATAATTGTCATCCTTATCATTGTCATTATCATTAGTATCATTATCATTATCGTTATCATTATTATAATTGTCATTTTCATTAACAATAATATTATCGTTATCGTTATTATCAGTATCACTATCATTAACATTATTACTATTATTGTTATTATCATCATCATCATCCATATAATAATCATCATTATGATCATCTTTGTTATCATTGTGATTAATATCATTACTGCCATTATATTTCTTATCCTTATCGTTACTATTATCATCTCCATTATCCTTCCGTCCTTTCTCTTGTTCTCCCTCTATGCGTCTCCTCTCTTCATCCTACCAGTCTCTCATTGTCTTTCTCTTGTCTATCTTCTGTTTAGTTCCTTCTATCTCTCTTATCCTTCCCTTTTGTGTTCTCTCCGCTTTCTCATTCCCTCTCCTTATTTGCCAGATTTTCTTTTATTTTCCTTTCTAGATTCCTTTTCACTTTTTTTCTTGAATGAATGTTGCAAGAAACAGGTTGATAGAGAGACTATTAAAAGAATCGCGATCGAGATAAAATATAACAGATAAATTAAAAGATACAAATAGATACCCGGATGTCTTTCTTCGATTATAAGTATCTTTGATCGTAAATCATATATTGTTTACAAGCCATAATATATGACATATGTATAGTATGAAAATGGTTGCTTAAAGCACACATACAGACACACACACACGCACACACACACACACACACACTCACACACATAAGGAGAGTATATATATGTATATGTATATATATGTGTGTGTCTGTTTGTTTGTGTGTGTTTGTGTGTGTGTGTGTGTGTGTTTGTGTTTGTGTTTGTGTGTGTGTGTGTGTATGTGTGTGTGTGTGTGAATATATGTATACATGTGCATATATCTATATCGATATATGTATTGTTATTGTGTATATTATTGCTATTATCTTGATTATCATGATTGCCATTACTAACAATGTATATATTAGCATTGATAGCTTTTTCATTATTGGTATTACGATCATTATTGATATCATGATAGTTATTATCATCATTATTATCATTATCATCATCGTTACTCCTCAAATCATTATTATTGTTATAATCATTATTATTTTTATTATCGCTAATATCACTGTTGTAATTGCCAGTGTTATGACAATAATCATAATAATGATTATTATGATTATCATTGTCATTATTGTTATTGTTATTATCATTACCATTATTATCATGGTTATTATGATTCTTCTTCGTCTTTACTTGGTATTATTACAATTATCATCATGATGATTATTATAATTTTCATCATTGCTTTTATCCTCATTATTACTATTATTATTATCATTATTATTATAACTATTACTGTTCTCATTATTATCATCATCAATATTATTGTTGTTATCATTACAATTAATGTTGTTATTATCATTGTTTTTATCATCATTCATTATCATTATCATTACAATTATTATTATCATCATTAGCATTGTTATAATCATTACTATCATTGTTGTTATCATAATCGTTATCATCATCAGCATTATTGCTTTTAATACCATAATAATCATCAATATATTTATTACTTTTGTTATTGTTATTACTCTCCTTATTCTTATGAATGTTATTGTTATTATTATTATTTTCATTATTGTTATCATAATTATTATCATTATTATTATTGACATTATCATTGTTATTATTATTATTGACATTATTATTATCATCATCATTATTGTTATTATTATTATTTTCATTATTATCATTATCATTATTATTATTATTATTATTATTATTATTATTATTATTATCATTATTATTATTATTATTATTATTATTATTATTATTATTATTATTATTGTCATCATCATTATCATTGTTATTATCATTATCATTATCATTATCATTATCATTATCATTATCATTATCATTATCATTATCATTAATATTATTATTATCATTATTATCATTATTATTATTATTAATTATTATTATTACTATTATTGTTATCATTATTATTATTATTATTATTATTATTATTATTATTATCATCTTTTTGAACATTATTACTACCGTCAGCAGGGTTGTAAGTGCCATTTTTATTTCATTAATATTTTTACTTTATCATTTTTATTCTCATTCTATTTTCTTATCATTTTAGAAATATCATTCTCCTTATTTTCTTTATGTTCTTATTGCTTTATCAACTCTATTATTATTCCTATTTTTACTAAACATAATTTTCATTATTGTTATCATCCCTAACATTTTACCAATAGTATAGCAGAATCGTCATCATTAAATTGTCATTATAATTATCATTATTATTACTTTTATCACAATTATCAGTATGATTATTATTTTTATTATTATCATTATTACTATTATCATAATTATTATCATTACTTTCATCATTATGATCACTATCATCAATATTTTTATTATCATTATTATTACAGCTATTATTATAACCATTACTATTACGATTGTTATTATCATTGTTATCGTATTACTACTATTATTATTATTATTATCATTATTTTTATTGTTAATCATTATTATTGCCATTAGTATCTTTATCCTTATTATCATCATCATTGTTATTAATATTTCTTTTGCCATTATTTTTGCCATCATTAGTAACATTATTATCATCCTTATCATTATTTCTGTTATTATTCTATTATCATTACTATTATTATTGCTTTTGTTATTGTCATTGTTCTTACCATCATCGTCTTTATTATCCTCATTATCTCGAGCATCAACAATACCATTAACATTATCAATGCTGATACTATCATCATTATTGCTGCAATCATATTAGATCATTGTGGTTAGAGCACATTAGTGTTCTAACCTCACCCTATCATTTTAATTTGGTAGATTATGCCTGTCACAACTGCTGTTAATTAATATTGCTGTCATTGTCAGTGGTATTGACAAGATTATCCTTCATATTACTACCGTTATTACAAGCATGCACCGTAGTAACAGTAGCAATAGTTGCATTGCAGTCATTAGCACCTGCAATCCTGATCATTCCCGCGCCGCCCTTATGCCAGAGCGTCGGCGAGCGGCCGGGAGGGGACCGGCCAACGACCGACCGCCCCTCCGCCAGTACTCACAGCTAGGTGTTGAGTCCGGAGTTGTTGTGCGGGATGGAGAGCGAGCGGTCGAGGAGGTGCGTCTCCTCGGTGGGCGTGTGGTCCGCGAACAGCAAGTCGTCGATGTCGCGCAGCGTGGCTGGGCCGTTGTTGAGGTCGTCCATCATGAGGCAGTTCTCGGTGACTGG
>BOPN01000031.1:117500-120000 GCA_017312705.2 Penaeus japonicus
GCATTATCAGCAAAAAAGCTGCAGGAAAGCGCTACACTAATTTATTTTATTTTATTCTATTTTTTTTTTTTTTTTTTTGTGCGGAATTGGTTCGTCTGAAGTGACTGTGGAATGGATGTTGTGATTATTCATGAAGAGGTTGAATGTGTATGATGAGTGGCAGTCTATATCCCATTGATTATGTGATATGTGAACGTGCTTTGTCGGAAGTGTGCTAGGCAAACTGCGCTCTCTAGACAAAAACTAAAAACTAAACCAAAAAGTGGTGTTGAAAGACAGAAAACGGGACAGGCATGCACAACACACATGCAAATGCTCTATTCGTGGTTTATATACTTTGTCTCAACGTGAGGTTTCAAAATTATAAGTATAATCAAATAATCCAAATAAATAAACAAAGTCACTGAGCATAAGTAGTAATAATCAAATACGACAGTGTTAATCTTGTACGCACACTTTCCACAACTGATAATTATGTCAGATAACTTATCATATATTAGATATTATACATGATCAAATGTCAAACAGGCTAAAGAGCAAAGAGAGAAACACCTCTAAGGCAAACTGTTAAACAGCACATGAATTTTGCAATATAAATGGGTACTATGATTATTGTTACTATTAGTATTATTCTCATGAATTTTTGGTCACTTCAGCAAAGTGTATCTCGCCGACTGCCTATGTTGAGGGCGTCGCGGGCGAGGCGAGGGCGTGAGAAGGGCGTGGCAAGGTGGTAGGTGGAAGGGGCGTACCTCCTGGAAGCGCGCGCGGCGGTGTTTGGGCAGCGGGGAGTCCTGCAGTGAGGACCGGCTGCTTCCGAGGAGGTTGTCGGTGCTGCGGGTGTCGTCGAACGAGTCGGTGGTGTAGGCCTGCGGGCGGTGGATCACACGGTGGCGAGGCGACGACCGGGGCGTGGGCGTGCGAGGCCCCACGGCCGCGGTGGCAGTCGAAGGCGCAGCAGCAGCAGTCGTGGATGAGGGAGACTGGTAACCGTCGGCGTCCAGAGGGTTGACGTACAGGTTCGAGTCTTTGTTATTAGGCGGGTCGTCGGTGAGGTCCGCCTGAGAGTTGAAGGGGTGGGTGGGACACGAGGCGAAAGTGTCGGTGGAGTCCATGGAGGCGAGGTCGACGGTGCAGCCCCCCGACGCTCCTCCTCCATCCTCCGTCTTGAGAGGCCGCAGCTCGATGTGGTGCGGGGCCTCGGTCACGGGCGCCGGCACCAGGCATTCCGCATCTATGAACTCCTTGTAGTCCTGCAACCACACCACCGTCAGCAAGGGTGCCTCCCCTGGCCGCAGCAGGAGAAGCACGAGGCAGGGGGAGGCAAGGGGAAGGCAGGAGGAGGCAAGTACATAGGGGGAACAGGGACAGAACAGCAGCGGGAAAGGAGGAGGAGATGGAGGGTGAAGCAGAAGTCGGGTGGATACAAGCATTTCAACAATACAGAAATACTGCTTTTTTAGGGAAGCAAAAGTTCCTGGGCAATAGGAAGTGATCAAATAAATAAAGTGTGGAGTTAATCAAATTAAATAAACGCGTTATGGTTATTTCCTTATGGTCATTGAATTAAAAGAAAATAAAAAAATCATCTCCAAAATTAGATAAACAAAATAGAAACATAATATAAACGTGGCGGCGTAGGTACGTGATCAAGTTAAACCATCATTTAACAATGTAGATCAAATTAATGATCAACAACTAACTATGATCTAAACTGACAGTGAAGATAAATCAAATGAAAATTTCTCGTGTTAGTCAAGGATGAATATGAAAGAACTCACTGTGAAGAAGAAAACATATGTGTTCTGGCAAACAGTGTCGACATGTAATGAAAGTCAACTAAAGCAACAAAGGTTGTGGTAGTACGACTTTTAGAATGTTACTAATGGTACCAACTCAGCATATATTGTAATGGTGACAATACAATAAAAGTTACCAATTAATTATACTTGGTAGTACTTGCAAAAGGTGTCTAATGCAGCATTTGGTGCCGGTACGTTGTAACAATACCTGAAAATGGTACTGAGCATGAGTACCTGATGGCGATATCGGGTGTAGTATCTGGTGACAATACCTGCTGCTGTTGATACCAGATGATGGAAGGTTCATCAGTACGTGTAAGTTTGTATGAAGAAGGAGAATGTAGAAAAAAATGTCACATCTAATGCATAAGACAAGTGATTCATGGCGACACATATTAAGTTTGGTTTAGATCCAGAAAGGAAGGCGTGAATAACACTCTAGGTAAATGTATAAAAATCGAAAAAGACACGTGGAATTTCAGACACATAAACATGTTGCCAGATGCACGATGATAAAAGCCTCATCTGCTGCTGACAAAAATCTGGAATTACTGAATTAATTGGGAAAAATTTCAACACGTGATCTGGACCGAAAGATTTTGGGTAGGGGGAGGAAGAATGAAAGAGGGGGGGGGGGAGAGGCCGAACGAGATGCCATATTTCTCTGAAAACACTGACACAGAATAAAACGACAACAT
>BOPN01000031.1:137500-140000 GCA_017312705.2 Penaeus japonicus
CTTTCGAAACGTATTGCTAAAACAAGCACAATGTGCACGAGGGGCGTGTAAAGGGGGAGGGGCGGGGGAGTGATAGGGGGAAGCCTGGGGCGAGGGGAGGGGGGCGGGGGCAGTGAGTGTGGTGGTCCGCGGTCTCTGGGCAGCACTGGCGCCTACCTTGTTGAATATACTGGGTGGGGATTCGGACGCTAAGTAGCGGCTACTGGGTCCTTCAGCCTCCTTGCTGTTGCTGACGTGCCTGGAGGCCGTGGTTGCCGCAGCGTCCTAGTGGAGGAGGCAGGAGGTGGAGCCAGTGGATTTGGGGCCAGGGAGATGGGGAGGTCAGGCAACGATGAAGAGCCAAGGTGATAAAGAAGTCAGCTTGATTATTGTCAATTAGAACATAACTATATCTTATTCATACATATTTTTCACTAAGAAAGGACATCTGGGAATTGCCAATTAAGGCCCTCATTCATGAGTCCTACAGGATAGCAGAGGCTTGTTACAAGCTGCAGCCGACGAGCAGCTGATAGGTTTTGCGTGGGTTCTGGACAATAGTTCATATGAAGATATATACATGTATAGTTTTCGTTGGTGCAAGAAAAAAAATAATTACATTTGTGTTTGTTTGTTTCTTTTTTATTTGCAACAGTGAGTTTCTCTTTTAACGTAGCTGTTTTACTTAATTCTTCATTCTATGTTTCAAAGAATAGTCCAACATGTGCCACCTCGGGTATCCCAGAGTCTCTGATAACGGGATCTGCCATAAACACACAACACATAAAGAGCTATCGAGAGAGGGGAGGGGGCAGGGGGGGCGTGCTGCTCCAGCGAGAGGGCAAGAATGACAGAAGTTGTAACAGACGACAGGTAAGCTCATATAAGGGTGCGGCGCGGCCATGGGGTCCCCACGGCGCGGCAGAGAAGCTATGTGTTGTGAAATATCGGCACATGTCGCGATACAGCTTTACATGAGTGCTTAGTACAGGGCAGATGTGGCGCGGGTACATAGAGTGCCACGAAGTATAAGAACATAGATATAGCTGAGGGAGTGCCAGGCGACCGGCACGATGCCGTGGGATCAGCAGTGGTACATGTACATATAAGTAATCCATTGAAGTTATGCAGTGCGACGAAGTACACACAAAAAAAAAGTTTTTAAAGAAAATAAGGAAACTAAGATAAACCAAGGAAAAGGGGGCAGTGGTTAAGGGACAGTGAGGAGGGCAAGGGTTCAGAGAGAAGGAGCTTCATCTAGGCCGTATTTCGTTTTACATCTCCATGACGAAGCTTTTTTTTTTTTTTCTTTATTGAAAGAAAACAGAATGTGATTCTTCTTTTACCAATATATTTTCCTAGGAGTACATCCAATCAGGGTAGATTAAGAGCTTCATTCTGGGATGGAAAAGTTGAGAAATATGATCCAGAGCGACATCTATCGGAAGTTTAAATCTCTTTAATGTGGAAAGTGCAATTCATTTTGCCTCTAATAGTGCAACCGTGATCACAATGGTCGGAACTGTTAATAACGGCGGCCACAGCGGAACCTCCTGTCAATAACAGCTTCTACAGCCTTTCGTCAAACCTCTTATGTAATCTTAGTCCCACAGAACAATAAACATGTGAATGCTAAGTGCTCGGGAAGGGATGGGGGGAGGGAAGGTGGGAGTGACTGTGCTTAAGCTTCGACAGGATTCATCTATCTGGTGTTGGATTCTTTTTGAGGGAAAGGAATCTGATCTCATGATAAGATTTTGACTCGTGTCGTCTATATCCCGTGCCGAAGGAGGGCTCTGGCGACGAGGAGGACGCAAAAGTAGCATCTGCACCGAACCTGCAGGCTGACCTGAATCTAAAAGGGATCTTACAAGGGGTCCGTGGAAAACCTCAAGGGGAGATTCTTGCAGGGGGCCTAAATGAAGGGGGAACCTCAATGGACGCTGCAGGAGGGGTGGTGGGACCTGAAATTGACCTTTAAAAAGAACCTTACATAAGGAAGCCAATGACATGACAAATGAATTTAGACGAGACTTTACAGGCAAGTAAATATGGTAGGGTAGAGGGAACTGGAGTGGGGACAGGAGGGGGGGGGGGGGGGGGGGGTTACACGAAAGGGACGCGCCGTTGATCGAGCTCGTCCACGTGTGATCCTGATTGCAGTGGCCGCCTTGGATTAAAGTTTATGTTTTTTTTTTCTCTTAAATTAACGTATGCACGGAACATCGTAACAATATCGCCGTTATAATTAGTCTATGTAATTAGATACATAATTATTAAATTAGAGAAAGAAAGACAGGTAGAACCACGTAGAAAGTCCGAGACAGAGAGAGAAAAGGGGGATATATAGACTGATAGAAAGTTAGATAGGATATATACATATAAACAGATAGATAGATAGAGAGTGAGGGAGAGCGAGAGAGAGAGAGAGAGAAAGAGAGAGAGAGAGAGAGAGAGAGAGAGAGAGAGAGAGAGAGAGAGAGAGAGAGAGAGAGAGCGAGAGAGAGAGAGAAAGAGCGAG
>BOPN01000031.1:155000-160000 GCA_017312705.2 Penaeus japonicus
TTATTTTGTTATTCAAATGTTACTTAAGCTCCAGCGAAACTTAGAGACGTATGTCAGAATCACCAACGGTTGTGGAGAATTACGAAAATATCAGGAAGCCAGTCGACATGTAACGCTTAAGGGGGAGCCTTTGGGGATAGCCTGAGGTAATGGGCGAGTGTGAGAGGGTCAGGTAATAGCACTGAGGTAGGGAAGTTAAGCTTAAGGTACTTTGGTATGGAGAAACTTACAGAAATGGAATGAATTACACATGAAGTTTGGACACCAATATCAAGTCATTGAAGATAAGGGAAAGGAACGGTTACTGTTCCTTCACGAATGACAACAGCGCCAACACCAGCACGGCCGAAATTTCCCTTTAGTCAACAACATTTTAGCAAACGTTGTGGACTAATGTACGGGATACATTTTTATCCTATGTATATTAATCTAGTTTCATTTCTTTTGCTATTCATATCTGCGAAATCTCTCAATTAGATTTTCGAAGTTTCTTATTTTACCTTCTTTGACATGAAACTCCATGAATGGACATATGAAGGATATATAAAGAATTAAATAATGAATTGGCGACTGTATCTATAGAGTGGGACAACGAAGGCTTGTGATGTTGGACAAACTGGTCAAGATAATCTGAATGAGCAAGCAATCAAACTCTGAAATAGTAAAGAGAGACAGGCGAATGTAGGAATTAGAAAGCAGAGAGATTAAAAAGCAAAATCGACGAACGAGGCAAACAATGACCAGACGAAACAATGAGTGTTACAGCTTGGAAATGGTGACGAAGCCATGGAGATCACTATTTTGCATGACTCATGACCCCAAACTGAAGAAATCACCAATGAAACCAGAAGTAAAAAAGGGCTAATGCAGTCACGGCACATAAAACTGCTAATGGAATGAACTTTGACTGTAGAGGTTAAAGAGAAACTTAATGAGAGGAGTGGTTATCATCTGCGCTGGAAATTCGGGGGCCCAGATGAGGGAAACCGGGGCATCAGGTGGATGAGTTCAGTAAGAGATGAGCAGAAATGAGGTAGTGAGAATGGAGGGAGAACGTTTCGAGCAATGAGGAACTGACAGTGTTTCTCGGTGTTCAAATTCTCTAAGGAGAAGAAGTAAAGTAATGTAAAGGTCGATCAGTTTTGCAATGGTTGTCGGTGGGAGTGTGGGTTGTTTCAGAGAATTAAGGAAGTGTACAAAGAAAAGAATGATCAGGGCGAATGTTGCGGAGAAGCGTCGAGAGAGGGCACCAGTGCCACGTCAGCGGAGGCCCCCTGTGCCACCTGGGTGTAGCGGTGAGACCCTCCTGTAGGAGAGTTCGCCCGGCCCAGGGACGGCCCACGAAGGGAGCCTCCGCCTCGTGAGCCCAGCAGCGAGCGCGCAACGCTACCTGTGTCCACGATGACGTCCACGAGGTCCATGGATTTGGCGATGGCGTCGCGGAGGTTCACGTGGTGGAAGGAGACGATGGATCCTTCCCGCTTGGCTCTCTCGAGGGCCTCGCGGCGCTTGAGGGCCTTCTCGCGTCGCATCTGATTCTTGTAGAACTCGGCGAAGTTGTTGACGATGATAGGAATAGGCAGCGCAATGACCAGCACACCACAGATACAACACACGGACCCAATGACCTTGCCCAGGGGCGTGATGGGATACATGTCTCCGTACCCCACCGTCGTCATGGTAATACCCGCCCACCAGAAAGTCTCTGGGATACTTTTGTACACAGGATTTTCGTCTTTTTCCGCAAAGTAGCAGAGACTCGAAAAGATTAACACGCCCATAGCTAAAAACAACATCAACAAACCTAATTCCTTATATGAATTTTTCAGTGTGAAACCCAAACTTTGAAGACCCGTCGAATGTCGGGCTAGCTTAAGGATTCTGAGAATTCTCATGATTCTGAAGATTTGAACAATTCTTCTCACATCCTGGAACTGGTCTGTGTGTTTGTTGGATTCTATAAGGAACAAGGAAACAAAGTAAGGGAGGATGGCGAGTAAGTCTATAACGTTCATTGCCCCTTTAAAGAATTTCCACTTGTTGGGGCTTGCGGAGAACCGCAGCAGATACTCGAGTGTGAACCATGTGATACAAACGGCCTCCACCATGGCCAGTTTCTCATTGTCTCCTTGCTCCGGACCCTGAAAGCTCGGCACAGTGTTGAGCACGAGAGCGAGCGTGGACATGACGATGAAGATCACGGAGATCACAGCCAGCACCTGCGGAGACCAAGAACCGAAACCGTCACCCGAGTGCTCAGAGGCCCTAGTTCCTCTCTCCTGTGAGGCCGACCTGCTCTCGCCCCTCCTGCCTGCGCCTGCTCCTCCTCCTCCTCCTTCTCCTCCTCCTGCTACTCCAAAAGGCAAGCAGGCTCAGCAGGAGGGAACAGTGCCACCACCGCTAGGCCAGTGTTGCGAACAGGCTCTCCGTCGACATGAGTGCAAGACCGAGTGAAATTAGAATCTACATGAAAAAAAAAAAAAAAAAAAAAAAAATGCGTAAAAAAAACAAGACCACTAAAATAAGACAGTGTGAAGAAACTGGACTGGGAGTGGATTGGAAAGGATTTCAAAGAACTCAAGATTTGTTCTTGATTGTCGTGTGGAGAACAGAGGAGAAGCGCCACGTGAGTCTGGAAGCCGTAGACTCATGAGCTAGATATGACAGATGGAAGTTTAAAAAGTTTACCTCTATTATTGGTTACTTTTATTAAGCTTTCATATTGTTTAAGGAGGGTAATAAAATCTCATTATCATTATTGGCAATATTACAATCAGTATGGTTATTATTGTCTTAACATGATCATTATAATCATATCGTCATTATTTTCACAATTTTCATTATTCATCATTGTTACTATTATAAGTATTAGCAGTACTAGTTGGTGTTGTGAAAAGAGCATTATCACAATCTATATTTTTTTATTTATTAATTGCCATCATCATAGCAATAAATCTGATTGATACAACTTCTATAAATGTTATTATTATATCACATCAATCATCATTATCAATATTAGTGTTCTTAACAATCTTGTTTTTCGCATAATGATATCATTATTTATGTCATTATATCATAATTGTCATTATTATCATTATCATTGTTATTATTATTGTTGTTATCATTATTATTATTATTATTATTATTATTATTATTATTATTATTATTATCATTATCATTATCATTATCGTTCTCATTATTATTACTTTCGTTCTCATTATTATCACTTGTTATCATTATCATTATCATTTTCATTATTATTATCATCCTTATTATTATTATTACTATTACCATACCATTTTTACTATTACTATCATTTGAATTATTATCACTATTATTATTATCATCATTATTACTAGTAATTGTTATTATTATTATCAATGTTATTATTTATTTTGTTATTATTATTATTATCATTATTATTATTATTATCATTATTATCATCATTATTATTATTATTTTATTATTATTATTATTATTATTATTTTTATTATTATCATTATTATCATCATCGTCATTACAATTATTACAATTATAATCTTTAGCATTATAATTATCATCATCATTATCATTATGATTATTATTTTTATCATTATCATTATTATTTTTATCATCACTATTATTATTTTCATTGTCATTATTATCCTTATCCTTATGATTATTCTTATTTCCATTATTATTATCATCCCTTTTGTTATCATCATTATCATCATTATTATTATCATTATCATCATTATTATTATTACTATTGTCATTGCCTTTTTTACTATTACCATCATTTGTCTTATTTTCAATATTATTATTATCATCATTACTAAAGATTGTTATTGTTATTACCATTATTGTTATCATTATTGTCATTATTATTGGTGTTATCATTATTATCATTATTATCATTATTATCATTATTATTATTATTATTATTATTATTATTATTATTATTATTATTATTATTATTATTATTATTACTATTATTATCATTATCATCATCATCATCATCATCATCATCATCATAATTATTACTATTATCATCCCTAACATTATAATCATTATCATTAGTGATTGTTACTATCATGAATGTTACTATTACTGTTTTCACTATTATTATCAGCAATAGTATTACTTTTATTATCACCAAAATTATAATCATAATCGTAATAATGATGCTAATGATAATGATAGCAATAAACCCGAACAAAAATCATGACAATGATGATGATGAGAATGAAAATTGTCATCATAGTCATGATAATCATCTTCATGATTATAATGGTAATCATTGTTCTCATCATCATTATTACTATAATTCTTGTTTAGGTTTATTGCTCTCGATATTGTTATCATCATTTTCATTATAATTATAATTATCATCGTCATGTTCATTATTATCAATATCATTATCACTATTATCATTATCTTTTGTTATCATTATACCGATTTCATCATTATCATCATCATCATTATCCTCATCACTATGTGTATTACCATTATCATTATCATTATTATTAGAATTATCATTATCATTATTATTAGATTTATTATTAGATTTATTATTAGAATTATTATCATTATTATTATCATTATTATTAGAATTATTATTAGAATTATTATCATTATTATTAGAATTATTATTATCATCATCATCTTCGTTATTATTGATATAATAAGAATTATCCTGATCATTATCATTGTCATAATTTGAATTATCATCACAATCATCATGGTTAATAGAAGTGTTGTTATACTCATCCTCATCACAGTTTTTATATGTCCTTATTATTGTTATTCATATTTTCATCATCATCAAATTCACATCACATACATCTTATGAATATCACCACTCTTTTTATTATGATCATCATTCTACTTCATCTTCTTATCATTATTATCATCAGCATTATTATTTTTATTCTCCTCATTCTCATTCTCACATTATTCTAACCTTGATTACGTAATTTATAAGTATAATCAGTAACATTCAAAACACAAAATAAAAAGAG
>BOPN01000031.1:165000-167500 GCA_017312705.2 Penaeus japonicus
CGGCCGACCTTACCCAGGGCTTTGTGCTGATAGGCAAGTTAGTCCACTAGTTACACAGTCGTCCTTCTAGCTTGAAAAATGTACCCTACATAAATGACTATCTGACATTTTTTTTTTTACTCTGGCCTATTCTTAAAGAAAAATAAAAAATATCTGTGTTGTTAGTTTCTCCCTAATTCACGTACTTTACAGTACATATAGGCCTATGAAAGAAAAGAAGGAATTAATTACTCATCGGCAATCATAGGAAAGGTTGAGACAAGAGAAAAAGATGAGAGGTAAGAGCCTCGAGGTTTCGCCGGCAAGGCAACGCACGCACGGACATGGCAGCCACGTGACATGAGTGCTTCCCCGAACCAGCCCGCTCTGTGGAGGCTCATGTCTCTCTCCGCACCCAAGGCCGAAGGACCTGAGTGGCAGAGACCGGCCAACAGAGCGAAGTTCCTCAAGAATCCTACGCAGATCCCCAGCACATCGAGGGCACCCGCCAGTCACGCGACGTCGTCACGATCCGAGAGAACCCGGAGGACGGACATCGCCTGGCGTGCGAGGACCTTCGAGGCGAAGGGGACGCGGAGACGGCGAAGGAACAAGAGTCGCCGCTACAAGACAGCAAGCAGGATAGGAAAGCTACACCTGGCGTAACACTGTAAAGGGCGAGAGCGAAGTGACCCTAGAAAGGATTGCCGATCGCGGAAGAGTAGAAGTACGTTTCGACGACACTGATTGTGGCGTCACAAGGCGATGCTGTGAATGCCCTGAGCGTGCAGATCTCATGCGGCACTGTGATCCTTGCGGTCATTGCGCTGAACCCCTCCCCGCACCTGGCCCCTCGGGGCGGCATGGCGAGTCACCCACGGGCCGCCCGGACCGGATGAGGCCGCCCCTCTGCCGCCCAAGAACGCTTCAGGGGTAGATGGGCGGCGTCCGGTCCCGGCTGCAGCGTCTCGCCCACATAACATCACCCACGTGCGGACGAGTCGCTTGGCCCGCGCGGACGAAAGGGTGCCGGGGGTGGCTGGCCATGCCGCCGAGGGGCTCTCAAACCCACCACACACAAGCGGTGCGACACCTATACACCGCGCGGCGACGTCCGCCCGGCCGCCCTCGCCGCCCACCTGGCACGCCAGGGCGCAGCGGTGAGGGGGCGGGGGGGACGTCGCTGCGCCTCACATCAGTGTGCACATCGACATTAATGTGGCTGCTGAGGGCGTCTGCGCGGCTCTGTCCTGCGCCGATTCAGGACAAGGAAAGGGTGAAATGGGAAGGTAAGGGTGTACGGGACAGAGGAACAAGGAAAAAAAAAACAAAAGAAAAAAGAAAAAAAAACGCGCAGACAAGAGCCGTGCAGATCCTCCTGACAGCGCGGTCTGCAAGAAATGTGGTTGTCTCCAATTATCATTAATAACCATCAAATCAAATATGTGTACGTAACATGAATACATTTCTATATCTAAACACAAGGATAAATATCTATATACATAATACTGATACTATAAATCTACACAAATATCTAATATACATATGTACACGACATATACCTGTTATAGAAGTAAGTCATGTGGCCTGAATTAGACAATTTTTAAATGTCAAATTGCAATTACCTTTTGACTAACATAAGGGCCAACGAAAGGTAAATTTAAAGGAAATATACATCAAACACACTGTCATACCTCATATCAGGGAGTATACTCTTAGAACCGTCTGATCATACTCAGAACACAATCTGATGAGTCTGCCATGGTTTCCTACTCTTATGAAATGATCCTGTTCTTTCTATCATTAGCGTCCTATACCATTTCCTATTCAGTTTACGTCCGCTAAGTAGCAATAGGGTGATTAATTACCCAGGCTAATGACCTGCAGAGAATTATAAGAGAGGGGAAAAATGGGTCTGTGGGTTAGAAAAATTTCGGTGAGGACATTTGCAAGGCTGTCACAGATCGAAAGTCGTTAATTCCCTTGAGTAAGATTAAGGAGATAGATATTGATCTTTACCGTTCTTTTCCGTTTTATATTTAATTTCTAACAGTTCTTCCAGTTTTTTTCTTCTATTTCTCGTACTCTTTCCTCCGCTCTTCTCTTGGGTTTTCATTTCACTTGCAAAACCCTTACAAACTTTAGTTCATTTATCCCCATACGGCCTCGGATCCCTCTAAGCCTAAATTACCCTAAACACTCTTTCTCCCCTAACCCAATTTCCCTTTTTACCCTAGTAGGCATTTCCTTTCTCTTTAAACCCCACTAGGGTTGAACTGTCATTCTTATTCAATCGATTACAAACTTTGGTTAGATATCTGTAGCTCTTCCTGTTTATCGTTTTTTTTTCTTTTTCCATGTGGCTTATTTTGTGAAACGTTCCATTTTCCTCCATCTGTGGCTGTATCAATCTTTCCTTTCGCTCAGTCTTGACCTCCCTTCTTCCCCTATCACAAGTCCTCTCCCTTGAAGGATACGCAGAGCCTCACAGACGTCTTTAAGAAGGTGAGTTACAACACGG
>BOPN01000031.1:177500-180000 GCA_017312705.2 Penaeus japonicus
CGCCCGGCTAGGGTCGCGGTCGAACTGTGGCACTTGTGAGCAACGAGCGCCATCGACCGCGGTGGGGAAAATGATGCTCGTAAGTGGCTGCGATTTGGGATCTTGGAGGGGGGGAGGGGAGGAGAGGAGAGGAGAGGGAAGGAGGGAGGAGGAGGAGAGGAGAGAATGAGGCAGAGAGAGAGAGAGAGAGAGAGAGAGAGAGAGAGAGAGAGAGAGAGAGAGAAAGAAAGAAAGAGAGAGAGAGAGAAAGAGAAAGAAAGAGAAAGAGAGAAATCAAGAACCAAAGGAGGAGGGTAACAGTAATAACAGTGAGTGGCACGACTTCTCGGAGCTAACGGAGCGTTGGGTGGGAGGGAGGGAGGATATGGTCTTCGAGACATCAACATCGAGGAATGTGGAAGAGACGAGTGTCCAAGCGGGAGGTCGAGCCATAGCAGGTCGAGGATGAACAACAAGGGAGGATCAAATAAGGCGATCCTTGAACTGAGCCAAACTTCGAAACAGGAGAGAAATGATGAGACTTTTGGAACGGAGGTCATGAACCCGGCTGAGGAAAACATGCGTTTAAACGAACTGAGAATGGATTATGGAACTATGGAACACGCAAGCCATATTCATAAAAGAAACAATTGAGGGGATACGGAACCTTAAGCTCCATCTATCTTTTTTTTCTTATGTTGCTGACTGACCGAGCAATATTTATTCATCCAATCAATGGCTTCCGAGTAGGATCTTCGTGTACCGTTATAGCAACATCATTTTTAAATATGGTTGTTCTGCTGCATATGAAGAACCAAGGAACTATTACAAAAACGGTTTTGGAGTTAGATTATACCAAAAAAAGAACAGTGTCGTGACTCTACATGGCCATAAAACTCATCTATTATGTGAGCGATGGCCGAGGGGGAAAGATCGCTTTATGGCACTCCTTTGATAGAGAGATGGCGGGAAAATAACGTTCGGTTCTAAAGAATATATCTTACATATTTTTTATTCATCGTTATTATACTTATTAGTTATTACTATTACTACTGACTTATACACACATAATTCTAATGTTTCCAAGAAAAAAAATATAAGATAACAGATACTAACAATCGCTAGACGAATATGGCAGGCATCAGAAGCGCATTGAGGCATCCAAACATCTTTATTTTATTTCATTTCAACAGTGTGTCAAACGAGTTGGAGACAACCACATTTTAACAACAACACAAAATCAAAAACCTGGTAGAGGCAACATGTCTTTCGAATTTCTGGCAAACTCCCAGCTTAAAAAAAAAGAATAAAAAAAATAAAAAATCGTAACTTTGGGGCATCGATGCGACTTGCGTTATGTACACAGCTGTCAAGTCATGCCTCGAATAGGCTAAAGAGGAAATAACATGAACAAGGGAGAGAAATTCATAATGAAAGAAGCCATCGAAAAAGGAGGTGGGGGTGGGGAGTGGGGGGGGCAAGGGGAGGGGAGGGGAGGGAAGGGAAGGGACGGTTGAAATTCCGCTGACCAAAAGGCGATGAAGTTCGTTAGTAATAAGCTTATTTAAAAAAAGCACAGTTGAACAGGACAGCTGAGTCGGAGAGGAGGAGGGGGAGGAGGGTTAGGGGGGGGCAGGGGAGGGAGTGAGGGAGGGGACAGGTTGCCTCTATTTGACACAACTACATCAAGGTTACTCACATCAAGAAAAAGATCAAGGTGAAGGAGAACGTCACGAGATGTGGAGGGGTGGGGGGGTTTAGTGGGCGGGGGAGGGGGTACCGTAGAAGTGGGGTTGGGGTGACCATAGTTCCCTCCCCCCTCCCCCCTCCCTTCAATTCCCCTCCCCCGCCAACCCCGTGACGTTCTCCTGTAGCACGAAACAATACATAATCACCAGGAAAGCGACAGCGAAAGAGGGAGATTCGGGTGAAGAGAATGGTATACTGAATATCCTGGTTAGAATGGAATATTGGTTATTATCTGAAAACCAAAGTCAGCGAGAGGACACAGACTGTATTAAAGTACAAGAATCGCTGTAAGTCAAGCGTCTACACTAAGACAACTTCCGCCGGCTTGGATGTGTTGGCCCGCTGGAAAATGAATCATAAAAAAATATATATCTTTTGAATTTTGTTCATGGTACAAAAAGGATATACTAAACATATCATATCTTAAAACTCCCAGATGGAAAAAAAAGAAAGAATACGAAGAAGAAAAAAATATCCCAAAACTACATGGATTTATCTTGTAAGAACAAAAACGAAAGCACAAAAAAGGCCAACACATCCAACACCCATCGGAGAGAACAGCGCACCACCATAAGCGTGCATGTCAGTCAGTAATAGAGATAGTGTGACATGATCAGGTGTAGCAGTGAGCCCTGGAACCTGCTAGACTAATTCACCCTTTCGCTAACACACTCTCTGTCCTCAGTGTGGTACCGTGAACTCACAGCTCATACTAGATGCTTACTAGACATAATGCTGCACGTGGAAAAAAAAGTAATGCAGGTCCTACTGT
>BOPN01000031.1:185000-187500 GCA_017312705.2 Penaeus japonicus
AGAGGAGAATGAAGAGAGGGAGGAGGGGAGGAGAACAAGGAGGAACTGGAGGAGAAGGGAGGAGAGTAGAGAGGAAAGAGAAAGGAGAGAGGAGGGGAGGAGAACAGGGAGGAAATAGAGGAAGAGGAAGAGCTGAGAGGAGAGAAAAGAGAGAGATAAAGGAGGATACGGAAAGAGTTGAGAGGAAAATGAAAAGAGAAAAGAAGAGAGGGAGAATGGGCAGGAAAAGAATAAAGAAAGAGAAAAGATGAGGAAGGGAATGAAATCAGAGAAGAAGAGTACAGAGAGGGAAGAGAAGAGAAGAAGGAAAGGAAAAAAAATAAGAGGGAAGAAGGAGATGGAGATAGATAGTTAGTTAGTTAGTTAGACAGATAGATAGATAGATAGAGAGAGAAAAAAAATAGAAAGAGAGAGAAAGAGAAAAAGAGCGAGAGAGAGAGAGAGAGAGAGAGAGAGAGAGAGAGAGAGAGAGAACAAGAGCGAGCGAGAGGGAGAGAAGGAGAGAGAGGGGGGGGGGGAGGCTGCGCGGAGAAGCGTTTAGAGGGCCAAAGCAAGAACCCGACGGCGGTTTCCGGGCGCAAAGGCATCCCTGGGAGGCGCTGCGGGAGGCCGTATGAGAGCTAGCGCCGTCTTCCTCGCTTCCTCTTTCGTGACCATTTCTACTACGTCTCTACTTTAACCTCTCTTTCCTCCTTCTCCTCTTCTCCTCTTCCTTCCTCCTTCTTCTCTCTCTTCGTCCTAGCCTATTCTTCCATTCACTTCTACTTTCTCTCCATATTTACATCCGCCAGTATTTCCTATTTCCCTTCCGCTCCCATCCCACTTTTCTCCACCTTTTCACTTATCTTCTTCCGTTCTCGCTTCCAGTTTTCCACCTTTTTATTCGCCGGTGTTTCCTCTTTTTCCTTCCTATTTCACCCTCTCCCCTTTCCTTCACCTTTTCACTTATCCATATTTCTTCTTTCCCTTTTCCTTCTCGCTCATTAATTTTCTCGTCTCCTTCAAGTGTAGTTACTATGATGGTCGGGGTAATGGAGCAAGAAGGGCCGCTAGAGCGTTGAGGGGGAAAGAGAGAGAGAGAGAGAGAGAGAGAGAGAGAGAGAGAGAGAGAGAGAGAGAGAGAGAGAGAGAGAGAGAGAGAGAGAGAGATAGATGGATTGATAGATAGATAGATAAATAGGCATATAGAGAGAGATAGAGATAAAAAGAGAGAGAGACGGGGGAAGCAATAGAGTGCCAAAGAGACACAAGAAAGGATGCTATGTAGAGTAATCATTATAATATGCTATCTGATAACCACATTCAACGTATTAAGGACTATTGATACTATATGAGAAAATCAAAATATAGGAAAAGTCTTAGAAATAGAAAGAAGCAGAAAAAAAAGTAATTTCTAGAACAAGGAACCGTATATAATACTCCGGAAATTGGTTAAGAGTTCGAATGTCGGCGCCTCTCCCTCCCCCCTCTCCTCCCCCTCATCTTCTCTCTCTCTCTCTCTCTCTCTCTCTTTGAGAGAGAGAGAGAGAGAGAGAGAGAGTGACTCTCTCTATATATATATATATATATATATATATATATATATATATATATATATATATATATATATATATCGCTCTGAAGGATCACAAACAATTTCTAACCATCGCTTTCAAAGCCGACCAGACGCCCCGTTTTCTTTGCCGACCCAATGGCGCCTCCTCCACCAGCCTTCAAATATCGCATCTTCCGGCCCTGTTTTCACGCGTTCCCGGCTGATTTATATGCAAAGCAATACGGAAACGAATACCACCCCAATGGATACGATCGGTAGGGCCTATTTTCCCTTCTGCCGTCGAATTTAATGGCCAGCTGACGATCGACATGGTATTTATGGGGGGAGGGGTAACTCGCTTGTTTTGGGGGGCGTTCATGTGGTTTGGTTAAAGGACGTTTTTTTTTTGGGGGGGGGGGGAGGGGGGCGTGAGAGGGCGATTGTTTAGGGGACGTCATTGAGTCGTTTAGTAGGCATGATATTTATTAGAATTATAAGGGTGATGATAAAAATGGCCATTATGGAAATAATGATGATAACAAAGATAATAGTTGTTAATGACTATGATGATACTAATACTCGTAATAATAATGATAAGAATAATATAGTCATAGCAACAAAAGATAATGCTAATAATTATGGCGATGATAATAATGATAATAGTTATAGTGATGATAATGATAATAATAATAATGATAATAATAATAATAATAACGATGATAAAGATAATAATAGCAATAATGATAATGGTAAAAATAATGATAATTCTAATAGGAGCAATGAACGATATTGATAAAATTAATAATCAGCCCTATACTTGTATTGTTTTTTATTGCACTTACAATAATGTCACTATAACTCATGATAATAGTAAACAATGATAGTGATGACATCAATCATAATAACTGTGATTGTGATAATACCAAAATAACAATGGTCATTATTGAAATAATGATGACAATGATA
>BOPN01000031.1:200000-208639 GCA_017312705.2 Penaeus japonicus
TTTACATTAGACATGCTACTTTAGAATATACCCCCCCCCCCTCCTTCTTCCCTCCAGGTTACAATATATACGTAGATGAAAAACAAAAATATGGAAAACATTCAGTCTTCTCTCCTGGATCTCCTGTCTGGCAGCATCTGGCAACTCCTTCCTTGTTTTACGCACCAGGTGGCTCCGTCGTCGAGTCAAAGAAAGTTCCCTTTGTTTTTTTTGTTTGTTTTTATTTATTGTTTTCCTCTAATTATGTTAGCTGATTAATAAATAGGTGGGTAAGAGAGACTAGATAAAGCATCTATTCAACCGCTATTCTTCCATCGCTTTCATAGAATGCCCAGTCTCTAACACAAAGGAAAATAAAATAAAATCATTAAATACTTAAAGGAATATATATAAATATATAAATTAACTGATTAACCAAACAATATAAATGCAAGCACCCTTAATTGATAACCAAAATAAAAAATAACCGGCATCAAAATTCCCCTTTTCCTTATGCTCTCAAAAGTGTGTCCCTATTAAGTGCAGTTTAGATAAACCCGGATTCCCTTCTCTGGCAAGATGTATAGCTGGAGGAACCGCGTTCGTTTCTCTCAAGAACTGCATTCTTGTCCTATCTCAAAATATGCAACGTTGCATTTCCATTTGCTAATACGTTTTAGGGACTGTGAATACATAATGAGTCGAAATGTCTTGTGAGATTTAACGGAGGGAAATTATGTCAACTGCTCAGGCATCTGCAGCGGCGTAATAGCTTTTTCAACCGAGATGTTGCATGATCAAATGTCGATCGTTAGGAGCGGTGTGACGGGTTTAGCACAGTTAATGAGGCGGTGTAATAAGACTATTTAAGACTCAAACAAACCGTGCGTGAAAATCGTGAACTTCTTTAAAAAAAAAAAAAAAAAGGAAAGATAACACAAATGACAGCTTCTCATCTTATTTGGAAATTTCTTCACAGCTTTCTGCTGAGGTTTCCCGTAAGTTTCGGCCCGCATGACACCCGATACGGTTGTTTGAAGATCCTTAAGGAAAGAAGAAGAAGAAAGTCTCGATCGCTTCTCGTCTCGTCTTGCCTCGAAGAATCTGAGAACGCTTTCGTAGCGAGGGCGATGCTCAGCTGTCAGACACCATAAGGCATTTGATCTCACTCTATTTTTGTGGCTAGATGTTCAAGAACTTCTGTCATTTCTTCGCTTTTTCTGTTTTTTCTGTTCCATTTTCATTTTCAAAACCTTATTGAATAGTGACATACCACTCTGATTCGCTCAGTTGGTAAAGCTCTTATTAATATAAAAAATAATAAGATACACTAAGAAAAAAATACAATAAACAATATAATAAAACAAGACGAATAAGGATAAGAGAAAGGGTTATATATTGCGTGTTAACCCCCTCCCCGTACCTCCTCCCTCACCCCACACTTTCCCCCCACGTCTAGTAGTCTGCTTCAAGTTCTTTCCGCTTTAACTTCGCGCTCAAGAAATCGTTAGTTTGAACAGTAAGAAAGAGAGTGAAAAAATCCAGCGACCTGAACTTAAACTTGAGAGTCTTGGTTGAAAAAAATACTTTTCTTAATGGATCGTTAGTTTTTAAGATTATCAAAAGTACGTGTCTACATTTACTAACTGGAGGTTTTGAGAGAGAGGGAGAGAGCGAGAGAGAGAGAAAGAGAAAGAGCGAGAGAGAGAGAGAGAGAGAGAGAGAGAGAGAGAGAGAGAGAGAGAGAGAGAGAGAGAGAGAGAGAGAGAGAGGAGAGATAAAGAACGAAAAGAAAGAAAATTAAAAAGAGAGAGGGGGAGATAAAAAAGATAATAAATAAAAATAAAAATAAAAAGAGAGAGGGGGGAGATAAAAATAGAAAGAAAACGAAAGACAGAAAGAGAGAGAAGGAAAGAAAGAGAGAGAGAGAGAGAGAAGCAGATTGAAAGAGATAAAAAAGAAGGAACAGAAAGAAAAAAAAATCCTTTTAACCTTTAGTGAGCAACCTCGGACAATACATTCAGAATGTCTTCACTTTCCCTCCGGTCGTCTTTTGCCCACAAGTTCAAATTTCTTCTTGTCTGCGTCGCGCTCGGAAACAAATGACGCACGCACGCCTCCGACTTTCTTTTGTTTCGCGGGACCTCGGTGGGTTTTCTCTAGTTACAGGTTCGTGTGTTCGAATGTGGGCGTTAGTTTTTACCGGCGATTAAAGATTCATTATCTATACACGTGCACATTCTTTTTGTTTTATCTTTTAAGTAGAGTCATTACATTTCTTAGTTTATTTGTATGTATGAAAAATAATTGCTTAGAAAGATAGAGGGTTTGGACGATAAGACAAAAAACGCCCTTGATGTTACACTCACAATGGCCGATGATCATAATACACAGACAAGCTATCCTATACGATTAATTATTTTTGCCATCTTACAAGGTAGAGTTTTTTTGTTTTGTTTTTTTACCATTTAAGGTCGATACACCCACTTTATTATAGTCGTCTACCAAAGAAAAGCTCTCTACCTATACCTTTCACAAAAGATAATGGAGTCTCACATGCTAATCTCGGTGGGTATCTACATATACTTTTCGCTCGTCTAAAGTAACTCAAGAAAGTAATATCGGCTTCTAGGGAGGACATCTCATAGCAGTTATTGGATTAGGTCATCTCCGGTCACCTGATTACGTGGGCAGTGAAGGGTGGGGGGGAGGGGGGGGAGGTTCTTAAATTCCTTGACAGCATCTTGTGAAGTCTGGCTCTACCACAGGGATCTCAACTCGTTTCAGGCTACAAAACTATGAGTCCAATTAAGAGAAAGCTTGGACCGTCTTCTTTTTCGAGTGAGGATAAAAAAAGAGGGGACCAAAAAGTATCTTGGTTTGAAACATATTTCTTAGAAACTTAGTTTGGGGAAAGTATATAATTTAGTAGACAGCTTATGTTACATGGCTTGGTCTGACTACATGGAATATAAACTTCAGGTTGCCTACATATTTGTTGAACTTCAGTAATACAATATATATATATATATATATATATATATATATATATATATATATATATATATATATATATATATCGTTTGTGAGGGAAAAGCGGATGAAATGATCAGCAAGCATATCAACTAATATAATTTGTTTAGTCTGATGAAGACAGATATTTATCAACCATTCAAAATGTCATTTGAAATTAGGAGATTTTAAGTTACCTAATCCCCTCTACATTTATAAAACTGACAGATTCCAGATGCAATTCCTTAGAATATAAACCGATTTAATCATTCACAAAATATCTCCCAAAAAGCAAAAAAACAAACAAACAAACGGATATCCCTTAATCATTTAATAAATGTGAGATAAACTCTTTGCAAACGGAGAGAAGAAACCGGAATTCAACCATTAATTGGCCGATGCCCGGAAGAGATCTCGAGGACGATCCCAGGTCAATTAACTCGACCCTGTAGCAGCCCAGGTCACGTTGGGCGATCCGCTGATAATGGATGGTAGGGACCTGATAAGGAATGGGAAAGGGAAAATATCAATAATGACTGGAATGTAAACTCGGGGGGACAAGGAGGAGAGGATAACTTCGACCGCATTAAGATTCATGTCACGATGTGGACTCCCATCTTCTTGTCAGCTTCCTTCCTCTGGCTCTCGCTTCCCCCCCACCCTCTCCCCCTCCCCGATCCCACGCCCCCACGCCCTTCACCCCGCCCCTCTCTCGCCTGTATCCTTCCTTGCTTCCTTGTCTCCTATCTTGCTCTTCTTTCGCCCTTATCCATTTTCTCTACTTTCTTTGGCTTTAAGTCTGTTTTTTTTCATCTCGGTTCCCTCTCTCTCTTATTCTCCCGTACGATTTATTTTTTAAAATCCTTCCCCTCACTCTCTTCCTCTGTCATTCCCTCTTTTTTTCTTTACCCTTCCCTATTTCATCACTTCCCCTTCCTCTCCGATTCCGCCTCTCCTTTTCTCCCCCAACACCTCCTATTCCCCCCCTCTCTTCCTTCTCCACACTGCCCTTCCACTTACTTTTCCCTTTCCTCCCTCTCCCTCTTCCTTCCCCTTCCTCCCTTCCTTCCTTCCTTCCTTCCTTCCCTTCCTTCCTTCCCCTTCTTCCCCTTCCTTTTCCTCTTCCTTCCCCCTTCCTTCCTCTCTTCCCCTTTCCCCTCCCCTTTCCTGTTTCCCTCTTTCCCCTCCCTTTCTCTCTCCCCTCTTTTCCTCACTCTCCTCCTCTCTCCTCTTCCCCCTTTCCCTAACAATCCAGCAAGAAGTCCTCCTAAGCCAGCAAGACTTTGGCAATAAAGATCTAATATAAATTTCTAAACAGATTCTTTTCCCCCCCTCCCCCCTCCCCCTCCCTCCTCCCCCTATCATATCCTACCCCCCCCTCCCCCCTACCCTATCCTCTCCTACCCCCCCCCCTTTCCCTCCGTCGTTTCCCCACCCGCTTCTCCGCGGGCGATATTACTCAAGATATCGTCGGGATCTTGAGAAATTCAGTCATGGTGATCAGAAGAGTCAGCTTTAAATAGATTAAAAAAATGGCAGGGTCTTTTGGTCTGTGTGGAAGTCAGTTCATAAACATTACTGAACTGAATAGTAAGGGAAGAGCGAGCGAGCGAGAGAGGGAGAGAGAGAGAGAGAGAGAGAGAGAGAGAGAGAGAGAGAGAGAGAGAGAGAGAGAGAGAGAGAGAGAGAGAGAGAGAGAGAGAGAGAGAGAGAGAGAGAGAGAGAGAGAGAGAGAAAGAGAGAGAGAGAGAGAAGGGAGGATGGAGGGAAGGATGGAAGGAACTGAGGAAGAAGGGAAGGACGGGAAGAAGGAGGGAGAGATGGAGGGAAGGGGGAAGGAGATAGGGAAGGAAGGATGAAAGAAGTTAACGACGGGAGGAAGGAGGAAAAGAAGGAAGAAATGATGGAGGGAAGGTGGAAGGGAAGGAGATAAGGAAAGGGGGAAGAAAGGAAGGAAGGAAGAAAGTAAAGACGGGAGGAAGGTGGAAAGGAAGGGGGGAAGGAAGGAAGGAAAAGGGAAAAACAAGTCGGAGAATAAGAAGGAGAGTGAGGAAGGAGAGACTAAGGTGGGGAGGGGAGGCGGATGGTAGAAGAAAGAAAATGTGGATTAAGGGAACTAAAAAAAAAAGATTGATAAAACATATGGGGAACAACAAAGGGTAAGAACAGGGATGGAAGATGCATGTGAACAGAGAAAGAGATTAAGAAACGCCATAGGGTAATGACGATATGTCTTAGATCAGTCAGGGTTATCCTTACTCGAGTTTTCTTGTCATCCACGACGTTTATTGTCTCCCCCATTCTTTTGTTTAGACGAATATGACATTCTAGATCTCAATCTGTCAATCATTCTTCCCTCCCCCCATTCCCCCACCCATACAACCCTCTTTTATTTCCATATTTCCTTCCTTGTATTCGAATTTCCACCTTCCTCTCGTCCACTTCACAAGTACTTGCTCTCCGTATTTTCCACGCCCTCCTTTCCTTTCGACGTCCCTCCCTTTATCAGCCATCATCTCTCTTTTTATATGCACTTCCGCTATTTATATCCGTTTTATATGTTTTATATCTGCGCTCCCTACTCCGGCCGCCATGTTCAGGCAGTCGGTAATGGCGGTGCTCGGCCCGGACTGGTAGTGTAAGCGCCCTGATGCAGATAAGCGCAGTTCCATTCACTTAATTAACTCTTTCCATTAAAGTGTATTTTGCATTTGCGTTTGGCTTATTCAGCTGCTGATGATTGTAAAAAGGGGGATTTTTTTTAAAGTGGTAGGTTGGACATTTCCCTTCCCTATTTTTTTCGCTTTTGATGTTGATGATATAAGTGTAACAAGGGAGGATGATATAACGCGATCGAATTTTATTTGAAGAAAATTGAACTTTTGTTGAATTGCCTCAGGCTAATGCTATTCATGAAGTGATTTTAAGTGCCGAAGAGATTAGTGCTGGCGATTTGCAAAGCTAATATTCCTGCGACATTATTGCAAGCCAAACTTTGAACTTTGTAATTTGTGATTGCTAGATAAGGAGGAAAAGATGGAAAATAGGATGAAATGAATATCCATTAACGAAACATAGAATTTATGAAAGTGCTAGACTCAGGCTGGAAATAACATTGGATATTCTAAATCTTTAATGTCACGTTTATAAACTATATATATATATATATATATATATTATATATATATATATATATATATATATATATATATATATATATATATATATATATATATGTGTGTGTGTGTGTGTGTGTGTGTGTGTGTGTGTGTGTGTGTGTGTGTGTGTGTGTGTGTGTGTGTGTGTGTGTGTGTGTGTGTGTATGTGTGTGTGGGGGGGGGGGTATGTGTGTGTGTGGGTGTGTGTGTGTGTGTGTGTGTGTGTGTGTGTGTGTGTGTGTGTGTGTGTGTGTGTGTGTGTGTGTGTGTGTGTGTGTGGGTGTGTGTGTGTGGGAAGAGAAAGAGAGGGAGAGAAAGAGAAGGAGAGAGAGTCTAAACATAAGAAAAACACGGAAAATAAGAATGAAAAGACAGTGATGAAAACAAGATAAGAAAGATTTAAAGGCGAGAGAATCGACGGAGGGAGAGATGCATTCGCGGTGATCGGCATCGCCCGCTCTCCCGCCATCCGCATCTCGCCGGTGGAGAACAGTGATCGCGCTAAGGTCAAAGGTCAGCCCAACACAGCCGCGTCAAGTCACTCCATCATGAATGCAGCAACGTCAGCCTGAAATCTCGGGCGGTGAGTGTGTCAAGCGTTCGTTGTTAGGGGCGACCGACTAGGCTTTTTAGCTTTAAATCGTATTTGCCTCGCTCACACGTGTAGGTGTAGGATGATTTTGTTGCGGTATGCTTTTTAAGCGATGTCTGAACTTTGCATATAATTACGAAATATATATATATTTTTTTTCTATAAAGATATGGTTAGCTTAGTTGGAGTTCTTCCTATGTTCAAGTAATTAAAGATAGCTTAGTCTAGAGTATCATCCTTTCCGCTTTTAAACAAGAGGGGCTATGTGTCCCCAGCAGAACAGCCCTTCGTCCCAACCTTCCAGGTGGCCCAAACGGCCAACAAAGAGAGAGGTGCGTCGTAGCGGGAGCCGGGAGGCCCCAGTACTCACCCGGGCCGCGAGGGATGTCTGTGGCTTCTCCAGGAGGTCCCACAGGAACTTCTGGTAGGGCGCGCACCAGCCGTCGCCGAAGTCCTCCTCCTCGCGCTGCCGTAGCGACTCGGCCTCCTTGCGCATCTCCTCGTGGACGTGCTCCTTGCGCTGGTGGTACTTGTGCTGGCAGCAGGACTCCAGGTAGAGCTCGTCGATGCCCCAGTACTCGAGGTCGTCGGAGAAGGCGAGCACGCACATCTCCTCCACCAGGTGGAGCTTCCCGGTGCGGTAGAAGTTGAGGATGGAGGAGAAGGAGCGCGGGTGCCGGTCGAAGAAGTATTCGTTGTCGATGAGCGAGTAGTCGTCGCAGAGCTCCATGATGGCCTCGTGCGTATTGCACTCCCGCAGGCGGCCCAGGCGCGTGTGCGGCAGCCGCTCCAGCGTCCGCCACAGCACCTCGTGCCGCACGCCGCCCACGTTGAGCTGCACGCGGCGGTTGAGCGCCTTCGACCGCATGATCATGAAGGGCTCGGGCGGCAGCGAGGTCATGGAGCGGCTCTGCATGCGACCCAGGCCCGCCGCCGACATGCGGCCTCCCGCCCCGTCGTCCTTCTCATCGTCCAGCGTGTCCATCAGCTCCTCCTTGTCGGGGAGAACGTTGCCCCAGCGGACGCCTAGGGTCCCGCCGCCCCCCGCGCCGGGCTCGTGCGCCCCCCCGCCCGTGCCGTCGCCCGTCATGGCCGCGCGCCGCCCTCACCGCCGCCCGCCGCGCTGCGCCGCCGCCCGCCGCCCGCCATCACGCTGCAAAGAAAGAGGGACGTTAGTACACAGGGACAGTGGAGGCACACGAAGTCACGTTCTGAAGGAAGGTGATGCAATATAGATCTTGTTATGTTAATTATAACACTCCTCTAGAGAAAACTGATTCAAAGAAAATCTTCATGAGTTTCAGTTATTGATGTGAAATTCTAAGATCTATTGGCACGTTTAGCTCTGGACATAAATTGAAATAAACGGGCAATCATAAATTACACAACGATCCACAAGCAACTAACATTTTGATTAACTACAAGACATCACACAATCCATGCTGCTCTACTTATTAGTAAATCTTCATTTAATGATGCAATAACTTTACAAATAAATTAATTGTGTGTGTGTGTGTGTGTGTTTGGATATGTGTGTGTGCGTCCGTGTGAGCGTGTGTTTGTATGTGTGTCTGTGAGTATGTATGTGTTTCTTTGTGTGTGTGTATATATATTTATCAAACTTGCAGACTTTTGTACCCTTATTAAACTTTGCTCGGTGTGTTTTTCGAGACAAAGTGCAACCAACATCCAAAAGTTTCTTCGTCCATTGATTAGCAGTGATACCAACGCCATACTGACTACCAGGAAAAGAAAGGAAGTGATCGCTTTTAGTGATTGACACGTAACATATGTGGCGACTGACTGTCATTAGGGAGGTCTTGTTTGTATGACGTATGGTGTCGTAGCTACAGTGACGATGAAACACGTATATGCCGGTATTCATGTATCACACTTAG
>BOPN01000031.1:221503-224003 GCA_017312705.2 Penaeus japonicus
GAAAATGTCTTTGTGTATAAACAAACACCATGATGATTTTACATATATATTATATATATATATATATATATATATATATATATATATATATATATATATATATATATATATATATATATATATATATATATATATATATATATATATATATATATATATATATATATATATATATATATCACTTCAAAACGGAATGAATGCTTGTATCAGGGTGTCCCGGGGAGGTGGGGGTATGAAGAGAGAATTCTCAAGAGTACACACTTCGGCTCTCATTACTACGTTTATTTTTAGATCCATTCTTTGCGTGTTTGACCTATTTTCGACCACATTACGAAGGGTCGAGTGAAAAAAAAAAAAAAATGAATATCAGTGAAATCTTGAACGATCTATTTTGGTTTATGAACGACTCCGGGTTTTCGGTATCTTGCTGGAGGCTACGGGGAAAAGTCTAAAAATAGAAACAAGGAGTATCGGAAACTCTTGGATGCCCGAGTGTACCCTGGGAATGTGTGTTTTTATTCGGGAAGGCTGTTGTGTTATAATCATTGTTATTATCCTTGATATTGTTCTTGCTGCTGATACTGTTATCATTATCATTATCTATTATTATCATGATCATTATTATCATTACCATCGTCATCATTAGCATTGTTATTTTTGTTGTTCTTGTCGTCATTTTATTTATAATTATCATCAATGTTGTTCTTTTCTTATTATTATCATATTATTATAATCATTATTATTGTTATTGATACCATCATTATCATTTTTATATTCATCATTATCCTTATTAGCGTTCTATTTTGTATTTCATATATATTTATCTATCTATTTAATCTATATGTCTCATTTATGTCTCTATAAATGTATATCAAGAGTACCGACTTTACAGTTTCTTGATACATTTTTCTCGATTTTCTATATATATACGTCCTAGATATATCTCATCGAACAAAACGTGAAAATATCTTTATTTATATCAATCTATCTAACATTCTATATATCGAAATATCTATCTATATATCTATATAATTACTCATATATGTGTGTGTATAAAAAACACACATACACATGCACACACACACACACACACACACCCATACACACACACACACACACTCACACACAAACACCCACACACACACACACACACACACACCCATACACACACACACCCATACACACACACACACACACACACACACACACACACACGTACACACACAAACAAACACAAACACACGTACACGCCATAAGGAAAAGCTACAACCGATACCCTAGCGTTATATCAAGTCCTAATATCTTACAAGACAATCGAGGAAATTAAATGGAAGATGAAATGACCTACAATTTCCTTTTCCCTTTAAGTGAATCGTGGGTTGGTTGGACCTCCTACGTTATTATTGTTATCATTATTAGTTTCTTATATAAATAGGCTAATATCCTTGTTTCATAACATGAGATTAATATCAAGAAAAAGTAGTCCTTCTGCCTTATAAATCCTAACCTTTCAAGAGATGAACGAGCTTAACCAATCACAGACCTAATATTCTCGCTTCGGTTCCCTGACTGGCTGCCTCCTGTGTCTCATCGAGGAAGTGGAAGCGCCGAGACAGTGGAACGTAATAAGGAGGTCATTGTTGATGTTATTATCACTGTAATATATATATATATATATATATATATATATATATATATATATATATATATATATATATATATATACATCACTTCAAAACGGAATAACTGTTTGTATTAGGGTGTCCCGGGGAGGTGGGGGTATGAAGAGAGAATTCTCAAGAGTACACACTTCGGCTCTCATTACTACGTTTATTTTTAGATCCATTCTTTGCGTGTTTGACCTATTTTCGACCACATTACGAAGGGTCGAGTGAAAAAAAAAAAAAAATGAATATCAGTGAAATCTTGAACGATCTATTTTGGTTTATGAACGACTCCGGGTTTTCGGTATCTTGCTAGAGGCTAAGGGGAAAAGTCTAAAAATAGAAACTAGGAGTATCGGAAACTCTTGGATGCCCGAGTGTACCCTGGGAATGTGTGTTTTTATTCGGGAAGGCTGTTGTGTTATAATCATTGTTATTATCCTTTATATTGTTCTTGCTGCTGATACTCTTATCATGATCATTATTATCATTACCATCGTCATCATTAGCATTGTTATTTTTGTTGTTCTTGTCGTCGTTTTATTCATAATTATCATCAATTTTGTTCTTTTCTTCTTATTATCTTAATATTATTATCATTATTGTTATTAATATTATCATTATCCTTTTCATATTCATCATTATCATAATCAGCGTTCTATTTTGTATTTCCTATATATTTATCTATTTACTCTATACGTCTCATTCATGTCTCTATAAATGTATATCAAGAGCATCGACTTTACAGTTTCTTGATACATTTTTTCTCGATTTTCTATATATACGCCCTACATATATCTCATCGAACAAAACGTGAACATATCTTTATCTATATA
>BOPN01000031.1:249003-266503 GCA_017312705.2 Penaeus japonicus
AAAGCCTGTTGTGAATCTAACACTGACCATGATTCTTGCCTTTCTAACAAGAGCTCTTGCAATAATAGGTATTGTGCTTCTAGCAAGTATTACATTAGCATTTCAAAATTCAACACGCAACGTCAGCAAAATGTGTGAGTCAGATGTTCAGCTGCGATTTCTATCAAGCGTCTCTCGTTCGTCCCAGTGAATGGAGCTTATGCCTCTACTACAAGTCATTCAGCTGCGGCGCTTTTTGCGAGATTAGATGCCACAACGAAAGCGCGATGTGTCGCACCAAGAACTGGGCTTTCTGAGCCCATTGGGGGATCAATGTTGGTTTTCAATGGTGTTGCTATTTCGGAGATTTTGTTTGGCAAATAAAAGGGTAAATGGCAGAGGGAAAGACGGACAGAGGGACAAAGGGACAGAGAATGTGCGTGAGAGAGAAAGAGAGATAGAGAGAGAGAGGAAGAGAGAGAAAGAGAGAGAAAGAGAGAGAGAGAGAGAGAGAGAGAAAGACGTACAGACAGGAAGATAAACGCAAAACAGACAGACAGACACGAGATGCAAGTGTATACACATAAAGCCTTTTAAACAGCGTGACTGATACATGCCATTAAGAGTAACAGTAAGTATAAGACCAATGAAACAGGGTTATACTCTGGCGTTTGCCTGTTTTAAATTGGGGGGCCATTGCCAAGTTATCATGCGTGGCCGCGTCGCTTGTCTTCCTTCCCCCCTGCCTCGGACGTATTCGGAGCGTTGACCTGACCTCCCACAAATCCGTCTACCAAGACAGGCTGTTCAGCCGTGACCCTCGTCCGAGAAGGACTCCTTTCGTCTGCCCTCGCGGGCCAGCCCGATAGAACAGGTCAGGTGCGACCTTCGTCCGGAGAAGACCTCTCCCCTCCCTAACCTGCCCTCTTGAGCCAGGCTAGTGACCTCGAAGGGAAAGTCGACTTCATCCCAAGATCGGGTAAGGCTGGTCAAAATACCCTCACGTGGCTTCACTGTTTGTTTCCATCAAGGCATTCAATTCTAATAATTATCTAGCCGTACTGTATCATGCTTCATCAAATAAAGCCATACAACTGATCGCTAGTTTCCCTGTTCCATCCAATTATTCGTAAGGTGCTATGAACAAATCTCACAGAGTAACCTATTACAGGAAGTCACTGAAATGCCCATTACACAAGACATGTAGGCTTCGCTGTGTATGGTCTAGTTTTCAGATACAGAATTGCTATGAAGGATTTACATGCTCTTTTATCTCCTGTTGAGGGATCTTAAAAGATTTAGATGCATGTTTAGCGTCTATGAGTATTTTGGGTTATGTCTAGTGTGTGGGTGTGCTGTCTCTATTGTTATCATTATAATTATTTTTATTACTTTAATCATTATTGTTATTGTTATTATTATCATTATCATCATTATCATTGTTATTATTATTATTATTATTATTATTGTTATTATTATTATTATCATTATTATTACTAATATTATTAACATTATTATTTTTTGTTGTTATTATTTGTTATCATCATTATCATCCTCATTATCATCATTATCATTATCATTATGAGCGAGAGAGAGCGAGAGAGGGAGAGAGAAAGAGTGAGAGAGAGAGAAGAGAAAAGAGAGAGAGAGAGAGAGAGAGAGGGGAGGGGGGGCATTTCACCCCCCACAAAAAAAAAATTATACATATATATATATATATATATATATATATATATATATATATATATATATATATATATATATATATGTATATATATATATATATATATATATATATATATATATATATATATATATATATATATATGTGTGTGTGTGTGTGTGTGTGTGTGTGTGTGTGTGTGTGTGTGTGTGTGTGTGTGTGTGCGTGTGTGTTTGTGTGTGTGTGTATGTATGTATGTATATACACCCCACTCTCAAAGACACCAACGTAACAACCTACCTTCCCCTTCAGACCTATTAACCTCTAACTCACTTTCCTGTTTGTTTTCCTTGCTGAGTCAGAGAACCACTTCCTCTTCGCGCCTCACTTGGCAACACAGCGCCCACCTCGCACTAGACTTAAGAGATTCTGCGTGACCGGGGTTCTCCAGCGCACACACTTTCCCAGGGCTTTCTGCTTCACAAAGCCCTATGATTTTGCACACATATGAGCCTTAGGGGGTCGGGAGAGGGGAGGGGAGGAAGTTGGTACAAAAAAAGTCCCTAGGAAGTTCTGGTTCTTCTCCTTCTTTCTTCTTTTTTTCTGTTCTTTTATCTTCGTTCTTGATCTTCTGTTGATTCTCGTTTTTCGTATCTTTTGGTATGTTCCTGTTTTTACCTTTGCTTGCGTGGACGATTGTATAAATGAACAGGTCAACAAATAAATTTATATATAAGTAGATAAATGAATACATATATGAATATACAAACGAATAAATAAGTATATGAACAAACAAATGAATATGTACATAGATAAATAAATACATATCACATATATCACATATCTACACAGTTTATATAGGATGTGTAGCCGACATATCACACACACATTCAGACACACACAAATACGCGCGAGGGTACACAAGATAGCCACACAAACTGCACTAACTTACAGCGTCTGTCATTATTCCCATAACAATAAACATACTGTCTAATTTGCTAGATTAGATCCTGGGTCTCTGTATGCTTACGGCGCACAATTTCCTTATCGTAATAGAGTCTGGTCGGGGGTGGAAGGGGGGGGGGGGGGGGAGAGGGAGGGATATGAGGGATAGGGAGGGCAAAGGGAGAGAGGGAGGGGGATATGAGGAAGAGGGGAGGATATGAGGGAGAGGGAGGGGATATGAGGGATAGGGAGGGGCAAAGGGAGAGGGAGAGGGATATGAGGGAGAGGGAGAGGGAGGGGGCAAAGGGAGATGGAGGGGAATATGAGGGAGAGGGAGAGGGATATGAGGGAGAGGGAAAGGGATATGAGGAAGAGGGAGTTGACAAGGGGAGAGGGAGAGGGAGGGAGCAAAGGGAGAGGGAGGGGAATATGAGGGAGAGGGAGAGGGATATGAGGGAGAGGGACTGGGCAAGGGAAGAGGGAGAGGAATATGAAGGATAGGAAGTGGGTAAGGGGAAAGGGAGAGGGACGAAGATGGGGGGAGAGGACAAGGGGAAAGGGAAATAGAATTGGGAGAGAGGAAGAAGACATGGATGATAATAAAAATTATAATGATAATAGCAATGAAAATAACAGGAAGAAGACAGTTAATAAGAAGAACACGAAGAAGATCATAATTATAAGAAGAAGGAGGAGAAAAAAAAGAGAAAAAATATGAATAAAGAAAGTAATAAAACTACTTCTGTTACTATCATTACTATTACTATAAATCTCCATGATAATAAAAATAACACCGCTACTGCCACTTACAACAACAATAACAATAATAATAACAGTACATCACAGTGGAGGTGACGGTGAGAGGGAGAGAAATAAAAAACAGAGGGGGGAGGGGGGAGATGAAGATGGCAGGATATCAAAAGCAAGAAAAAGAAATGAAATGGAAAAAAATACGATGGTCAACATGAGAAAGTTAATGAAGAAGGAATAACAAGAAAAAGATAGATATTGGAAATGGATGGGAAGAATGGAGGAAAAAAAGAAGGAGGGAAAAAAGCAAAGGGGGAAATATTACAATAGAGGAGAGAAAGTTGTCAAATCGGTAAATCAGTGAATTAGTGAAAACAACGAACCAGTTAACAAAACGACCAGATACCAACGATATGATTACCTAACAAGAACCTAACCACTAGAACAAATAAACCAAAAATCAATCAACGTTAGAGACAAATAGACAAATTTTTGATACCCTATACGAGAGAAAAAAAACAAAAATCAAGTGAATGGGCGAGTAAGACGCACCGAACCTCAAAAGGCGAGCCGAGAAGAACACGAGGAAACAAGCGCGCATCGGAGAGAGAGAGAGAGAGAGAGAGAGAGAGAGAGAGAGAGAGAGAGAGAGAGAGAGAGAGAGAGAGAGAGAGAGAGAGAGAAAGAGAGAGAGAGAGAGAGAGAGAGAGAGAGACTTAAGGAGAACTGTCTCTTTGTGGCGATGCAAATTCTCGAACTTAATGCTAATTCACTTAAGAGGCTATTTCCCGATTAGATAAGGGAGATTGGCTGATTTGCCCCCTCGCTGCTGACAAGGTACATGTACTTGAGCTTTTTCCTGCAAGGGTTGACTTTTAACGGCATATTTGGGAAGCGAGACGGAATGAGTTGCAGGGATGGGAGGGTTGGGGAAGGATGAGAGAGGGAAAGAAAAAACTGAGAGAGAGAGAGAGAGAGAGAGAGAGAGAGAGAGAGAGAGAGAGAGAGAGAGAGAGAGAGAGAGAGAGAGAGAGAGAGAGAGAGAGAAAGAAAGAGAAAGAGAGAAATCAAGAGAGAAAGATAGATAGATAGAGAGAGAGAGAGAGATAGAGAGTAAAGGAAAACATAAGATAAAGAAGACGAACAAAGAATATATTGAAAGAAGAAGGAGAAAAAAATCATCAAATCAACTCCTCTTCCCCCCCCCCCATCATATTCTTCCCTTGCTGCCCACTATAACCCCACCCCCCCACACACACCCAACCCATTACATTCCTCCACCCCATCATATACCTCCCCCTTCCTCCCTACCCACCCCCTCACCCCTCACCCCCTCCGGTCCATCTCCCGCAGCAAAGAATCTCTCTCGCCGCTTTTGATTCCCTGAAGAACTTCCCTGTTTATTTAAGAAGCGAGAGAATTAACTGTTGGCGATCACGTGGGGCGAAGGAAGCTTTCATGGCGTCTCGGTCTTTATAAGGAGGTAGTTTTCTTGGGAGAAGTTTCTTTGTGGATGTAACTGGTCTTAAGATGTATGAGGATATGTGCATCTGTGAACGTATACGTGCATGGATACACACGCGGATCTATCTGTCTATCTGTCTGACTTTTTGTTTATTTGTCTATCTATATATTTATAAATATATATAACTGTTTGGTTATTCACTTATTCATTTATATATTTATATATCTATCAATCCATTTATATATATATATATATATATATATATATATATATATATATATATATATATATTTATAAATATATATATACATATATCTACCTATATATTCATCTATCTGTCGATCTATCTATATATTCATCTATCTATCTATCTATCTATATAGTCATCTATCTATCGATCTATCTATATACTCATCTATCTACCTATTTATCTATCTATCATTAATCATCCATCCATGTACACTTTCTTATTTTATATGTTTTCAGAAATGCACAGCATCATGTGCGCATATGTACCATGTGCATGTGTGCTGTATGCGTGTACCATGTGCGTAAGTGTAGGTACAGGTCTTCTGTACATGTATGTGTGCATGCGTGACTCCTGTACGCAAGTGTGAGATTAAATGTCCTATGCATGTATATGTATGCATGCGTGTACCATGCGCGTATGTGTACGTATGCGAGTGTACGTATGCGTATGTACGTATGCGTGTGTGCGTGTGGGAGGGACGGAAGGCATGGCGAGGGCGTGTCTAAAGTATATTGATCGTTCCTCCGGCGCTTAAGAGAGAGAGAGAGAGAGTTAGAGAGGGAAGATCATCATCATCAGGGAGGTAGAGAGAGAGAGAAAGAGAGAGAGAAAAAAAAAGAGAGAAAGAGAGAGAGAGAAAAGACAGCCAGAAGTTTTCTTCTGGTGATAATCTGGCCGGTGGTAAGGCAAGGCAAGGAAGATTTAGAGCGGACATTTTGCATTGAAATTTCTCTCGCCTCCGATCCCAGCGCTATCTCGCGGTGACCGCCGCAACTAAACTAGCTTGTTATAAACTTTGGGCGCTGTGGCTTTTGCTGCAATGTGAGGAGAAAGGATTTTAGTTGTTCTGACAGTTTTGTTTGTCTGTTTACGGTCAAGGAAATGTGTGTAAAAGTGACTGACCATTTAGTGGTGGTGGCATTGGTTGCAAGAGGCACACAGATAGACAGGCAGGACGGAAGAGAGAGGGATACGTTTATCTATATATATATATATATATATATATATATATATATATATATATATGTATGTATGTATGTATATATATATATATATATATATATATATATATACATATATATATATATATATATATATATATATATATATATATATATACATATATATACATATATACATATATATATATATATATATATATATATATATATATATATATATATATATATATATATACATATATTTACATACACACACACACACACACACACACACACACACACACACACACACACACACACATATATATATATATATATATATATATATATATATATATATATATGTATGTATATATATATATATATATATATATATATATATATATATATATATATATATATATATTTATTTATGTATGTATGTATATATAATATAGACACGCAGACACATACACATATATAAATATATATATATATATATATATATATATATATATATATATATATATATATATATATATATATATATATATATATTTATATATATAAACACATACACATACCTATAGCTATGCTTATATATATCTATACCTCTCTCTATCTCTCTCTCTCTCTCTCTCTCTCTCTCTCTCTCTCTATATATATATATATATATATATATATATATATATATATATATATATATATATATATATATATATATATATATATATATATATATATGTGTGTGTGTGTGTGTGTGTGTGTGTGTGTGGGTGGGTGGGTGTGTGTATGTGAAAAAAGTAATTATTGCAAGATTTTCGCACATACATATAAACATATATATACATTTCGAAAAAAATATATATACGTACTTATGTCGATATAGCCCAAATCTTTAATGAAGTTGGTTAGGAGCATGGACCCCCACCTACGCACACACACATACACACACACACACACACACACACACATAGACAAAGACATTGACGCAAACACATGGTCTCGCGTGCAAGAATCCCAAAATCCCCAATTTCTTCTCTGCTCATTCCATTTCTTACTTATCCTTTGTTCCATGTGTTCAAGGAGCGCCTTCGAGTCCGTCTTAGAATATCTAATTTGCAAAACCGCGACCGAATCTCACCCTTATACTCAGCTGCGATAAGGCCTTGTTTCGTTTAGCTTCTTTGTGAGGCTTCGATGCCTCGTTCACTTTTTTTTTTCTTTTTTCTTATCTATTTCTCTCTTTCTTTCTTTTCGTCTTCATGTTGTTCTCCTTTTTCTTCGTCTTTTCTTTCTCTTTTTTTCTTGTTTTCCTCTTTCTTTCTTCTTTCGGTTATTGATTCAAGGCTAATGTTGATGTTTTCTTTGTTCACCACTTCTCCAAACCCCTCTCGGAGTGTTTCAATTTCGGTTTGTTTACTCTCCCTCATTCATTCCCTCTTTCCGTGTTTACTTATTCTTTGAGCGTATAACTGCACGCGGAAATCTGGCCACGGCATCGCACGTGTGAATGGACGTCATCGCCGCCAGTGAATACACATAATCATATTAATCGTTTTGATATCAGTGATTGTCTTGATAATGAAGGCAACACTGATCAAGCAAATTACACCGTCGCGTCGCATTCTTGTTTATGAACGAATTCGCCTCCAATAACGATAATAGCGAAGATAACGACGTTGCATGAAATTTTCATCACGTGACTGTCTTTTAGCCATAACCTTCCCGTGACCTCATCTCGGCCGAGGTCATCTGGAGCCAGCCGGTGAGTTCGTAGTTTTGGCACTGTGCCATTTCCGGGTGGAGGAGGCGGTGGTGGCACTAGAGCTGCTTGCACTGGGGCGGTTATTGGCAGTAATGGCGTGCCTAACGGGGCTTGTTATTTGTTGTTTGGAGAAAGCCTGTTGTGCTAGTTGTGAATCTAACACTGACCATGATTCTTGCCTGTCTAACAAGAGCTCTTGCAATAATAGGCATTGTGCTTCTAGCAAGTATTACATGAGCATTTCAAAGTTCAACACGCAACATCAGCAAAATGTGTGAGTCAGATGTTCAGCTGCGATTTCTATCAAGCGTCTCTCGTTCGTCCCAGTGAATGGAGCTTATGCCTCTACTACAAGTCATTCAGCTGCGGCGCTTTTTGCGAGATTAGATGCCACAACGAAAGCGCGATGTGTCGCACCAAGAACTGGGCTTTCTGAGCCCATTGGAGGATCAATGTTGGCCTTCAATGGTGTTGCTATTTGTTTGGCAAATAAAAGGGTAAATGACAGAGGGAAAGACGGACAGAGGGACAGAGAATGTGCGTGAGAGAGAAATAGAGAGAGAGAGAGGGAGAGAGAGAAAGAGTGAGAGAGAGAGAGAGAGAAAGAAAGACGTACAGACAGGAAGATAAACGCAAAACAGACAGACAGACACGAGATGCAAGTGTATACACATAGAGCCTTTTAAACAGCGTAACTGATACATGCCATTAAGAGTAACAGTAAGTACAAGACCAATGAAACAGGGTTATACTCTGGCGTTTGCCCGTTTTAAATTGGGGGCCCATTGCCAAGTTATCATGCGTGGCCGCGTCACTTGTCTTCCTTCCCCCCTGCCTCGGACGTATTCGGAGCGTTGACCTGACCTCCCATAAATCCGTCTACCAAGACAGGCAGTTTACCCGTAACCCTCGTCAGAAAAGGACTCCTTTCGTCTGCCCTCGCGGGCCAGACCGATAGAACAGGTCAGGTGCGACCTTCGTCCGGAGAAGACCTCTCCCCTCCCTAACCTGCCCTCTTGAGCCAGGCTAGTGACCTCGAAGGGAAAGTCGGCTTCATCCCAAGATCGGGTAAGGCTGGTCAAAATACCCTCACGTGTCTTCACTGATTTGTTTCCATCAAGGCATTCAATTCTAACAATTATCTACCCGTGCTGTTACGTGCTTCATCAAATAAAGCCATACAGCTGATCGCTAGTTTCCCTGTTCCATCCAATTATCTCTAAGGTGCTATGAACAAATCTCACAGAGTAACCCATTACAGGAAGTCACTGAAATGCCCATTACACAAGACGTCATGTAGGCTTCGCTGTGTATGGTCTAGTTTTCAGATACGGAATTGCTATGAAGGATTTACATGCTCTTTTATCTCCTGTTGAGGGATCTTAAAAGATTTAGATGCATGTTTAGCGTCTATGAGTATTTTGGGTTATGTCTAGTGTGTGGGTGTGCTGTCTCTATTGTTATCATTATAATTATTTTTATTACTTTAATCATTATTGTTATTGTTATTATTATCATTATCATCATTATCATTGTTATTATTATTATTATTATTATTATTGTTATTATTATTATTATCATTATTATTACTAATATTATTAACATTATTATTATTTTTGTTGTTATTGTTGTTATCATCATTATCATCCTCATTATCATCATTATTATCATCCTCATTATCATTATCATTATGAGCGAGAGAGAGCGAGAGAGGGAGAGAGAAAGAGTGAGAGAGAGAGAAGAGAAAGAGAGAGAGAGAGAGAGGGGAGGGGGGCATTCACCCCCCACAAAAAAATTATACATATATATATATATATATATATATATATATATATATAAATATATATTATATATATATATATATATATATATATATATATATATATATATATATATATATATATATATATATATATATATATATATGTGTGTGTGTGTGTGTGTGTGATATATATATATATATATATATATATATATATATATATATATATATATATATATATATGTTTATGTATGTATGTATATACACCCCACTCTCAAAGACACCAACGTAACAGCCTGCCTTCCCCTTCAGACCTATTAACCTCTAACTCACTTTCCTGTTTGTTTTCCTTGCTGAGTCGAAGAACCCACTTCCTCTTCGCGCCTCACTTGGCAACACAGCGCCCACCTCGCACTAGACTTAAGAGATTCTGCGTGACCGGGGTTCTCCAGCGCACACACTTTCCCAGGGCTTTCTGCTTCACAAAGCCCTATGATTTTGCACACATATGAGCCTTAGGGGGTCGGGGGAGGAGGGGGAGGGGGAGGAAGTTGGTACAAAAAAAGTCCCTAGGAAGTTCTGGTTCTTCTCCTTCTTTCTTCTTTTTTTCTGTTCTTTTATCTTCGTTCTTGATCTTCTGTTGATTCTCGTTTTTCGTATCTTTTGGTATGTTCCTGTTTTTACCTTTGCTTGCGTGGACGATTGTATAAATGAACAGGTCAACAAATAAATTTATATATAAGTAGATAAATGAATACATATATGAATATACAAACGAATAAATAAGTATATGAACAAACAAATGAATATGTACATAGATAAATAAATACATATCACATATATCACATATCTACACAGTTTATATAGGATGTGTAGCCGACATATCACACACACATTCAGACACACACAAATACGCGCGAGGGTACACAAGATAGCCACACAAACTGCACTAACCCCGGCGTCTGTCATTATTCCCATAACAATAAACATACTGTCTAATTTGCTAGATTAGATCCTGGGTCTCTGTATGCTTACGGCGCACAATTTCCTTATCGTAATAGAGTCTGGTCGGGGGTGGAAGGGGGGGGGGGGGAGAGGGAGGGGGATATGAGAGATAGGGAGGGGGCAAAGGGAGAGGGAGGGGGATATGAGGAAGAGGGAGGGGGATATGAGGGAGAGGGAGGGGGATATGAGGGATAGGGAGGGGAAAAGGGAGAGGGAGAGGGATATGAGGGAGAGGGAGAGGGAGGGGGCAAAGGGAGAGGGAGGGGAACATGAGGGAGAGGGATATGAGGGAGAGGGAAAGGGATATGAGGAAGAGGGAGTTGACAAGGGGAGAGGGAGAGGGAGGGAGCAAAGGGAGAGGGAGGGGAATATGAGGGAGAGGGAGAGGGATATGAGGGAGAGGGACTGGGCAAGGGAAGAGGGAGAGGAATATGAAGGATAGGAAGTGGGTAAGGGGAAAGGGAGAGGGACGAAGATGGGGGGAGAGGACAAAGGGAAAGGGAAATAGAATTGGGAGAGAGGAAGAAGACATGGATGATAATAAAAATGATAATGATAATAGCAATGAAAATAACAGGGAGAAGACAGTTAATAAGAAGAACACGAAGAAGATCATAATTATAAGAAGAAGGAGGAGAAAAAAAAAGAGAAAAAATATGAATAAAGAAAGTAATAAAACTACTTCTGTTACTATCATTACTATTACTATAAATCTCCATGATAATAAAAATAACACCGCTACTGCCACTTACAACAACAATAACAATAATAATAACAGTACATCACAGTGGAGGTGACGGTGAGAGGGAGAGAAATAAAAAACAGAGGGGGGGAGGGGGGAGATGAAGATGGCAGGATATCAAAAGCAAGAAAAAGAAATGAAATGGAAAAATACGATGGTCAACATGAGAAAACTAAAGAAGAAGGAATAGCAAGAAAAAGATAGATATTGGAAATAGATGGGAAGAATGGAGAGAAAAAAAAACAAGGGGAAAAAAGCAAAGGGGGAAATATTACAATAGAGGAGAGAAAGTTGTCAAATCGGTAAATCAGTGAATTAGTGAAAACAACGAACCAGTTAACAAAACGACCAGATACCAACGATATGATTACCTAACAAGAACCTAACCACTAGAACAAATAAACCAAAAATCAATCAACGTTAGAGACAAATAGACAAATTTTTTTATACCCTATACGAGAGAGAAAAAAAATCAAGTGAATGGGCGAGTAAGACGCACCGAACCTCAAAAGGCGAGCCGAGAAGAACACGAGGAAACAAGCGCGCATCGGAGAGAGAGAAAGAGAGAGAGAGAGAGAGAGAGAGAGAGAGAGAGAGAGAGAGAGAGAGAGAGAGAGAGAGAGAGAGAGAGAGAGAGAGAGAGAGAGAGAGAGAGAGAGAGAGAGAGAGAGAGAGAGAGAGAGAGAAAGAGAGAGAGAGAGAGAGAGAGAGAGAGACTTAAAGGAGAACTGTCTCTTTGTGGCGATGCAAGCGATTCTCGAACTTAATGCTGAATTCACTTAAGGGCTATTTTCCCGATTAGATAAGGGAGATTGGCCTGATTTGCCCCTCGCTGCTGACAAGGTACATGTACTTGAGCTTTTTCCTGCAAGGGTTGACTTTTAACGGCATATTTGGGAAGCGAGACGGAATGAGTTGCAGGGATGGGAGGGTTGGGGAAGGATGAGAGAGAGGGAAAGAAAGAGAGAGAGAGAGAGAGAGAGAGAGAGAGAGAGAGAGAGAGAGAGAGAGAGAGAGAGAGAGAAAGAGAGAAAGAAAGAGAAAGAGAGAAATCAAGAGAGAAAGATAGATAGATAGAGAGAGAGAGAGAGAGATAGAGAGAGTAAGGAAAACATGAATAAAAAGAAGACGAACAAAGAATATATTGAAAAGAAGAAGGAGAAAAAAAAATCATCCAAATCAACTCCTCTTCCCCCCCCCCCCCCATCATATTCTTCCCTCGCTGCCCACCATAACCCCACCCCTCCCCACACACACCCAACCCATTACATTCCTCCACCCCATCATATATCTCCCCCTTCCTCCCTACCCACACCCACACCCCTCACCCCCTCCGGCCCATCTCCCGCAGCAAAGAATTTCTTTCGCCGCTTTTGATTCCCTGAAGAACTTCCCTGTTTATCTAAGAAGCGAGAGAATTAACTGTTGGCGATCACGTGGGGCGAAGGAAGCTTTCATGGCGTCTCGGTCTTTATAAGGAGGTAGTTGTCTTGGGAGAAGTTTCTTTGTGAATGTAGCTGGTCTTAAGATGTATGAGGATCTATCTATCTATCTGTCTGACTTTTTGTTTATTTGTCTATCTATATATTTATAAATATATCTAACTGTTTGGTTATTCACTTATTCATTTATATATTTATATATCTATCAATCCATTTATATGTATATATATATATATATATATATATATATATATATACATATTTTTACTTATATATTCATCTATCTGCCGATCTATCTATATATTCATCTATCTATCTATCTGTCTATATAGTCATCTATCTATCGATCTATCTATATATTCATCTATCTACCTGTTTATCTATCTATCATTACCCATCCATCCATGTACACTTTCTTATTTTGTATGTTTTCAGAAATGCACAGCATATGTACCACGTGCATATGTACTGTTTGCGTGTACCATGTGCGTAAGTGTAGGTACAGATCATCTGTACATGTATGTATGCATGCGTGAGCCCTGTACGCAAGTGTGAGATTAAATGTCCTATGCGTGTATATGTATGCATGCGTGTACCATGCGCGTATGTGTACGTATGCGAGTGTACGTATGCGTGTGTGCGTGTGGGAGGGACGGAAGGCATGGCGAGGGCGTGTCTAAAGTATATTGATCGTTCCTCCGGCGCTTATCTGGCCGTGTGATCCTCTTGGGCGAGATCTCGGGTCTCCGCCTTGGCCGCTGCTCCTCCTCTTCCTCCTCCTCCTCCTCCTCCTCCTCCTCCTCCTCCTCCTCGCCGCCGCTCCTTGAGGGTCTCGCGTTGCTCCGCTCTCTCCTTTGCGATATCTCTCTGTATCTGTTTTCTGATTTTTTTTTTTCATTTTTTTTCTTTATTGGCATCTTTTTTAGAATTTTTTTCTCCTGATGTCACTCTCTTTATCTTGTCTTTGTCTTTCTCTGTCTCTCTTTCTCTCTATTTATCGCTCTCGCTCTCTTTTTCTCTCTCTCTATCTCCATTCTATTTCTTTCTCTTTTACTCTCTCTCTCACTGTCCGTACTTCCCTTTCTGCATCTTCTCTCTCTTTCTTTATCCTTCCCGACCCTCTCTCTCTCTCTCTCTCTCTCTCTCTCTTTCTTTCTCTCTCTCTCTCCCCCTCTCCCTCACTCTCCTCCCCTCCCTCTCTCTCTTCCCCCACTCTCTCTCTCTCTCTCTCTCTCTCTCTCTCTCTCTCTCTCTCTCCTCTCTCCTCTCTCTTCCCCTACTCTCTCTCTCTCTATTCCCCAATATTTAAACAATTTATCTTCCCCCATTCTCTCCCTTCCCCCACTCTCTCTGTCTTTCTCTCTCTCTCTCTCTCTTCCCCAATCTTTAAACTTCCGTGACCTCCTCTGACGTCACCCACGACAGTCCTTAAGGCTTGAAGAAGACCGGAATTTCCTCCAATGATTATTTTTCGCGCTTGGATTGTGTAACTTTGTGTTCTTTTCGCCGATAATGTTTTTAATATTTTTTTTTTTTTTTTTTTTAGAGTATTCTTGTTTCAAAACGCGAGGGAAGAAAATGCAATTATTTTGGATAAAAGTTTGGGAAATACTGATGCTTTTTCTTTTAGTCTTCTGTTTCTTTTGTGACTGTGTGAATGAGTTTTGAATTTTGCTAATTACTTTTTTGTTCATTAATGTTTTTTTATTTTTTTATTATTCTCCTTTTAATCTCACTTTTAGATTGGATATCATTTTTATATAGTTTTGTGTGTCTTTGTGTGTGTGTATGTGTATGTGTGTGTGTGTGTGTGTGTGTGTGTGTGTGTGTGTGTGTGTGTGTGTGTGTGTGTGTGTGTGTGTTTATGCTGCATGGTCATCTGTTTATCTATCTATTTTTTTGTCATGCCAAAGCAATCAAGTGAAGTTTTTGATTCATGATCCGTTCCCTCATTAAAGGCAAGTTTTATATGACTGAATTAGTGTGCGTAATATATGTACATATATATATGAGAGAGAGAGAGAGAGAGAGAGAGAGAGAGAGAGAGAGAGAGAGAGAGAGAGAGATTTTGTGTGTGTGTGTGTGTGTGTGTGTGTGTGTGTATGTGCGCGCCTGTCTCTGTGTGTGTGCCTGTGTATAGGTGTATGTGTGAATGTGATGTGTACACGTCTATACGCCTATCGCATTCCCCGATGAAATAGATAAGCAGTAAAAGCGACGTGAGGAAACCAAACGTTCCTTCGAGACCCAATCAACCGGAACTTCCATATTTCCGGTAACGATATATTCTTTTGTTTGTTTCTTTTTCTTTTTTCTTTTTTCTTTTTCTTTGATCGTTTTACGCGTTTCCTCTGCCTAAATTCTATACTTATTTTTCGTTGGGATTATGTGTAATTTTGTCTGTCTGTTTGTTTGTGTATTTAGTTAGCTATAATGATGATAATGATGGTGAGGATAATAATAATGATTATAATAATAATGATAGTGACAACAATAACAATGAAATAATAAGAGCAAAGGGAAAAATAAAAAGAAAACCAATTTCATTATTAACATTACTGATAATAAAGGTAATGATAAGACTTATAATGATAATAACTATAATACTAATAACATTCTAATAATACAAATAAGGATAATGAGAATAATGAGAGTAATGAAGATGATGATGAGGACAATAATAATAATAATAGTAATAATAATGATAATAATGATAATAATAATAATAATGATAATAATAATAATAATAATAATCATAACAATAAAAACAATAATGATAAGAATTATGATAAAAATGATAATGATAACAATAACTATATTAATAATAATAGTAAAAAGAATAATGAGGAAAATAACGATAATACTGCAACCAATGACAATAACGAAAGTGATAATGAAAGCCAGTGAAAACTCTCGATTTTAGGCAATCAGACACATGTAAATCAACTCTGACTTAATCACTGTTATTAAGTACATATCCTATTTTGATACTGCAAGACATAGATCCTAAGGCATAGATCGTTATAAGAAAAATATATATATTTAGGCCTAGTGTAAAAGACTGATGTTAGACTCGTTTATAGAATAACTAGTTACATACATCACGGTTGTCAAAAAAAGGGGAAAAAATGTATAAGTCAGTGAAGTCTATAAAACTTTCTTCGTTCTAACTGAACTTAATTCTCGACAGAGTTTAGGCCTACCATAAATCTATGGGAAGAAGGCTGAGAAGGATAAGTGTGGAGGGAAAGGAGAGGAAGGGGGGGGGGGGAGGGGGGAATAAAAGGATTTGTGAATTCTTTTAGCTCCTTTCCCTTTGTGTTTCTTTCTTTTTTTCTTTCTTTCTTTCTTTAATATCGTAAAGTGATAGGAAATATATATAGAAACCAAGGAATTATTCTGATGATATAATGATGAGAATGTTTATTGACGTTTTTATCGAGGTTGGAAAAGGAAAAAAACAAATAAAACTGTTCAAAAAGAATATATGGTAAAGGCTGGTTATAAAAAATACCATCTGTCAGATTATGGAACTTAAGGAAGAAAGAGCCTAATCCATAACAGATTCCTAATTAATAAATATCACCTCTTGTCTTTCACCCCTCCTCTCCTCTCCTAAGCCCCTCTCCCCCTCTTTTGCTTCTCTCCCTCCCCTCGTCAGCAAGTTTTCCCTCTCCCACCTTAGCCCTCCCCCTTCCCATATATCTCTTCTCCACAGCCTCTTCCCTATCTCCCTCACCCCTCCTCTCAGCCCCCTCTCTCTCACTCTTCCCTCGCCTTTCCTCAGTCCCCCCCTCCCCTCCCCTCCCCCCGATATCTTGATCCGCTCCGATAAGGTAATCATTTATCAGGTACGGAACGTCCCGGCATCCGAAAGAGTCATATATAATTCAGCTGAGTGAGTCATAAGTCTTTCGTCGCGCTGTATCGCCGCCCTTAGAGATAAGTAGTGCTCGGCTGATGTACAAGATGAGGAGGAGTATTATCGTAAGGGGTGAGGGGAGGAAAGGGGAGGGGAGGAAAGGATAGTGGGGAGGAGTGAGTGAGGAGGTTGAGGAGGGGATTGGGAGTAGGAGGTGGAGAAGGGAGGAGGGAGTAAGGGGGTGGTATGCGGAAGAGGAGGAGGGGAAGTGAGGGGAAGAAAAAGGAAGAATAGGGAGTAGGGAGCAGGGAGGTGGAGGGAGGAGGGAGTAGGGGGGTGGTGTGCGGAAGAGGAGGGGGGGATGGGAGGGAAGTGAAGGGAGGAAAAAGGAGGAGTAGGGAGGTGGAGTGGAGAGGGAAACGAGGGGAGGAAAAGGGAGGGAAAAGGGGTTGATTAGGAGGTGGAAGGGAAAGGGGAGAGAAGAAGACGAGTGGGAGGGAAGTGAAGGGAGGAAAGGAGGAGGAGACGGTGGCAAGGTGGAGAGGGAGGAGATAGGAGGGAAGTGAGTGAAGGAAAGGTGGGGAGGAGGAGGAAGGAAGGGGAGAGGAGGAAGGAATGGGGAGATGAAGGGAAAGAGGGAAGAGAAGGAAGAGATGGTGGGGGGGGGATAGGGAAGGGAAGAGTGAAGGGGAGAAAAAAGGAAGAGATGGAGGGAAAGGAGGAAAAGAGGGAAAGTAATAAGTGCAAGGGAAGATGAAAAGCAGAATATTATAAATACTAGGAAAATATTAAGAATACAAACAAGATAAGATCTTTAGAAAAATGAAAATAAGAATATAAGCAAATTAAAATGAGAAAAAAAAATAAATGATAAATTTATAAATAAACAAATAAAAAAGGACTGAAACTAAAAATGATAATAATGA
>BOPN01000031.1:269003-271503 GCA_017312705.2 Penaeus japonicus
AAGAGAAGGACAGTTTCTTTGTCGCCGCTTTCTTTGTTGCTCTTCTTTGTGAATGTGTTTGTTTGGGAGTGTGGTTTGCTGTATGTATGCATGTGATTTCTTTTTGCGATTCGGTGGGGATGTATTGTGATGAGCTGTGTGTGTGTGTGGGTGGGGGATGTATATGTGTGCGTTTGTGTAAGTGTGTGTGTGTGTGTGTGTGTGTGTGTGTGTGTGTGTGTGTGTGTGTGTGTGTGTGTGTGTGTGTGTGTGTGTGTGTGTGTGTGTGTGTGTGTGTGTGTGTGTGTGTGTGTGTGTGTGTGTGTGTGTGTGTGTGTGTGTGTATGTGTGTGTGACATTTGTGTATCAGAGACATAACTCTTCCACGTAACTTATAATCATGTGTCGTTTCATTTAGTAAAAACATATTGACAGATTTCGTCCTGTTTCCAGAGTCGTACTAATGGCACTGCGAATATATGACATCATCTTTTACATCAATAAGACGTTGGGGGAACAAATAGATCACAGAACGAATTAAATCTTTAAGAGGCAAAGCTTAAATGAAAACAAAGAAAGACACACTAAATCAGATATCCTTGACATGGCACAGACATTTATCAATAAAATTTCTTTCTCGTAACCTCTGGACACGGCATTATATGATCCATTAAAGCTCCGCCCCTCATTAAATAAACAACGTATTTTCATCAAGGCATTAAATAGATATTTACTCTAAACCAAAGTCGATTCATTTTCTATAATCCGAATTTTATGACAACATACACATTCACCTCCAATTACTTTGTAGTCATTTCTTTGTTTTGCTTCGTTTTCTAGGTTTTCTTTATTCTTTGTTTGTTTGTGTTTTGTTTTAATGCTTACTGAATCACCAGGGAAGGCGAGCAGCTTACCTGGAAAGGAGAGAAAGAATTGTTAGATATGCATGGTCTGAAAAGTATAAATAGAATAAACGATTAAAAATATAATCGCCAATTCCCATTCATGAAAAAATACGCATGATATCAAAACAATAGCATATCAATATCGAGAAACATTAACATTAAATACAGATATCTAAAGATAGAACGTGCAAAATATAACACACATTACGAAATTAGGAACGAAGATACGACATAAACAAATTCATTGCTAATGTCTGATGACAATGATGTAATGACAATCAGTGCCATGAAAAAAAATATAAACAATTTAAAAGGCAAAATATTTCTAGGTCAGCATTTCCAAACGGAAATTAAGGAAAAAAATAACTTCACGAAGGGCTGACATATGTGACAGACGGGGATTGTAATCATGTCTCTAGATACCCCTAATCTTAGAGTGTGGGTTGAAGGTTTCTGTTAGGTAGTTTGAGAGAAAATTGGATGGTGGATGAGATAGCCTGACAATAGCATGAAAGATCTTGTATAATGTGTGTACATACATACATATATATATATATATATATATATATATATATATATATATTTACTTATGCATATAAATGTGTCAGTGTTTGTGTGTGCGTATGTATGCATATATATGTATGTATATATATATATATATATATATATATATATATATATATATATATATGTATGTATATATATGTATATATATATGTGTGTACATATATATATATATATATATATATATATATATATATATATATATATATATATATATACATACATATATATATATATATATATATATATATATATATATATATATATATATATATATATATATATATATATATATATATATATATATATATATATATATATATATATATATATATGCATACATGGCATAACCATTCACAATGAAGATAAGGAAGAGAGGAAGGACACCTGTGCTTATGCCTGCGAGTGCCAAAGTAAAAAGCAGCCATACTGGCACAGTGATACATTGTAGACATTAGACATGGTCTGAGTCACCTTCCTCTTCTCATTCCACCATCAAGGTTTAGGATCTTTGCTGAATACTATGGCAATTATAGTATTTATGATTGCAACTGTCATTATCATTCACTCATTCCTCATGGTACAATATAAAAACACAGTGATCCAATATCCCCAATGCCATATACGTCACATTTGCCATCAGGCAAAAAACTCCTGCATCATGCATGTCATGACACCCATCTGCAATGGGTTAAACATGCCTAAATCACTGTTGTTAACACCTCAAAAAATTCTGATTTAATTTCAAAATACATTTTTACTAATTGATTTAGAGGTATGTTTTCTCCTATTTTCTACACTTATGGTATGATGTATGGGTCTATAATTGTATTCCCAATGTGATACTAATTTGCATATATGATATGACATACGGGTCTATATATGCATTTGCAAAGTGATACTAATTACTATTTGCTATGATGCTTTACTTCAAGAACATAAGAAGTTAATAGCTTGTAATTTCAGCAAAAGGTAAAATGCATTTATATCTTTATATGTATATATGTGTGTAAGTGTAAGTGCAAATATATGAATATATATATACAAATATA
>BOPN01000031.1:279003-281503 GCA_017312705.2 Penaeus japonicus
GGCCGCCGTCGTGGTTGCAATCTTGAGTATCGTCGGCCGGCTGCAATTGCCAGCTTTAATGGTCTCGCTTCTCGGAACGACTCCATCCGTCCGGGCGAATCCCGTGACAGAGAGAGGTTCGCGGGACACTTTGTGACTGGCACGGCTCGCCCGTCCTATCAGCTGATTGAATTCCTTTTCGCGGATTCAGTTGTCACGATCATTGTTTAGAATGGCTTGCTGTCAGCCTTTTTGCCAGCTGCGCCATTGGGTTGCCAAATCTAGGGAAGGATATGCGAAAAGCCGGCGGTTCCATCACAGAGAGTTAATTCTTTAAAGTCTTTTATGACAATATCCTAATGCTTTAATATCCTTTCTGTTGCCTCTCTCGTGTCGTGCATTGCTGTTATTGTGTCCAGTAATTTTGTTCTCTCTTACAAAAATACACGATAGTTAGAGAGATAGAAAGATAGATAGACAGATAGACACATAGACAGACATATAAATAGACACACTCACTCGCCTCTCTGGTTCGTCCTTCACTCATTCTCTTGATAATACATCGTTGTTCGCGCCATTTTCCCCTTCCGAGCGGCGCACTTTCCCCTCATTCATCTGTTTTATCGCCTCCTCTCCTTTGTCTGAGTTCGGCCGTCGTCCACGTCAGCATCTCCTCCGACGTCTCCTCCGCAATCTTAAATCATTTTACGAAGCCTCCCTCGCTCCCCCCCCCCCTCTTCCCTCTATGGCTTCACCCCTTCCCCATCTCCCCTTTTTCTCCACTTGTTACTGCAATCGAAGTCGGTTCTGATCTTTCTCTTTCTTCTGTTTTTTTTTTTTCATACAAATTGCTTCTATTACTTGATTTGCTCCTTTTATCTTTTACCATCGCTCCCAATCTTCCTCACTTCCTATTCACTTAATTATATTGATTACTCCATCATCATAATTTCACGATTTCATAATTTCCTTTGATCGCGATTCTTATCTTCTCCCATTTTTTTTTCTTCCTCCACCACACTTGGTATATTTCCCCTCTTCTTCGTCTCCTTCTTAGCGCCTCCTCGTCTCTCTTTGGCATCGTCTTCTCCTCACTTCCCCTCGGGTGCCTCTCGTCTCGGGAGTGGCTGCACCTTGAGGGGCTGAAGGGGAGGGAGACAAAGAGAGAGAGAGAGAGAGAGAGAGAGAGAGAGAGAGAGAGAGAGAGAGAGAGAGAGAGAGAGAGAGAGAGAGAGAGAGAGAGAGAGAGAGAGAGAGAGAGAGAGAGAGAGAGAGAGAAGGAAAAGGAAAGATGGAGAGAAGGAGAAGGAGAGAGAAAGAGAGAGCAAGAGAGAGAGAGAGAGAGAGAGAGAGAGAGAGAGAGAGAGAGAGAGAGAGAGAGAGAGAAAGTGAGAGAAAGGAAATAGGAAGAAGAGGAGGAAAAGGCATAAAGGAATCTGTAGAATCCAAACTCTTAGAAGACAACTTTGTTCAAATAAGGGAAACTTTTATTATCATGATTATCATTCGCGCAATTTCCCCCTTCTGGAATTAGATCAAACTTATCATCTACGCACACATACATGAATATGGAATCCCCTCCACTTCTCAGTCCACCTCAGCGTTGCTAATGTTCGAACCACCAGCTTCGAGTCTTGCATCCGAAACACACAACTTTGGGAGAAAGGGAATGTGTTTCGGATGCAAGAGTTGAAACTGGCGGTTCACTCACTGACATTGCTTGAGTGTCAAACTTACACGTGACCTTTTCACGTTGATGCCAGCCAGCCGCTTGATTGCTAGCGACGATCCACAATGGTTTTGCATGTTGATGCTGTCCGGTTCCATAGCTTGTGGCATCGTCCATTTGTAAAGTTCCTATTCATCTATTCATTTTTTGTATAACGCTGTCGATATAGTTTCTTTCTGTTTCAAAGTTGCTGAATATCTTTTCATTTAGGATCTAATATCTCTATTTTCTTTAGCATAGGCAATGTTTCTGTCTTTACTGGTAACAATTTGTTCTTTGCTTTTAGGCTTGCTCTTTCATGCAATTGTGGAAAAGCTTTGATTGAGTTTGATGAGTGTGCGCGCGCGTGTGTGTGTATGTGTGTGAGTGTGTGTGTGTGTGTCTTTGTGTGTGTGTGCTCGTATGAATACATACGCGTGTATGTGTGTATAATATATAAAAGAACAAATATGTAGTTAATTACATGCGTACAGTTATATAAACTCTCATACACCACCATCGTAGCATATAATTAAAACTTCTGTTCCTTCAGGCACTTGAGGTGAACAACTGGTGAGGAGGTGGTGTGTGTGTGTGGGGGGGGGGGGTAGAGAAAATCACAGTCTCACTATAAAAGAAGGTTTAGTGTGGCTACTTTCAGCGTCTCTCCTGACCTCCCTCTCCCTTTTCGACTTCTTTTCCTTCTGCTCTCTTTACATCTATGTCCATCTATATACTTATCAATCTCGATTTATCTATCAGTCTATATATTCATTCATTTGTCTGTCTGTCTGTCTGTCTGTACCAGTCAAC